>VZTM01034706.1:42189-52285 GCA_013400555.1 Jacana jacana | reverse complement strand
TTTGTTTTTCATTTTTTTTTTTTTTTTTTTTTTTTTTCTTTTTTTTTTTTTTTTCTTTTTTTTTTGTTGTTGTTGTTGTTGTTTTCTTTCTTTTTTTTTTTTTTTCCTAACAGGTGATTATCCTGCTCCTCGCGCTGTTCTAACTGGTCACGACCATGAAGTTGTCTGCGTGTCAGTTTGTGCAGAGCTGGGACTCGTTATCAGTGGTGCTAAAGGTCAGAAATGGTTTTGTGATTTAAGTCTTCACATTTTTAGAGTCTTTTTTTTAGTGGTATTTATCAGTCTTCCCTCAAGCCACATATACTTTAATTATCCAAAGACTCCTCTACTAAGATGTGTTGTAATTTTGGGGGAATCTGCAGCAGCTTACTCTGAAGATTATTATTTTCTATCTGGATTTATGAGTTTCAGACACAAATTTTATTTATTGTCCCTTCCAAACATCAGGGTGTGTTACTATTCCCTCCAGATCTGTAAGAGTAGTTGATAAAAATTTATACAATAATTCGTAATGACATCTACTGATTTTGAAGACACCTGTTGGTAAAGACCTGTATTTAGGGGAGGGCCAGCTCCAAGTTCACCTGGATCTTAACTAAAGGGTAGTTTGTAGGACTGACCTCAGTCTCCTCATCAAGGGAAGCAGGGTCATTTTGACTGGCTTTGGATATGTGGACAGCATTTCATCCACTAGGGTTTTTATTTGTCGGAGTGCAAATAATGAGAAGTTTGCAGGCTTGTTATTACCTCTTTTCTGTTAAATTTTATGAGCCATCTGTTCACGTTTTCACCTGTTACTTATCTATGGAATCCGGAGTATCCAACAATTGCTAATACAAATGTTCAAAATACCTTTCCAAACCTGCAGTACTCTCCTATATAGCTGGTAATCAACTTAAATAAAGCATCTGCCTCAAAGAGTGCTTGATTAATCTTTCTTCCGTTTCTCCTTCATTTGTTCCATTTTATTTGTTCTGTCCACCCACTCCTTTTGCCTTAAATTCTGTGTTCACTTTTCTTCCCCCATTGCCCTCTCTTGTTCAGTATCTTAATTTGACAAACTGCATGTCTTTTTCTCCTTTCCTTTGTTGTTTGCCTCTCCCTCCCTCCTCCCCTTACTTTCTTTTGTGCAGCTTTATCTCTTCTACCTTCTTATTTCCTTTCTTTAAATTATCCTTGTCCTTTCTTAAGTTTCTTCTATTTATATATCTTCCTATCTTATTTCCACTCCATGCCTACATCCACATCCAGCTACTTGCTTTCTCTTTCCAGAAAGATGCCTGTTTTATTTATCCCCATGGATATCTTTGTACTCCTTTTTAAAAAGTTTACTGCTTCCGAGGGCAATAAGGATGTAATGCTTGTTCTGCCCGCTTTTGCTCACAGCTGAGCTCCTGGGTTATCGTCTTTTATACTACCTTGGAGGTCATCATTTATTTTCAAAGCTATGTGAAACTTTTGAGTAAAAGCATTTTTAACAGGAAATCCTAATGGGTCATTAACTCATATAATGACATACTACATAACAGTCGTAGGCAAAGTCAAGACATTTATGAAAAAAATGTACAGTGATGCTGAACCTAAAGATTTTTCTTGCAGCACTGCTATTTCTCTTCTTTTAAGGCAGCATTATACACTCTTACTGCTGTAACAGAGAACCCTTTGCAATGATCTTTTTGCAAATTTCCTCTTACTAAAATAGTTAGAATCTGTACTCAGTTATCTTCTCCTTCATTATGTATTTTTAGAGGTAAAAGCTGCCAGAGGACCAAAGACTTTTACATCAAATCCAGAATAAGTTTGTCATCGATCAAGAGAAATGGAGAATCAGTCTGAGTTTATCTTCTTGTGTTCTTCACCTTCAAACTCTAGTCCATAAATGCAGAGAAAAAATCCCTTTTCTGTCGCTTGTTTCCAGAAGATGCCCGCTTTAAGCTTCTTCAGTTTCTGTCCTTTCCAGTTCCCTTCCAGTTCCTCAGATTGCATTTCCCAGCAGTGCTGCGTTGCTCTGCCATCCTGCCTGAGCTCCCCAGTGGGGAGGCTGTTCCCCCCGGAGCTGGCTGTGGCACCGTGATAACACACAGCACTCCAGAACTTGCTGTGGCAGGGAGACAGTGCATACAGGCCTCCTCTGAGAAAAATCATGCATGTCAGGTTGATGTTTGCATGTTCTTTTCCAACAACCCCCCAAAAAAAGCAGTCACTTTCTAGGTCTTTTTTAGTAGCATCCTAAATCAGATTTTCTTTATGCATTTTTGTGTCCCTGACAAGCTATGAAGGTATTACATTACACTTTTCTTTTTAAAAATCTAACATGGTAATTGTTCTAAAGGTGGAGGCATCACTTCTTATAATGTTCTAGCATTCAGCATTTCCCAAACTGAAACTCAACTTTTTAAGAAAATACATGAATTCCATTGCACTCATATCCCATGGAGCAAGTCAGGCTTGAGGTCTCTCTGCGTCAGACTTTATGCAAACACAGATACAAGCCTGCACCATAGGCCCCACAGACGAATGCACTGTTGCCGTGATTCATTCTACCTGGGCAAGCCCAGCTGCTGTGTGAATTTCAGAGAAGTTAGAAGGGCTTAACATGAGGTGGCTGAGTCTGCCAGTATGAATTCACTTTCAGGGTCATAAGCCAGTTGCATAAGGAAGAGATTACTGTGCTGTCCGAGAGTATCCTGTGATTCATAAAGAAAACATTTATTATTTACCTTGACTCATTGCATTTATCAAGGAAGAGATTATTTTTCTTGGTAGGAATACAGATCTCACTTTCAAAAAGCTTTTTTTCATAGATCTGGAAATGGAAGTAGCCTAGTTTTGCATCTTCAAATGTACATTGTAGATTTCGTAGCTGTTTTTTTCTTTCACCAGCAGTAATAAAAAGACATTAAAATCTCATATTAAAATCTCAATGTAAATGCAGTTACTGTGTGGTCTCCTAAAAGCTGTTGTAGTCCAGATATCACAGTAATTCTGTTGGCTGTCAGATGACTCCCAGTGTTCAAACAATTCAGGACAGAAATCTATGCATATAGTATATTCATGGGGGGAGACAACCTACAGGAACTGCCATTGTCTATAGGAGAAATATGCAGCAATATGGTTATACGGCCTCTGGGATTTGCCCCTACTAGTCACTGATTGGGCCTTATCTATTTAATGTGAATGGGCAGGCCAGAGAGAGTTCTTGTTAGAGGAAAGCAGTAAGACTGGGGCTTCTGAATGCTTGGAAAGAAGAGAGAATATTTTAGAAGACAAATTAGTGAAAACTCCTACCAGTTTAAGTAAATAATAAACTGCCACTTCTAGGCATGCTGGATCTATTTTCTTAATATGCTACCTCTTGCATTTCCTTTTCTGTTGCGTATTTTAAGTGCCTTAAGCAAAGATTGCATCTTCTTATATCTACACAGGACTAATGTGATATAAATGTGTATTGTGCATTGCCTTTGTGCTCAGCATATATATAGTTTGTATAAGCAGCAAATGTGTCATATATTATGTTTTCATATACAGAAGGTCCTTGTCTGGTACACACAATTACTGGAGATTTGCTGAGAGCCCTGGAAGGAACAGAAAACTGCTTGTATCCTCGCTTAATTTCAGTATCTAGTGAAGGTCACTGCATCATCTACTATGAACGAGGACGCTTCAGCAATTTCAGCATTAATGGCAAACTCTTAGCTCAGATGGAGATCAATGATTCAACCAGGGTAATTCTAAATGCAAACAAACGTTTGTTGTGTCTTACCTTTATTTATGAAAATAAATTGAATTTATTTGCCATGTAGTTTAAAGGAAATCACCGCATCCTGATTAAGTCATATTCAAACACACATATTCAAACACCTCTTTTCTTCATCTCCAAATGGAGCTTCTCCAGAAAAAAATAAGAACAAATTGTTTAAGGTACCATGCAATTCCTGGAATTTTTGTTTGGGACTAAATTTCAGTAGAAAATAAATCTTTAAAATAAAGTGCTCTGAAAAAAGTCCATTCCTCATTTATTAGCCTAGACACGAATTTGTGTCTTCAGGTCTCTGCTCTGTCACGAGCACTTGAAGCAGCATTAGGAATGCAGATCACTGCTCCGCTGTAGGTGCTAGTGATGGCATCGAGTATTTTAGGACAAACATCAAAATGTTATGTGCTGAACTCGGGTCTTGGCAGGTTCAGTCAAAGAGTTTTTTGTTTATTTTTATCATGTTTAAAAGCACACAATTTTTTTACTTAAAATTTGGAATTCCAAAATTTGATGGCTTGTTTTTTGTTTGGGGAGAAAGAGGAGTGGGAGCCATTTTCTTCAAATTTAAAGTGGTCAGAGCAAAAAATTGCTTATAAGTTATTAAATTTCTGTAATGTTGACCCATTTCCATAAAAGCTAACTGTATGCTTGGGATTTATCTTTTTCTTCTGAAGGCCATCCTCCTGAGTAGCGATGGGCAGAACCTGGTGACAGGGGGAGACAATGGTGTAGTGGAAGTATGGCAGGCCTGTGACTTCAAGCAGCTCTATATTTACCCTGGCTGTGATGCTGGCATAAGAGCTATGGATCTGTCTCATGATCAGAGGTGAGTTCTTCATTAGCATTTGTATATTAGATATGCAAAGTATACCTAGAATTGTAGAATCATAGGATGAGTTGGGTTGGAAGGAACCTTTAAAGGTCATCTAGTCCAATCCCCTGCAATGAGCAGGGACATCTTCCACTAGATCATGTTACTCAGAGCCCCGTCCAACTGACCTTGAATGTTTCCGGGGATGGGACATTTCTCTGGGCAACCTGTTCCAGTGTTTCACCACCCTCGCTGTAAAAAAAATATTCCTTATATCTATTCTAAATGTTCCCTCTTTTAGTTTAAAGCCATTACCCCTCATCCTATTGCAACAAGCCCTTCTAAAAAGTTTGTCCCCATCTTTTCTGTGCCCCTTTAAGTATTGAAAGAACACAATAAGATCTCCCCGGAGTCTTCTTTTCTCCAGGCTGAATAAACCCAACTCTCTCGGCCTGTCCTAATAGGAGAGGTGTACCATCCCTCTGATTATCTCTGTGGCCTTCTGCTGGACCTGCCCCAACAAGGCCATGTGCTTCTTGTGCTGAGGACCCTAGAGTTGGATGCAGTACACCAGGTGGTGTCTCTCCAAAGAACAGTAGAGGGGCAGAGTCACATCCCTCAGCTTGCTGGCCATGCTTCTTTTGATGCCACCCAGGATATGGTTGGCCTTATTGGCTGTGAGCACACACTGTCAAGCTCAAGCTTTTCATCCACTAGTACCCCCATGTTCTTCTCAGCAGGGCTGCCCTCAACCCCTTCATCTGCCAGCCCATATTGATACCAGGGGTTGCCATTAACCAGGAGCAAGACCCTGCATTTGGCCTTTTTGGCCTTCATGAGGTTCACACAGGCTCACTTTGTAAGCCCATCCAGGTCCCTCTCCTTGCACTCACTTTGAGAGCTGAAAGAGTTGGCAGATGTGCTTGCCGAGCCACTTCCCATTATTTTTCTGAAGTCATGCCTAACTGTGGAGGTCCTGATGGACTGGAGGGTAGTGAATGTAAGATTCATCTACAAGAAAGACAAAAGGAGGACCCAGGAAACTATAGACCTGTACATCTGACCTCGATAGGGAAGGTCATGGAGCAGATCATCCTGAGTGTCATCACAAACCATGTAATGGACAACCAGGAGATCAGGCCTAGTCAGCATAGGTTTATNAGAAGTAGGGAGGTGATTGTCCTCCTGTCCTCAGTACTGGCAAGGCCACACCTTGAGTATTGTGTCCAGTTCTGGGAACCTCAGCACAAGAGAGATCTCGAGGTGCTGGAGGGAGAGCAGAGGAGGGCAACAAAGCAGGTGAAAGTCCTGGAAGATAAATCTTATAAGGAACGATTGAGGGAACTGGGACTGTTTAGTTTGAGGAAGAGGAGTCTGAAGGGACATCTCAGCACTCTCTACAGCTACTTGAAAGGACCTTGTAGAGAGGTTGGTGCCGGTCTTTTCTTACAGGTAATTAGCAATAGAACAAGAGGGAAAGGCTTCAAGCTACAGCAGGTTAGGTTTAGGCTGGGCATTATGAAAAAATTCTTCACAGAAAGAGTGGTCAGTCACTGGAATTGTCTGCCCAGGGAGGTGGTTGATTCGCCATCCCTGAATGTGTTTAAGAGTAGATTGGATATTGTGTTAAGGGATATGGTGTAGGGGAGAACTTGTAGAGTAGCGCTGATGGTTGGACTTGATGATCCCAAGGATCTCTTCCAACCTGAATAATTCTGTGAATACCTCTCCATAAACTTTAAAGTGTGAATTTATGGTATGCAGTCATGAATAAGATTTGGTAAAAAGCCATTATCCCAGTTCCTATCTTGTTGATTTATCTGACTCAGCAATTTTTCTGATCCTTGAGTCTATCTTACAGCCCAAGCTCTTAACCTTAAGGTAAACTCTGATATCATTGAAGTCAGTAACTCAGGGTCTCAACTAGCAAAATATGAGTAAAATTACATTAACTTAAGAACATAGGAATAGTCAGACTGGATCAGAGTGCACTAGTGCCTATTTAACAGTGCCTTAAAACCAATTACAATGGTTTGTGGTGGGTTTCTGATTTTCAGCTGTGTAGAGCTTGAGAATTTCTTGGGGTTGATTCTAGACTATAATGTGTAACTTATCAGTGAATCTATCCACCAGGAAAGAGTGTAGACCTTTCCTTTAGACCTCTTGAGCCATGGAGATACAGTGTACAAGCCTAGATTTTTGCAGTCACTGCTGTGGCACTAAAATGCACACTATACATATAAAAGATACATGAACCTCATCCATCAGTTTTCTATTGTAATGTAATTATAATGTAAGCCCATATGTTACATTTATGCAGGGTTATGAGTGGATTTTCTGTTTACATCATGCATCAGTCTTGTACTTTGTATTAATATACAAACTCATGACGTGCAAAGAACTTATAGGTTATTATAAATATCACACAACACTCAGTTCAGTTTATTTTTCCTACACTTTTCAGCATTCCTGTGCAATGTACCCACTTAGTAAAGCTACAAACACACCTATAAACAAAATACATACCTAATTTACTTGTGTGTGAGTAGATGACTTGAAACAGGTTGTTTGTCTCAAACTACATTGAAACTATTTTCTAATTGAAACTAACTTCGTAAGAGAGGCCTGCTTGCTTCTGGAGCTTTGCCAGTTTATGCATACAGTACTCTGCTCTGTTCAAAGAAATCTATTTACACTGCAGAAAATTTCAGCTAGCATATTTTCCCTATCCCTTATTGTAATACCGGACTGGGAAGCCCCAGCTGTGGGAACTGCTTTAACTACCTGCTTAGCATTAGTCTCATAATTAAGCAGAGAACGGCTTTTGTATGGTTTGATCGAATGGATACATAATCCAACTTTAAAATTCAGCTCCCAGAATCAGAGAATGTTTAATAGCTGGAAAATCACCTAAACCTTTGCCACCAGAACAATGTAAGTAGAGGCTACATTTCAACAGGCTGCTTAGGAGTACCAAGGTGTGATCAGCTTATGATTAAGGGATCAGTTCAGTTGTCTCTGCAGAGGCGCGTCATTCTCTCTGGGAGGTCCTAGGATACCTAGCTGATCCCAGCTGCAGCCCCTAGTGCAGATTGCTCCACAAGTCCTGTGTCCCAGCTGCCAGCCAGCATAGACATGTCGGCCATCCTGGAGCACCTCCAGTGGCACAAGGTGCCTAAAATTAGGCATCTGGGTTCTAAAACACCTAATGAAGGTGTTCTGGTATAGGTGACTTCATGTGAGCTACAGGAATAAGCTTTTGTAATAACTGTGGAGATTTACTTGCTACAGCTTTTTGGGTCTAATGGACAATTAAACTCACCCTGAAGTATGTGTCCAGTGACCCGTAGAGAGTTGGTTTCAGGCTGCACTGAGGGTACTGATTAGGGCCAAATTCAGTTGCATATCTAATTCAGTTGCCTACCCTAACCACTTAGTACTATTTGTGGTATACTTCTATATGTATACCACTATATATAATATATATAAAAACATACTCTGAGGTATGTTTGAGATAGGCCTTAGGTATATAAATCAGATGGCATGTGTGACAACTTAGTGAAGACCCACACCCTCCTGGAGAGGCAGCTGGAGGCAAGGCATGATGTGCACAAGAGTCTCGAATGACACAATGGTTTTACCTATGTGAAGGTGACTGAATGGACCTCTAGAACTCCCTTGGGCATAATAGGAACACGGAAATTTGGCTCATACCTCAACACCTAAATGTAGCATCTCCATCATAAACTGAATCCCACCCATGAGCTTAATCTTCAGTGTTGCAGAAATCACCTGGTTCTTTTATCCTTTTTAATGTTTATGGTAAGCCATTTATTGAGAAGGTGAAGAGGATTAACAGGACTATCTTTTCTATCTTTTTCAGAACTCTGATTACTGGCATGGCATCTGGCAGCATCGTAGCTTTTAATATAGATTTTAACCGGTGGCATTATGAACATCAGAACAGATACTGAAGTGAAATGAAGAATTGAAAGCCCAGGTAAAGCTGAGAGCACAAGTGCTGCAATGAAAGGTGTAGTCTCTGGTGGAAAACCACGTCTGCATTGACCTCCGTTGTACATTCCATTACACCCAGCAATAGCTGTACATTGTAGTCAGCAACCATTTTACTTTGTGTGTTTTTTCACAACTGAACACCAGCTGCTGAAAAGCAAGCTTGTATCATGTAAATTATATGAATTAGGAGATGTTTTGGTAATTATTTCATATATCTTTGTTTATTGAGAAAAGGTAATAGGATGCGCCACAAGAGACTTTTGAAAATTCTGAGGAACCTTGTGTCCAGTTATTTCAATGTTTAGGCTTTGAACCTAACATGCATCCCATCTCCAGCCTCTTTTCAAGCTGAGATAAAAAAAAATACGTTTGATACTTTGTACATCAGATGCACATCTTAACTTTAAAGGGATACTTTTGTAAAAGTAAAACCTTGTATAAAGAACAAAACTGTTTCTTAATTTTATTGTGGAGTTACAACTTGCATGTACTTTAAACCTGATGTCTTGAAGGAACCGGTGCATTCACACAAATCAAACTGGAGATCTGCCTGAGGGTACAGCTTGTGTTAAAGGGTTGAATTGGGGCGCAAACAGTAATTTTGACATTTCCACCTTTTCACTTTTTGAATCTAAAATTTACCCCTTTTAAGTGGAGTTCTGCTCATGAAGCATTTGGATAAAAAGCCATCATTTGCCATATTTATACTTTATACAATAGAAATGAAACCCCTCCTTTTTACATTCAAAGACTAGACAGAAAGGGAGCAAAGAGGGAAGTTCAGTTTAATGCTTTGTAATGCTTAATGACTCCCAATACAGAGAAAGTGCTATACTTCTGGATTATTAGCATTTGGCATATAAATCATGGGCAAGATTTTCTCCCTTATTTTTCCTCTGAGCAGCTTGGTTTATTTGACAGCCTTAGCTTCATTGTAAAGGTGACTGAGATTATTCTTTTTTGGTTCTCCTGAAAATCTCACCTGAAGCCACTCAGACTAAGGCACTTCATGTTTTACAATACCATAATGATAACTATTGGAATAATTTTCTGCACATTGTACTGATCAAATTACACACCCAGGGGTATATACACTTTAATTCATGTTTCTTCTTTGTATATTTGGTGACTGTATTGTCATAGATGTACATATTGTGTCGGTAGGGCTATGAGGCATGTAACAGGAATGTAATTTTCTCAGAATTTACACTCACTTGCAGTCATTTATTTAAAAAGATAATGGATTCTTTGTATTGGCACTTTGCACCAGAAACATATCATTATTTATTGATGTGATTACTTATTTGTTATCCACCTTGTATTAGTAAGTTTAGCACTGAATTTCCTTCTTCATTGTTGTTTGTATTTATAAGATCCAGAAATCATGGGGATCACCTAATGATTAAGTTATTCATCACCCGTCTGTAAGCAATATCTTGAGTTTGTAGCTTAGAATTGGGAGACTATTGAACATCTGGAAGACGAGTTCATTTCATCTTGAGATCATGGTG
>VZTM01034706.1:5233-42159 GCA_013400555.1 Jacana jacana | reverse complement strand
TTTTGGATATATAAATTCCTTAAGCTATTGTAACCATGTTTTATTGCAAAGATGTAAAATATGCCAGATGTGTGTGAGTTGGAAATCAAAAAGAAAAATAAAATATGCAAAGAATTCAGTGATTGTTTTTCATTTCAATGAACTTGTCATCAAAACATTCACATTATCATTAGGAACAAACAAATATTTTAAGAAATCCTCTCTTATGTGCTATGTATATGCCAAATAGTTATGCCTGCCTGGGTGGTTGTATTTCCTGGGGTTTCGGGAAATAAAATAGAGGTTACAGAGTGTGTTTTGCAACTCTTTTGTTTGTCAGTACATGAAGAGAAGCTACTAAAGATTCTTTGATCAGCAGAAGTGAAAAATCAAAGCCTTTAAGGGATGTTTAGGATCCTTGTGAAGAGGCAATAATCCCTTATAATAGACCTCACAGTAAGGAAAGGTCTGATGAGAGCCGTGTTGGGTATCTCTCAATATCTGATGAGATGGAATGAATCACATCTTCTTTTGGACAATGAACATCAAATATCTACATTCTCTGTATAACAGAATAAAAAGGTGGGATAAATTGCTTTTTAGAATTGCTGAGGTCCCTACAAAGATTATAGTAAATAAATGGAGACATAGTTATCTAAATGTCAGATGTCTAGTTTAATGGTAATGTCTAATGCCAGTGGTAAGCAAAATACTTTCTTCATAATTAGAAAACTCCCAATTGACTAAAATGGGAGCCAGCCAAATGTAACAGCCTACATTTCAATTAGTGCCCTACTCATTACCTTACCATTGAGAAGGATTGTTCTTTAAACAATTATCAAAATCAACTAAAGCCCATATTTGAGAACCTTATTAGAATACAGGATACATTTTAGCAGGTATCTATTTATATCAATCTGCTTTTGAAGTTGATAACATAATTTGATTGGTTTGGTCCTGGAGGAGAAGTAGGGGAGGAGGTGAGAGGACTGATATGTTAATAGTGGCATGTGAAACAGTTTGTTGATATGCCTCAACCTCCATTCTGTTGTTATATAAGTATCACCCCTAAATTCATATTTGATTCAACAAAAAGATTTAAGAAAATGCACCATTGCAGTTAAATCAAAAAGAAGTATTACTATTAGCTTAATACTGTTGTTTGCATGAAGTGTCTCAGCAATATGTGAAATACAGTTTAGTCACAAATTAGAAGGTTTTTATGAGAAGTTGGCCATGGGTTACAAAAATAAAAATAAAATCTTACTGTATTGCATTCCTATGTAGGGGTACCCAGACATGTCAGATTCACAGCAGCAGCAGTTGCAGTAGTAATATCAATAATAACAATAATGAAGTGTCATCTCCATTATGGTTTAAGTTATAAAAATGGAGTTTCCACAAAGGCACAGGACAAGGAGACTGTATTAACAGACTGGTATAACCACATAGACCAGCTTGGTACAGTTCTTGCGGAAGAACACCACCACTACCTTTTGCTTTCTAATTTCTGGGTTTTTTTAAGAAAAAAAAAGTTATGATTGTGCCAGGATATTTAAATGTCTTTGGTTTTATTGATTTGTGTTAATTACATTAGTATATACCTATCTGTTGCAGGGTCTCTTAATGTAAAAAGCCAATATACACACATCTCCAGTTTCTATCACAAGACTTATCCAAAGATTCAGCTGTCCCATTTCTGTCACACAGTAAAGATGAGCTGATTCACCTTTTTTCTCTATAGGGAGATGCAGCTTTAAGGATACAAATGTGCAACTAAAATATACCTACAATGAAAATGATGCACAGTTATTGTTTGTGTTCCTGCCAGTTAGTCCTAGGTTAAGAACTGGACTATAAGCCAATGCCATACCAGGAGGAGGATGCAACAGCTATGAGGCTTATTCCTTGTCCAGATCCTACCACGCTGAGGAGGATGCTGCTTTCTCTACAAGAGCAACAATAAAAGAAAGGCTGTTGCATTTTATGCCAAAGAAAGACTAGTTAGGCTCAATTTACTGCAAGAGCCTTGGATAAATAATGATTATGTTGAGAATCTCACGGGTTGTGCTTGTAGAGCTAAAAATGCTGCCTGTGAACAACCGTTGTGGTGAAGGCTTGTTATAATATAGTGCATCAACCCTGCTGACAAGCAAGCAGGATGTTTGAAGCAAGCCTCGTGCTGCCAGGGATAAAAGTGTTTGAAGCAGACAGGGAGCGAAGAGCTGACTTCTGATAACAGCAAGAGACCCACCTCCTGATACACGATGTCTAGTACATATAAATGTTTCAGTTGGAGACTTCTAGCTGGAGTTTATGTGCACATTTTCCAAGCGTTTAATCATGGAATGGTTTTATTAGGCTTTTGTTTGTGTTACTTGCAAACACTAAAAATCAGTGGACTAGTATTTAAAAAAATGGTATTTAAAGAACAAAAGAATTACTGCAAATTTATGTGTCTATGCAATACAGTACAGTTTATAGACCCTGTAATCCCTGTGATTAGTTTTGCAACACCTACAGTTATGTTTCAAGATCTGCAATCAACACAAAAAACAAGTCTGGAGATTGCCTTCTTGTAAAGTTTATAAACTGTGGCCATATAATTAGGTTACAGAGGGACTCACATAGGTGAAAATCTGTCAAGCAGCTAACTCGGTTTATGAGTCCCTCTGTGGGTGACATCATGCCTAAACAGCACTGCAACTCTGCATCATCAGTCAGAAGTAAGTCCTGTCTCAGTTGCACCATATTTGCACAGACAAAGACCTGGGTAACTCACAAGGGTACCTATGAGCGAAATTCAGAGCCTAGAGTGCTTTTTATTTGTGAAAGGATTGGTATAAGGGCTCTGTGTGCCTAAGGGTGCCAGAATGCCGGGCTACCTTCAGCCTAGTGTTCCTGACATCAAGCAGAGAATATGCTTTTATGTACAAAACTAGATGGGGAAAAACAAATCTCTTCTGGTGCCAGGAGATTAGAGACAGCTAAAAGCTATCAGCGCCAGTGGATTTGGCTTAGAAGTTTCATGTTTATATATTGTTTATATACATACATTATACATTGTTTTATACATACATACAAAAGTTTCAAAGTTTATACTTTGAAGAGACTTTGTCTTGGCAGGATGCTGCAATGACCAAGCCCTGTGGCAAAGCTAATCCTGGTATCACAGCTGTGCAAATTTAAGAATGATACACTTAGTTTCCCTTACTGTGTAACAGAACCAGTGATTGCCAGAAAAGACAGCAGAACAATCGAAAGTGGACTTTCAGGCTTGCTGTACAGCTATACATATAAATCCAGTGGCCATGGCTGTTCAGATACATTAGTTTGTACAGAGCCGTCACACAAGAAATAAAATAGTGCCTGGAGGACAGTGTCCCTGCATGCACATCTTTTCAGATAAAGTAACAGGAAAAAAAGAGTCTGCTTCTATAGGAAGGCAGCAGGACTCTGAAAAGGGGCCAGGGGCTTGGAGAAAAATCAGGGAGGTACAGATTTCCTCTGCAACAAAAACACTTGCTCCATTTCTTCAAAAGAGTCCCAAACATATTGTCCTAGTTCTGCACCTGCAATTTCCCGTCCTCCTCTCTTTTCTCTACTAAATTCTTCTGCCCTCTTTTAGGTTGTTGTGAAGAGCAGGCTTCAAGTTTGGTTTTCTCTCTCCTGCAACCATGTTGCTCCTGGTATTCATCACATACCCTCACTCCCCCAGCTGCCAGAGAGAACTAAAGCAAATTCAGTGCAAAACACACAAATGTGAGGCTCCGGAAGGCCCATACCAAGGTCCTTCACCAAGGTCCTTGCTGTCCCAGTGTGAGTTACAGGAGGTAAAAACCTGAAATTAAAACATTATCCTATCTTTCAGTTGTCTATTCAAGCAGAAACAGCAGTCATGTGGGAGGTATTATTCTCTTGGTAATTAACACAGGTCAGGGCCCTTCTCTGACCCAAAAGCAAGTGGCATGACAGCCCCTAGCCAATCTGCCATACTCCCTGGGACCAGCCCTTAACCCATCCTAGCCTCTGCACACTGCAGACATGCCAGTTACACCTTGCAGATGAACACAGCACAGTGCCCAAGCCTCCACTTTTCATTGCTCAAGTTGCTAGATGTAGCCAAGGCATCTACAAGGGGTCCCTTGGGCTCCAGAATCATAAGTGTATAAACCATATCACACAGTCATGACAGATGGGTCTTGGGACTCTGCCTGGACTCTATGACTCTGGGAGTAATAACTCCTGGCCATAAGTTTATTGACAAGACCTCTACAGCCTGTTTGATCCACTACACTGGATCACTGACTACAGCTGTTGCAATAGGTTACGTGAAAGGTGTTCAGCTTGTTAAGACCTTAGTGCTTTTAGGCATGCTCAGACTCACATTGCTGTTGACATTGACTTATGTACACCTTTACATAAGGGAACATCAATATTGACTGGAAAGAACTTCTGCTTACTCTGTAGCCTTCAAGAACCATGCAGTCAGGGGTCCTCCATGGCCATCCCTTCATGAAGTTCATTGACACCAATTTCAGATCCATGAAAATTAATACCTCAGAAAGAGGTAATAAACTACCGTCACCACTGCTATTGCTTCTTGTGCTGTTGGAGCCTCATTGCAGAGGCTTATGCCCTAACTTGGTAAGTCCCTCAATGACAAGAAGTTATTTTGTGAGAGATAAGCCTGCTAGCCAGACACCTACTGCAGCACTTATGAATGTCAGGTGGGAAGGATTCATCTGGGACATAAAACTCCAGACAAGTAATGAATGACTATGGATCCTGTGCAGGAGCTCGCTACAGATAGCATACTCATGTACACCTCATTCCCTGTAGACTGGGATTAGCTTCCCAAAGCACGCTGATTCTTTTTCATTGATGGATGATCTGGCCAAGACACTACTCAGGAATACTTTCTGGGTTCCATGTCAGTCCATAATGAATGTAATGAGGCAACACACATACATCTAGAGAGCTCAAAGGTTACGGTTTTCTGCAAAGCGCAATCTGTTAATTGAGGGAGGTGTGGAAAGATGGGGTTTGAATGTACATAAGGAAAAAAAAAACTTGAAAAAAAAGATTCCTTGCCTGCAACTTTCCTTCAAGATAAGTTGCTTATAGGGACATTTTCAACCTACTGCTCAATCCCTCTCTCCCAGTTCTCTTCCTTTTTCTGGAATTTCGGGGATCCCCTTGTCACCATGTGTTTGCCTTGTGGAGGAAAGGAGACACTGTGCCTTTTAGAGGCCCTCATAGCACAAATATGCATGCATGCATGTGTGGTGTATGTGCAAGGTAGCTCAACTACAGTTCAGGTTTTTTGTTACTTAGGGAACTTCTAGACAAAAAACAGGCCAAAAAACCCCCAAATCAATCATTAAATCACAAGGTTAGATGACACCAAGGAGAAAGGGTACAGTGGAAATTCTAGTCAGGGTATCCGTCAGGCCATGGGCTCAGGGCAAAACTAGCAGCCCAAGACCAATTCCAATTTCTGTATCTGAGGCAAAAAGAAACAAGGTATCTCCTCCTACAGCCTTAGAATAGACAGGAGATGTGCATAGGAATCTTTCCGGATTAACAGATGCAGCCATTCACAAATCAGGGTTTGAAGGGTAAAACACTTGTATTTATATTGCCACTACTTACATTATACTCAAATGTTGTTTTAAGAACCTAATATCTCTCTATACTTGGCCTGTGGACAATCACATTATGAGACTGTAACTACTGGAAATGTCCCTTTCTAGGCATTTAATGTGGATTTACTTATAAGTGCATAAAACCTCCGGTCCTTCTTGAAGACTGTTCTTCTTTTCAGACATCAATGTTTGCAGTAATTTCTTTTAAGCATATTGTCAGTAAATATCCTCCTCCTACTACTTAATGATGCTCTTTTTCACAGCACTTAGCTGAAAATATTTCTGTACTTTCCATAAAAATTAGCACTCAATACAATCTATGCATCTTTCAAAGGATAAAAGGCTAAGAGAACAGGGAAACTTCAAGCAAACATTAACATAACTGTAAAGTAGACCCACTGAAAGGCTCTTCCAAAAGAAAACATTTGAAATCCCAAATAAATGAGAAATTCATGAACTCAGAAGCAAATCCATTTTTGACAGATAAAATAAAAAAATGGGATTCTGCCTTGGGCACATGTGGGACAATCAGAGTGTCCTCTTTATGCGTCCTCCATTGCTTTTAGCCTTTGAAAGGGGGTTTCTGATTGAAAAAAAAAAAACCAAAACAAACAATGTTTCTGCAGGATTCCAGCAGAAACAACTGTTTCTTGGACCTTGGAAACAACTACGTTTTGAGATATTGACATGGGTGTGACTTTTATTTCGTCATCAAAATACGATGCAATATTAGTCAGATGCTTTTCATGAAACCATTGTTATTCATTTTAACGCATTTGTCACCACATCAAAATCACATCTGTCTATTTTCACAAATTATTATGATAGGAAATTATCTCATTATTTTAACTCATCTGTAAATTCCTTATTAGCTACTCTTTTCCATGGAAACCCGTCAGCATGGCAGGCCTGTCATAATTTGATTAATTTTTCTTTTAATATATTGGCGAGGATTTTTGTGCTTTAATCGGTTTATGAAGAAAACCCAAAGCAAAAATCAATAATTCAAAGACACCTTATCCACTTTAAACTGAATGTTTAATCTCAAGCACATGTAAATTAAGTAGTCCCTATTATTTAATTCAGAATTTTCACTGAGAAACAGGGGTCTTGTATTCAAACTAGTATATGTTCATTAAGAACTCTTATAATGTTATAATGCCATCTTTACAGGTCATTTCTTTGTCTTGTGTAACATCTCAGGCTAGAGGGATTCTACATGAAGTCCTCAGCTCCCTCATCATTCCAGAAGACCAAAATGCCACAAGCCAATGTGGAGAACAGACCCACTCTGTCCTGAATTTGAAGCACTAACGTCTTTCTCTAGTGTGGAAAATTTGTGAACATATGTAACTTAGCTTGACCAATTATTGAAACTGTTGAGAGACTTTCAAACAAGGTTTTTGGAGGGAAAAAACGCGATCTGCCTTCATATTAGCTGAGATAGGATTTTCTCCCATAGAGATGTCTGTGTTCCTACTAAGCCCTTCACTGCAATTTCTGAAATAAAGAAATTGAGGGAAAACAATGTTGGAAAGAAGTCCATTCTTACAAAAAGAGGTAGAGGTGGCAGCCAGGACAACACCAAATAATACCATATCTTGAAAGGACAATGCATCTATACAGGGCCTTTTCTGTCTTCTTACATCCCATGTTATACTTCTGTGGGCTTTAATGATACAACATAGAATCATAGAATTGTCTAGGTTGGAAGGGACCTTTAAGATCATCTAGTCCAACCATTAACCCAACTCATAAAAACCATCACTTAACCATGTCACTAAGCACTATGTCAACCTGTCTATTAAATAACTGCAGGGATGGTGGATCAGCTACTTCCCTGGGCAGCCTATTCCAATGCTTAATAACACTTTCAGTGAAGAAATTTTTCCCAATATCCAATCTGAAACTCACCTGGTGCAACTTGAGGCTGTTTCCTCTTGTCCTATTGCTTGTGACTTGGGACAAGAGACCAACCCTTGTATCTCAACTTTCAAGTAGTTGTAGAGAGTGAAAAGGTCTTCCCTTAGCCTCCTTTTCTCCAGGCTGAACAACCCCAGCTCCCTCAGCCTCTCCTCGTAAGACTTATTCTCCAGACCCCTCACCAGCTTCCTTGTCCTTTTCTGGACCCACTCCAGCACCTCAATGTCTTTTTTTGTGGTAAAGAGTCCAAAACTGGACACAGAACTCGAGGTGGGATCTCACCAGTGCCGAGTACAGGGGAACGATCACCTCCAGAGTCCTATTCACTATGCTCTTCCTGATACAAGCCAGGATGTCATTGGCCTTCTTGGCCACCTGGGCACACTGCTGGCTCATGTTCAGCTGACAGTCGACCAACACTCCAGGTCCTTTTCTGCCAAGCAGCTCTCCAGGCACTCTTCCCCAAGATTGTGTTGCTGCGTGGGGTTGTTGTGACCCAAGTGAAACATGGAAAACAAGACTTGCTAAAGTCAAACCCAAGCACTTTCTCCTCCTCAGAGACAGTGGTTGAATACACCTATTCCCACCAATCTACAGTATAGAGACATCCAGAGCAATTACCTTCTGCTAGCAAACCTGAAGTTGTCCCATCTGTCTGGTCCCTCATCATGACATTGTGATAAAAACTACTGGCTTTTTTTTCAATCTGAGGAAGAATTACTTGCAGAGTCAAATGTCTTTTTTATTAAACCAAAGGCAAAAATATACAGCTATTGGATGAGAAGAGACAAAGATTTATATCCAGCGGGCTGGAAGTCCAGAAGACTTTGACAAACGTTACAAGGGCTGATTTCACGTTTGTGTCCCAAACAGGCTGTTTCCAGGCTGAAACAAGAAGGATTCAGATTACTGACTCCTTCCCAGGCTCTGCACCCCACTCATCAGGTCTAACCACCTTACACGTGGCCAGTAACAGCAGCTGCCTTGGGACCAAATTAGGTGCTCAGTTACACCTGTGTTGCCTCTGGCCGCAGATTAGTCTGGCAGTGATAGGGGTGTAATCCCAGGGCAGTGGCAGGGCCAGACGGGTGTCGCTGCCTGAACTCATTACGAGATTATGTTGACGATGTGTGAGAGGCACCAGCTGCTCCCCACAAGTGGCCCTTGCACGTGGTGACTGCGGCAATAGGGCGTGGAGCCGTAACACCTGAGCTAAATCAAATTACTCTATTGACACTCTGCTCTTTCCTTTCCATCCGGTTATTAATCCCATAGCTGTTTCAAGCCAATGGCATGAAAGAGGAGGGGAAGAAGAGCTGGGGCTTCAAACCCCTCCTCTGAGGAAGCCACGTGCCTGGTCAAGGAAAGAAGGATTGAGCACACGATGGGGAAATTTCATATAAAAAAGTGTGTTCCTTGTGCACTAGACACTTCCTGGGGCTGCCAGGGCTGGTGGGTGCCAACACCCACAGTGCACCTAATTCTTCACTTGGAGCTGGCCTGCTTCCTTGTTGGACTAAAGCAGTTACACACATTATGGTACAGGCTGGCCTTTCAACCACATGTGACAATAAATAAGAAAAAGCAGCTTTCATGGATTTACAGACAGCTAGCTAGCTCTTGTAATAAAAAAATAAAGGACTCAGGAATGTCTGAAGGAGGACTGGAAAGTAAATGACTGGGGAGAAAACCATCAAGATATAAAAGGCAATCTTATAAATGTCACTGCAGATGAATATACAGCAACATTTTAGACAGAAAAATTGTTACTCCAAAAAAGGGAGATACCTTCCAGTTTAATGAGTGTCCTAAGTGCCAGTGATGATGTATACTGACTGGGGATCTTTCGCATATGTTCTGGGATTGTCCAGAATAACATCCAATTGGCAACAGACACTAATAAGCAAACGCCTATCATCCCTTTGCAGCCTGAAGTAAAACTACTCATTTGCAAGACTGGTTCAGGAGGCACTATGGTCACTCCTGTCTAACACTTTCTTGTCAGTGACCTTGAGAATACTTCACCTTTCATTCTTCAGTCTTCATATTGATCTCAATACCTTTTAATGTTCGGAGGGAGAAGATTTTATATAAATCCTGGATTTTTAAACGCAACTAATACAATGTTAAATAATGAAATCAACATAATGTGGTAATGAATGTAGTAAGTGTTATTTTCTGTAGTAAAGATGATCTCCTATAAACATGAAAAAAATAATGTAAAATAATTATTTTTACATATAAAGTCACTTCTGAGAAGACTATGGAACTTAAGAGGGATTTTATAGAAATATCCTATTTCTATTTGTGTGCAGATAACAGCTAAAGAAGGATTAGAGTGACAAGAGCAAAAATACTGAGTTCATTAGCAACTAGTTTCTAGCATTTACCACTTATTAATTCATCTGCTATCTAGAATTATTCTTTTACTTATGTCCATTATTACACTATTTACTGCAAAATTTTCATGGAGCTTTTTGTACAATTCTTTACAATTATTTTCTGCTGGTGATGGTGATGGATTTGACAAATAAGAGAAGCATTTTATCAACTAAATACTCGGCGGCGAGCAGATTGTCAGGCACCAGGCAGATAGTTTATATAGCTCTGATTTCCAAAAGACATTTCCTGAGAAGGTTAGATGTGCAAACCGGACCTTGGTGAGCAGCATTAGGTCATATCGGACAGAAAACAAAAGCTCACACCCTGGCGCAGCTTTCTAAAGCTTTGCTAAAAGCACTGTATTGTCCTCCTTTCAAAGCAGAGGAATCAAGTTGCCCTGCAGAAATCATAGAAAACACTTCTGTATTGTTCCCCGAAGTAGGAATATCCAGATGAAAGTAACTGGGAGCAGCACCACCATCGTCTGAATAACAAAAGTGCCCCCAGCTTCTTAAACAAGTAAAGCCATGTTGCTGACAAGCACCCTATTAGCTCTGTCTTTCAAAGCCTTATCTAGGGAGACTGCTGTGAAATCGGGGAAGAAAATAAGAATACAGCTGTCATAACACCCTGAGTGAATCACCTGAGTGAACTCTCTATCTTCAGAAACCAGTCACTGTAACCGCAAAGCAGAGCTGGAGAGCCCACCTTTCTGCCAGTTCCAGCTGATAAGTAGAAAGTGACACTTGGTAATGTTAGCCTAAATGCTTCTCAGAAAGTCCATATCTGAATTAAGGAAAGACTAGATGCATTCCTTGATTTCACTAACAAGTTCACTTTTCCTTATCTATCCACTACACTAAAAATCAATGTGTAATTGAGAATGTGGAGGCTAAAGGGACTCAAGACACTTATTACACAAGACACTTAAGCTCAGTGCTATTATTGTAGAAAACTACACTTGCCTACAAGTTAGTTGGGTGAAAAAAAGAGGTTTTTGCAATTTTAAAATTGTTTCATATGTTTAAAAAAATTATAATCACACATATCTCATGCAAAAGAAGACAAAAATAAGGTATTTAGATACTTTCTGGGTTTTAGAAGGAAGACATTTTGGATTGACTTTACTGCTACTAAATACAGGTTACAGTGACATACTGGCTTATAGGTCTGGTTAAATTCCAGAGAAACACACTTCATGGCAACATTTATCTGTATATCACACTTGACACTTAATTTATCATAGTTTTCTCTGTGTCTTCCAGGGAAGAAGAGAACTAGGCTGAAGTCTGAATTTCTAACAAAAGTCTGGTGTGGCCCCCTGAATTAAATATCTGATTCATTACCATTTGAAATGTAACATCTTGTAAAAACACCTCCTGAAGACTGAGACTCAAAGCTCACTGATTCTAGTCTAGTGTGTCCCCAAATGAACTGAATCCCACGTAGGCAAGCCAAGTCAGAAGCCTGTACATACATTTGTGTCATCTAGCTATTTACCAATGTACAGATGGGTTTCAAATCCACTGGTCAGGATATGCTCAGCATGGAAATGCACCCACTAAACCCGGGATTTGTTTCACCCAGTGTTTCAGCTGTCTAAGATTGGATATCCAAATCCATACATGTCACCCCAGGATGCCCTTATCTTCAGTGGAAAAATGTAAACAGGCACTTGTGGAGAGAGAGTCACTTGAACTATTGAAATACTTGTCTTTGTTACCTAATGAAAGAATACATGCTTGTTTCTCTCCACTGGTGGCAAGCAAAGCCTGGGGTGACTTGCTTAGATGCAAATACCTCACATCTATACAAGTTAAGGCATTTCACTGTTGCCCATTCAGCCCCTCCTTTCCATTTGGTCCAACCAAACGTGGACTCTCCCTGCCCTGTGTATAGCTTCTACTCCCATCTGCCAGGTAAAGAGGGTCAGGAAGTGGATCAGGCTGGAAAGACATACCTTCTCTCTCATTCTTTATTCCCTATTGGTTTAATTCTTGGCTGAATCACTTCTTTGGGTGGATTGAAATTTAGCCACACTGTCCAATCACCCCCTCACTGAGCTGTGTTATAGGTATCCTTGGAATAAGGTCAAAGGAGGTAATGTGTAGAGAAGTGGGAAGTGGAAGGGAGGATGAATACAAAGGACACCAGGAGAGGGCTATAAAGCCTGGCTTCTCTGCCATGAGCAGGTTGGGGAGCCCAGCCTGAGGTGCAGGTTGTGTACAAAGAAATACATCAGGAAAGTGTCTACTATGAGTAAAGCAAATACAAGGAAAGGAGCTTTTCTGGTTGGATCTTGGTGGCAGTAGTTTCAGCACGATATTCTTTTTCCTGTGTTGCTTTCTAAACACCTGTAACTGTGATTTGTGTTATGTTATAAATTAATACACTGATATATATTTTGCTGTATCCTGATTTGAATTTAGGATGGTTTCCTGCAATCTGCTAAAAACAAAGCATTCCTTACACAGGATACAGTAAATCTAAACCACAAGTTCAGGGCTACAGGAATAAGTGCCAGACTAACCAAGGCCTTCCTTAAAGGTACTTAAGGAAGAGCTCAGCACGCCTCTGTAAATGGTGCACAAGCCAGACTAAGACCAGGGTACCAGGTGAAGAAGTGTCTCCCAGATACCAGTAATAGTCAGAAAAATTTTACAGTGTTTTTAGCATATTTGAGGACCATGCTTGGACCCAAAGATATATCTTAGCTTGTGAGATTTCTGATAATTCAAAATATTCATTTAAGGGAATGTCTGCATTAACAGACTGGGGAGTACTCTGTCCACAGCAGAAGTTTGCAGCCAGACCCATCCTCTGGGTAGAGGAAGGGGAAACGTGGACAGGAGAGCAGCTTTGGTATGTTCCAACAGGTCTCTGACCTAAAGACAGGAGGCATATCAAAGGACAAAAATGAAACCTACAACATCATGCCCTCATGAGAAGTCAGAAAATTACATGTATTTTCTGTATTTTCTATCTGCTTTTTAATCTCAGTTGGCTAATGAAGCATACAGTTCCAACAGTATCACATTTTCTGTTCCTTAGCTATGGAGCACAGATGCAGCAAACAGTCAGAGACAAAGCAGAATTAATTTGTTAAATAATTAACTAAGCAGGGTGAGTGAAGTAGGTTCCCACAAAATGAAATTCGTTATAGCAAGAGGGCCTTCCTGATAGCACAAACACCTGCCTGAAATACCTGGAGAAACTCCTCAGAGAAAATTTCAAAATCTCCCATGAAACTGAAAAAATTGTCTTGCATAAACTATTGTGCATTTTACATCTTATTTGTTATATTGAATTTATTTTATTGTTGGGGGGAAGAAGACCGGTTATTAAAAACATTTGATTTCAATCCAACATTTTCTATAATTTTATTTTGTCAACAGATGGGGGGATATCTACTGAGCACATAATGGGTTTAGCACTTCTCAAATGTAACTTCTGCCAAATCTCTAAGGTTAGAGTCTTCTCTCAGCTATAACATTATGAAATCCACAACAATTGTATCGAAATTCACAAATGTTTCTTTATGACATTTTAAATGAGACCAAATTATTTTATACTAAATATACACAAATATACTAAAAATAGTATATTTGTGTTACTGTGTATGTGTTGCCTGGTAATTAACAAGTATTATCATGAAAGCAGAATGGTTTGGTGATAATATTCATTGGGCTCCTGAATGGCTGTTGACCTTTATTCTTAGCTAATGCTGATACAGAAGTGTATAAAAGACCAAATGCAATATATCATAATTTCTAAGGTTGGTTTGAACTATACTACTGACATTTTTTTATATATATTGGGCTGGCCAGCTTTTAAAATTTTATGTAGTGTTTGTTTTGGAATGAAGGTCATTTCTGTGGTTATGGATTAGTAGTGTAGCTTGGCTTTTCCCACTCCCTGTTACCTCAGGCTACAGCAGAAGAGTATTTTTTGTTTGATATTGCCAGCTTAGAATTTATAGGTGCGCAGCTCACACCACCAGTTGCCAGAGGCACTCATAAACCCTTCTTCCTAGCACAAACTATCAATATATATCCTGATCAGGAGCACACACTGAAACTAATGGTTCTTTGTTTCCCTCTGGCTGCAAAGTGCCATGGCTGGCCATGCAGGCTTTGGATAAGAGGAAAGCAGTGATAGTTACTGCGCTCCGACAGATGTCTCAACAATTTTAACCTGCTGATATACAATACAATGAAATAGTCCTACTTGGAGTCATTCTGCAGAGAAAATCTGGCCAAAACTCATATTCGGTCTGAATGAGACCAGAAGGACTCAGGACTCAGCGCTAAACAGAGAGTCAGAAGAGGAGAACAGATCAATGTGAAGGTCCTCCTCCTCCTCTACCTCCTCTGCTTAATCAGACTCTTACTGCCACAGTGGAATTTCTTCTACAAATAACACTTTTTCAGGAATCTGAGAAGTCTGGAAGAAACATCTTTTTAAGTAGAGACATTATCAGAGAAAGGAAGCCCAGAGGTTTGTCTGTAAGGTGCTGACCTGAGATGTGAGGGAGTCCTTAATTTAGAGCAGTTTTTAAATGTCAAGACCAGTTTGAGGAAGACTGAGCAGGGTCTGACTCCTGGGTGGGTATTGCTCACATACAGGCATGGAAAGAGTTCACCTTTCATCAAAAGTGTTCAAAAGAGGCTTTTATTACATTCCAGTGGTAACAAAAACCTTTCGTAAAGCGTAGGAGTTATTACTGAAAAAAAACCAATAAAATATTTGTCCTTTATTCAAATCTGCCACGGGAAGACCTTTGCAATATCAATGAAGATGCAAAATTTATGCTGTATGGAGGGGAGGCTTTTAATAAAGGCATAAAAGGAGAATGGATGCTAAGCATGACAAACATCTGCCCAAGAACAAAGCAGGTGAAAACCATCTTCATCTGCCCAGGCCTACAAATGCTGCCTGTGCCCTTCCTGCCATAGAAACAGGACACTGAAGGCTCAGCTTTCACTGTCTCCAAAGGCTTGGCCAGAAATGTGGAACAGTCGAAAAATACTTTAGATTGTATAATTTAGGAGATCATAAAACCAGTAGGAGAGTTTGAGAATTATTTAGATTTATGAGCTGATGGAAGTTACTTAGACATCCACACAGTCAGAATCTCTTCCATGAAGTCAAACTGCTTAAAGATCAAAGTATCTGTATCAACATTATCACCAGGCATCAAAAAAAGCTGCGACATACAACAGATGCCCCCTCTGTCTGCCCTCAAATTGTCAACAGTTAGCAATTTTCAGAGCTATTGGGCAAGGCACACATAACAAACACATGGAACATAGAAGAGGAGGGAAACCAGGGGGAAAGGACAAAGATATTGTTGAACAAGCATTTGGATGGAACGCTAAAAACAGGCAAAACTGTACATATCCTTGCTGACTTTTGTTCTTTATTTATAATTTTCATGCTATATGTGCCACTGCACAATAGCAACTCTGAACATTAGGAAGTGTGCACATTTCCGCTAGTGATGGTGACCAACAAGCATGTCTAAGCTGAAGCAGAAAATGAAATAAACTGCTAATATACCTTTAAGGGAAGTGTCATCTCCATGGTCTATGCCAGGTAATGAAGCTTCCGCAAATTACAATACTGGAAATAAGCATCTGTAACTTCATGAGCATCACACAAATACACATGGCTTTCTTCAGGAAGTAATCTCCATTGTGGCTGTTCATTCTTTCATGTTCTGACCTGATAGTTCATGAAATAAGGATAAACCTGAGGGAAAATTAGCAATCCACAGTAAATCCTGTACCAATCTACATTTAAATATAAACTAAATTCACTTTTTTTCCCCTTTATGAGTTCTCTAAAAGTCAGTGGGCTTTAGATTTCTGAAAATTGTTATTTCAGATACAAGGAGAACCTCAAATGTGTACATATCCTTTGTCTTCTTAACAAAACCCAAAACCTTTTATGCAGGAAAGTTTTGCAGATAACAAAGTCTGTTCCTCACAACTGGTTAAACACAGCACATGGCTGCTATCTTCCCTAGTCAGTGGAGCTCCAGTGATTCAGTGGGAAAAAGTGGGGCTTGTATGCCAAAGGGGTTGTCCAAAAGCTGTCATGTGATAGGTCAAACTTCAGATATGCACAAAAGTAGATATGACCAGACTATCAGTCTATTCTTTGGTGCTTCTGATATACTTAAAGCAAACCATGGGTATTTACAGTTGTGAATCCTTACCACTGCCATTCTCAAATCTCTATATACCATCTCCCTCAGCATCTGAGGTTCCACTGCTGAAGCACTTGTGATGCTTATAATTTTGCTCTTCTGTTGTAAGTAGACCAGGAAACAAAACACAAAGGAACTATTTTTAAATAAAAAAATATTCTGGCAGAAGAATCAAAAGGTGCAAACCCTATATAAATTAATTTAGACTGAAAAAAAGATTTTTAATGATTGCACAGGGTAGACTCCATGACGTTTGCCTTCCAGGGCAGCGGACTCAACTCAGATGGCCCAGGAGGTGGCTTTCTTAGTGTGTGAAAATCAAAGAGGGAAGAAAGACGCTGGTAAAACCCATTAAAAAAACAAAGGCTGATTTAGAGAAACTGAAGTCCCTTCTCAACCCTAAGTGATTGGCCTCTTGGGCAAAGAGATTCCTGAGGAACCTGTCCTGGACTTGGAAGGCTCTTACTAGGAGAAACTGAATAATTAGAAGGGAACAGTAATCCTGAATGGAAAACCAACCAAAATTTTGATGAACAGTCAGGGGTGGCGACATAGATGAGCCCCTGCTTCCCCTATTTCTTTGTTACCTGATGTGCTGCCTGAAGAAATGCAGAGCTGCTTCAGAGTTCCTACAGTGAAATCCATGGTTACTCACTTCATCTACAGCATGACTCAGAAGGGATAAACTGCCAGGGAAAGTGATTAAGCTAACTGAAATCTTACAGGTTTCTTCAACCTAGAGTAATGGAGGCTAAAATTCAACTCTTAGGAAGGTGTAGCAGAATCTGTGGCTGGGAAGCATACCAGAGAGCTGCTGTGTGTCCAAAACAAAGTGGAAGGCAAGCCTTAAAGGAAGGTTAAAGAAGCATCTTGGTTTGTGCATAATCCACCCACAATGTGTATATACCTGACTAAAGAGACCTAGAGAGATGAGATAGGTGTTCCTGTATTCCAAACTGACATCCACATAAAATAATATATGTGTAGAGAGCACAAAGAACAGATTTCACATGAAGATCTTGGACTCCCATATGGATTTCACCAATTTCTTTTTTAGCTCTCATTCTGAGAAAATCAGTCTCAAACCCTTCTGCCTCAAAAGTACCTTGACCCTTCCCAAGGCTGCGGTCTTCCACTTGGGAGCCTGTCTCCCTAAAATCTTCCTCCTACCCACTTCTCAACCCATAACTCCCACTCCTTTATTTTATGGGGCAACCTAATTTCATCAAGATGTACAGCATGACTAGGCTGAAGCAGGAGCAAAGTAGAAACCACACTGACCTCAGCTGAAGCAGGGAAAAGTCTTATTTGGGATAAGAATTCAGAAAAAAAAAATCACCTCCAGGAGACCTAGCACCTGTAAAAGATCTCCCAGCAGGGGGAGAGCCCCCTTCTCCACTTATGAAATGAATGGGTGACGGAAGGGCCAGCTCTACTACAGCAACAAACTGCAAATCCTTCCCTCCCACCATGGACCTTACCCGGTTAAGCAGGACTCCAGCAGAGGACTCTGCTTGCAGGGTGAAGAACCACATATTTTCCTCCTGAACAACGAATTCCATTGTAATGTGTCTTGCAGTAATTTTTCCAAAGTCCCTTCCCAGCTGTGGTGGGAACTGGGCTGCCTCCCACCCCCCCCCAAGCTCACTGCCAGTTTTATTGTCCCCAGTGAAGGCAGCTGCTGTGGGACAAAGGTAAAGGGGGCTGTTCCCAAAGACAGCTCTGAACACAGGATAAACATTTGAAACACAACCTGAATCGATTTAAAAAGAAAAAAAAGAAAAAAGAGAAAAGACTGGGAATAGAAACTGAGCCCAGGAGTGGCATGTTCACGTTAACACATTACTCAATGGACAACCTGCTGTAACTAGATCTCTTGGAGCTTTATCAGGGTGAGACTTTCATTCTTAATAGACTGAATGGCAATTATTAAGTATGAAAATGCACATGTCCCTGTGCTTAGGTCTGTGCTTGGTTACTACCAGGCCACTCACAAACAGACACAGATATTAAGGCTGTTGTTAGCTGGTAACAAGTTGCATCGGAGGCATCTATAAGAAACCCTCTGAGAACAACTATCCCATAATACAGATATTATGAAAGAGATATTCTGTAGATCCTAATAGTTTTATTTCATTTTCTCTGGAATTAAACTCTAACCAGTTTCCTTTGTTTAAAAGTTTTCTATTCCCAGTTTCCCTTGTTTACAAAGGAAACGTCTTTTCAAATAGCAGAGAGGGAAGAGCCATTGCCATTTTCCTTTGTGCTCACTCAGCTTTCAGTCTAGGGTGGACACAGGGCCGGCTTTACCCAAAGCAGCCTATTTGCAGCTAGCTCAGGCATGGTTACATGAGCTGCAGCTACCCTTATGACTTCCATTCAGACATAGCCTCAAAGAGTCATCCTTCACATTACCGTGTCACTTCTACACACTGACAGTACTTTGCACTGCAGGGGCACCTTCAACGCAAAGACTGTAAAGCACTCTAAACCACCAGACTGCTTATGAATTAAGCCTTGCTCACATTGGCAAGCAATTCCTGTAGTGAATTAAATACCTCTTCCAAGCCCCTAAATAAATTCATGAGACCACATAAAATCATCTCAAAGGATATGTGGGATCCCTTGCCTTCCCAGCTCTCCTCTTTTCCTCACAGATATATGCAGTGTTTATTATTGCCTGAATTAAAACAAATTATACTTAATAGAACTGAAGCTGTAAACATTTTTAAAGCAGACTGGCTCTGTGTGCCTGTGTTGAACGAACAGTCCTACTGAGGCAGTAGTTCACAGTTGTTGCTTGGTTCTCTGTTTTCTGCTTTTTGATTTAAAAAAATGTTTCCCTATAAAACTTGGGATGCAATAAAAATGAAGATGAAGGAAACAAAGGATTGTGAAATCATTCAGAACCCTGATTAACAGGAAAAATCCCAGCAGAATCGAGTTCTTTGATTCTCACATTTCTATGTTAAGAGAGGCTTCCCAGGAAGCTCATTCTCACATCAGCAGTGTACCCGATATCCACAGAGTAAATGAGTAGGAACTCACCGCCGTGCCAGACTTCTATCAGCCATTAGAGCAGGAAAGATTTACAGCATGAGGCTGTATAATAAACCATCCTTATGGTGATAAATCAATTCTCAGAAAAGGGAGAGGAATGTGCTCCTCTGGGTTGCTGTGGTTAAGTCACAGGAGTAGACGTCAGAAAAAAAAAAAGAGCATCATGCAAAATGTACTATATACCATCACAGTGCTGCTGTGTGAGTTTTGGCAAGTCATGAAACCTTTTCCTACACTGTCCATCTTTCCAGTGTGATATTTCATTTT
Source organism: Jacana jacana (assembly GCA_013400555.1). Classification (NCBI taxonomy): domain Eukaryota; kingdom Metazoa; phylum Chordata; class Aves; order Charadriiformes; family Jacanidae; genus Jacana; species Jacana jacana. Next base: position 22,689 of record VZTM01034706.1, on the reverse strand, counting down.
CTTTCAAATATTCATGCCTGGGAAGGGCTCTGGCATTCTTAGGTAGTGGGCGCTGCAGAAGCACAGTCTTGCAATGCTTTTCTGAACAGGCAAAAGGGGTTTAAAATGCATTTCAGTGTTTTACAGGGCTGAAACATGATTGGGGAGAAATACAGAATCATAGAATTGTCCAGGCCAGAAGGAACATCTAAGGTCATCTAGTCCAACCTCCCCACAGTCAGCAGGGACACCCCCAACTAGACCAGGTTGCCTAGGGCCTTGTCGATCCTCACCTTGAATATCTCCAGGGAAGGGGCCTCAACTACCTCCCTGGGCAACCTATTCCATTTCTTGGGGGAAGCATAATAATGAATTTTTAATGAAGAGTGGTCAAAAGGTCAAAAGACCACAATGTGACTCCTTTCAAACTGGTGCGATATGCTGGGACCACACATTTGCAAGAGATTTAATGGGAATAAAGCAAGCATCCTGATAACCAGAGTTAATCAACTGTCATGGCATCACTAGCACATAGTACCCTCCTTGGAAAGGGAGTGGGAAAAAGTAATCTTAAAAAGGAACAGCATTTCAGGCACATAGTCCTGAAAGAGGAGCTCTATGGCAAACAGGAAGACCAGCAAGTTTGTAACTGGTGAAAATGCAAATCTCATTTAGGAGCCATGCAAGAGACAAATCTGAATAGTGGGAAGTATCTGTTTAACAGCTTCAAGCTGCTGTTGTTTTCAGCAACAGATTGATCAAGGAAGAAGAGGTGAATGAGAAGAATATACTGGGACCTTTCTGTCCACGGGAAGAGAATGGAGCAAGAAATGGAAGGTGCTTAGGTGTGAGTTTTGTACAACTCCTATGTGCTAAGCTGGACATCACAGTAGAGCTAGTTGTCCTCAGTTCTCTTTACTGACAAAGGAGATGAACAAAAGTTTCAAGAATTCAATTCCTTTCTAAAGCAAACTCTTGAAATGGAGATCTGTTTTTAAATGCTTGTTTCTGTCTTTTGTCTATAAAGAGAGTTCAGGATGACTAACTACAATGGAAACATCTAAAGTTTGTATGTGGAATCCCATTCCAAAATTCATCCCAAGATGAATTTCCTCTTCCACTTGTCTGCCACAATGATATCTGTCTCAGTGACATGGTAATTCCTTACAGAAATGAAGCTGCTGGGAATATTCCTGTCTATCAAAAGAAAGGAAATCTGAGAGTGGTGTTTTGCGAACAAAGGTGTTTGGACTTTAGAATGGTTTTAACCGTTTCCATGTGTTACTATTTCCATGTCCCTGTTCCAAGCTCACACCAAAATTGATTGCGAAAATCGTCTTTTGCTTTGTTGCACCATTATTCATACACCTGCATGAAAGCCTCAAATTTAACTCTGCATCTGAATTCTGAGTGCATCTGAAATCCTACAGGATCTCAGATTTGCAAGTTGTTATTGTTTAAACAAAAATAAATCCCAGGGGAAACTACAAACGCATTGTGATGTTAGGTATGAAACAATGTCTGCTTAACAATGGCATAAACAAAACTTGCTGGTATTTGCTGGCGAACGATAAAATTTTAAGACAAAGATGGGAGTGAATACATACTAAACAAGCAAGTACTTGGTCCTTGGCCTGTGCTGGAGAGCATGTTGCTTTCTTGCTGTTGTCAAAGTGCAGCAGCACCTTAGGAGAAGGATTGCATAAATATTTTTACAAAGCATAGCAAGACAGGCCCACGGAGCTTAGTGACACTAAATGTTAACATAATATAAATATTTAACAACTTCTGCTTCCAAGAAAATTCAGGCCACATGAAACATAGATTAGGATTGTGTGTCATGAGCCTATTCCAGTATTAGCATTAATGAGATCTAAACTGGCCAGCCAAAATAACAAAATAGTTGTTAGAAAACAGCGGTTAAGCTATCTGCCATGCTGTCTTCATCTGTCTTACGATGGTCTGAGTCCAAGCTGCAGTCAGTGATACTTACCCAAAAGTCAGAGAAGATTAGTAAATCAGGTGTCCTGGTCCACAGTACTGGGCTGAAAGATAAAGTGGAATTCATTTAATCTGTTAATCAGGATTCTAACATTCAAATGCCCTATCCTGAAGCTTTTCAAACTGACATTGTGTTGAATGATAAAGTTAATATCAGTTGACAGTTTGCCAGAAGCCATTAATTTAAACTCTCAGTTTTGTTTCAGGGCTTGTTAATTTTGTTGTGGCCTTAGAAGAGGAAGAATCCCAGTAAAAAACCACCACGTTCCCTATTCTGTTTTTAGGTTGTTTTTTTTTCTCCCAGTCGAAAGGTCATTTGTAAAATTTTCTCCCTGCACACTTTTCTTTTTTTTTTTTTTTAAAGAATTAAAAACAAATTTTGACCTTTATTTATACAATGCTCTGCACTGGTTCTGGATTTGTTTTTGAAAGTTGGTAAACTCTCCTTCCAATTCAATTGATTAAATAGGTACAGCTGAGTAAATGGACAGGCTGTAAATCATATGTTTTCATTTTAAAATTACATGTAAAGGAACACAGAGAAAGGAAGCAAAGAAGAAAAAGTGTACAGAGGAGGGTTCACTGTTTTCAAGATTAAGAAAATAAAGTTACAAGCAAGATTTGATGCCCACTGCATTTTGCTCTCATGTAGCAAATGCTGTGGTCAGCTCTACTCACACAAGTGGCATGTTATGCATAGCACACACCTTACTAAGTAGCACTTGTGTGTCCTTTGGAAGATTCTGTGTCTCATGTTGCATCAGCTAGATGGCCAAAACGGAGTCGGTACACAAACACCACTAGCAAAATGCAGCTGTAATACTTTCATAATAAAATACTCCACTCAAAAACATTTATTTTCTCTTAAAAATAAATAATATTATTTTATTTGCTACAGTCCTTCATAGCAAGCAGCACCTGTAAGTCTTCAAGGAAGGAATCTAGTAATTCTAGTTAATTCTATTATTTCTCTACCAAAAGCACATATTAGACTGTAAGCCAATTCCTTTGTGTACAAGAAATAATTAAGGTACTGCAATGAACTAAATTATTTCCACAAAAATTAAAATTAAAGACTATTTCGTGTAGTCAAAAGGGATTTTGTACACTTTTTGTTAAACTGTGAAGAATAAAACAGGCAGAATTTTCTTAATAATGGATTTTTTCCCCTTGATAATTTGAAATGTTAATATATATAAATCTTTATACATATGAAATGTAAAAGGAAATATATGGAAATATTAAAAATCCAGTACAGTGGCACTGTGGAACCTGATGGCTGCCACATCTTGAAAATAAGATGTACTTTTTTGCTGGAAAGAATCTGCATAGGATAATAGCAAAGAATTTTTGTCACCCCTGAAAGAGAACTCTGGAAACACCTTCTGTATCTGCTCTGAAAACTGTTGAAGGTATGGCAGGAGAAAGACAAACTTCTTTCCTTAGTGTATACGGTTAAGGTTAATAAATCAAGAAATTTTTTTCGTCTCTGTATTTTATGCCTTAGTTATACAGCATTTGGGACCTGCCTATAATAGGAATTTAATCTGCTTTCACCAATGCTTTTCTACAGTATTTACAGTAACCCTTGTTGAGTTATTTTCATCCACATTCCACATGAATGCTTTCCCTTTCCTGCTTGTTTGCTCTAGGCAAACACAAAGAGCAGACTTACACAGTGAGATCCAGTTCTCACTTTTATTTAATAGGTCAAACATATTTTCCATATTACGTTGTTCATTATATCTCAATATTTGTTCATAGACCCAGCCACAGATCTAATCACTACATGACAGAAGTGATATAATATATGTGAACCATTTCCAACACATACAGTCAAAACGCTGCTAAAAATATATTTTTCTGAGTAGGGAAATTTGTTGAATAAGCAGATGAGGATCCTTCCCATTGCACGTAGCAGAAGTCCAGGGTGCTCTCAGACTTACTATTTTATCATCTGGGGCTTCATACTCTTGAGCCCCTGAAATGCCCAGTTAGAAGACTGGCACCACAGTTCTCAAAGCAAGTATTGTACTGCTTCTGATTTGCAAAAGTCAAGTTTCTACCTCACCAGGAGTGAGAGGTGGCAACTCTATGCCTTGCCTATGCCTATGCCTAGGAACACCATGGAGACTTCTCACAGACTCCACAGGGGAGCTGCTCTGTGAGTCTGAAAGCTCCCAAAAGAGAAAGGATGGCAGACAAATAGTATAAGCAACATTCATTAAGTAATGAAGCTGGTGAAGGGTCTTGAGCCCAAGTCTTATGAGGAGCGGCTGAGGGAACTGGGGTTGTTTAGCCTGGAGAAAAGAGGCTGAGGGAAGACCTTATCACTCTGTAAAACTACCTGAAAGGAGGTTGTAGTGAGGTGGGGTCAGTCTCTTCTCCCAAGTAGCAAGTGATAGAGCAAGAGGAAACAGCCTCAAGTTGTGCCAGTGGAGGTTTAGGCTAGATACAAGGAAAACTTTCCTCACCATAAGGGTTATCAGACATTGTGACAAGCTGCCCAGGGAAGTGGTTGAGTCACTATCCCATGGAGGTATTTATAAGACTAGTAGATGTGGTGCTAAGGAATGTGGTTTAGCAGTGGATTTAGCAGTATTATACTAATGATTAGACTTGATCTCAAAGGTGTTTTCCAACAAAAATGATTCTATGATTCTAAAATAGAATGAACAATGGTTGCCTTATGAATATCCCTGTTCACTACAGATATGATATATCTGTATATGATATATCTTTATATGATATATACTAATAAATTTTGTTCTCCAGTAAATAGAAAGCTCTGAAAGCTCTTTTAGAGCAGGTGAACTAGTAAATTACAAGCACTGGTTTATTGATCCTTCATGAACTATCTTTCAGAACATACTAGGAGTTACATTGATACACTGAGTTTCAGCCCAGGGCATTTTCTGGACTTCTAAAAATCAGGACTTTTCCTCACCATTTTCCCCTCTGCCATTCTTGCCACCTCCCAGGAAATCTTCAAGCATAGTATCAAAAGAATGGTCACTTCCTCGAGCAAAGTCATTTCTCCATTTCTAGCAAGCATAAATGTGAATTCTTTACAGGGATTTCTGTTTTGACTTTTTATTGTTTGTTTGCCTTCAGGAAGAAAAATATTTAAAACAAGTGGCCTGTGTTAAATCTACATATAATCAGATTTCTGTGAATATCTGCCTTTCACCGAGAAACTAGTATTTACTTTAAGAAAATGTAGTTATTCCCAAGGAGAGGGTTACGCATGTGAACAACTGATCTCCAAATTATCATTATACACATATACTATTGAAGAAAAGTGTTTTTACATAAGCTTTCAGCCTTTAAATCTATTCTGGTACTTAGTAGTCAGCAAATTTCATGGTATGCCTGAATGCAATGTAGAGCATAGATCCACACATTATAACAGTCTCCTACACATACAGAAGGACCCTATCTCAACACAACCACTGTGCAAATGAGAGTGACCTGGCAAAGTTTAATTTAGCAACCACTTAATGGAGAAAAATAAGGTCTGCTCTGTGTACATCAGAAGTCAGGCAAGAGGAATTCCACCCAACCTGACTTCCCCAGACAGCATCACTGCATGTGCCTGGCCATCATCTTTCTCAGAAGGCAAGACTATGACACAGATTGAGCTGGGCAAGGGCTAGGGACATTCAAGTAGTGTAAACAGTCTGGGAGGACAAAGGCTTTCCACTCACAGAATCTGAAATCAGGAAGGTGCAAGTGATTTGAGTTTGTGTCCTTCCTCCTGAAGGACCACATGTATATCTCAGGTATATCTCTAATCAGGTGCGGTTAAAGAGTATGTTTCCTCATTTCCTACCTCATATATATCTGTCTTTGCTATGACAAGACAAAGAGAAAAGCTCTGCCTCTCATTTGGGGAAGAGCATTTCTCCAGAACAAAGCCCTACCCTTTACTTTTAAGTCATCAAGGATCTAATATTCAAAGGACAGAATCTTTCATTGGTGGGTACACTATGCACAAAGAATAGAAACTGTACTCACAAATAAAGCCTCCACCTCCAAAATGCCAGGTGGCATGATTTGGTTCAGATTTGGTTCAAATTCCGGCAGCTTTTCTTGACTGATCCATTCAACACCAGAAGTGATGAAACTGCAGCAGAGATAGAGCAGTTTTATAATCAACAATAAACTCTTGGAGATCTTGAGTTCAAAATACCAGGCTCAAAATATACTAGGAGACTGTCAGAACATTGGAGATCATCAGGGCATCAGAAACATCAGTGCATGAGGCCTGACCATGTCTGCAATCATGGTAATTAGTTGTCTTGGTCCATCTCTCAGTGCTGCTCTCTCTGCAGTTGTGATTGAGGTCAACCTGGACCTCACTCAGCCATCGCTGCAGCAGTCCCAGCCTTCAGCTTCAGGTCAGCATTAGCTCCAAGGCTTGCAGTTTGTGCTACTGCAAGGTGTGATACATGGATTCCACCTTCCGCTGCTGCTCCAATACAAAACCCGCTGTTTAAATATTTACTTATCACACCCTCTTCTATCCTGTATCTCAGGCTCTAACAACTGTCAACTATCTTTCTGTCCTTTCATTTCACGTTATCAATTTAGCTTTGATTGTTAGTCATAGCAAAAGGTCACACTGGTTTATAAAGTAGCTGGAAAATACTGAAAATCCTGGCGATGTATAGCTGATAAAACTCTCCAACTTTGTCATTTTTATGCATAGGAAATATTACTGTGCTGAACTAAGACTTTACTAAATTCAAATCACTGTTCAGCTGGTGAAGGCTGACTTTTATTTATAGCACCCACAGCATTTTTTAAATAGCCCACCCAGCAAGAATTTCGATTTAGCAGCAGACTGGGGCACTTTTTCAGTAGCTCTTCTTGGGGGGAGAGCACCCTCAAGACCCAAGAAACTCACAGCCCTGCAGTGGTGTGTGCCCACACTTACTCAGTACTGGACTGTCCTGTTAAACAACTGAATGCACACTCCAGTAGCAGAATTCATATTTAGCCACTTTTACAGGAAGGCACTTTGAAGTTTCAAACTTTGGTCATCCCAATTTAAAATCTGATTGGTTTTGTGAATTGAGAAATGTATAAATATAATTGGTTTTGTGAATTGAGNGAAATAAACAGGCTGGCTTTATAAACAGAGGTAGATCAGTAAAGTTACTACCCCAAAGCTTAAGATTTTTGTCTGTTTTACATTAAAGAAACATTACAAGTGAAAGAGATTGCAAATATCAGCCCCTTATTTTAAATATCCATCTCTCCGTTTTGTTTCACCTTTCATGAATTGAGTGACCTCGTACTGACAATCATACAATTTTTCTTGTCATATACTTCAGTTGTTGTGCAACCTGGTTATGCAGAGGAACCAGGGGACTTGAAAAGGGAGAGTTACTGGGAAAGGACAGCCACACCACTTAATCTAAGTTATAGAATCATTTGAAGAGCAGCAGCGAACCATGGAATATATTTATTATCTCTCTTCACATCTCAAACTTTTTTCACACAAGAGATTGTAATAGAGCAATAGACATTGAGATGAACAAATCAAGCAAAAAGAAAATACAGTGGGATCATGAAATTGCCTGCTCTTACCCCAAGGACAAAAAGAGATTGCTAGATCTCTCTGATGCTTGTGATGTCCAATTATTTCCTACTTTTGTCTATATTTTTAAAATAAAAGACTTATGGTGATCTACTCTGAAATGGAGCTTACCTTAGCAGAGCGGGCATGAGAAGATTAAACCAGAGCAATGATCTGGAGATAGACAATTTCTCAAGATGGAGAAAATAAATAAATAAATAAATAAGTCCAAAAATCTGAACCTATAGCCTCTGAGAAGATGGCCCAAAGCAAAATGCTCTGCACCCTTCCCCGATCCCTGTGATGTGACCATGCTGGGAGATATAAGGAGAAGAATTGAAAATATCGATTTCCCCACTTCAGCACACACAACGCTGAACATTCAGACCCTGTGTTTTACCATCCAAAGCTGCAAGTTGGCAGCTGAGAGGGGCACTGCTGTGTTGAGCACAGAGGCCTTGCAGAGAGCCGCATGACAGCTGCAGGTACAACCCATGTTCTCACCTACAGCCTTACAAACAGGTGGGCTTCCCCAGTGCCGCTTCCTCTCCTCCTTGTGATAATGCACCCTTAGGGAGCTGGTTTGTGTCTGTAGCTGTCTGCATTTCCACATATGTGTACGTTTAGCTATTTCCTAGCTATGTCTATTGGCTCATGATTATAAAAATACATTGCACCAGGGAAATTACACCCATGTGCTTTACCTTGGGCTTTTGAGGGTGCAGGAAAAACTCTTCAGTGAAGACCTTTTTGTTTCCTATCTTACTTTCACCCCAGGGCACCTAGACAAAAAAGCAATTGTAGTTTTGAATGCTCCTTAGTCCATGGTAGCACAGCAGCAAAACCGAGCTTGAAAACTGGCAAGACAAACTTGATAGCCAAAATGGCCATCTATGTCCTGGGGTGCATGAAGTGCAGGATAGCTTGTCAAGGGAGATGATTATTCCACTCTACACTGCACTGGTGCAGCCCCACCTTGAGTACTGTGTGCAGTTTTGGCTGTCTTAACATAAGAAGGACATCAAACATTTAGAGTGGGTTCAGAGAACTGCAACCAAGACGGTGAAAAGTCATGAGGGCAAGACTTACAAGGTGTGGCTAAGGTCACTTAGTTTCTTCAGCTTGGAGAAGGCTGAAGTGTGACCTCATCACATTCTAAAATTTCCTCAAGGGGCACAGTGGAGCGGGGGACACTGATCTCCTTTTTTGATGATCGGTGATAGGACACAAGGAAATGGAATGAAGTTGCATCAGACTAGACATTAGGAAAAGGTTCTTCACTGAGAGAGTTGTCGGTCACTGGAACAGGCTCCCCAGGGAGGAGGCTGAGGCACTAAGCCTGTCAGAGGTCAAGGAGTATCTGGACAATGCTCTTTATGTATGTATGGTTTAGTGTTTAGGTAGTCCTTCAGGGAGCAGGCAGTTGGACTCGATGATCCTTATGGCTCCCTTACAACATGATATATTCTATGATTCTGTGATACCATCTAAATCTGCTATTCTCTGTATGGAAATATCTCCATTTATAACAAGTCCCAGGACTGGTCAGTACAAGCAACTCAGGAGGCCTTCATCTAATTCTCGTTGACTACGGCTTCTCAGGCAGCTCCTCAACAGGGATATGTAGCCATGAAAATTCACAGAAAATGCCATACGAGAAGGGATTTGTTACTGTTAGAAAAGGGCAGTTTTTTCCGTTATGTGATGATACATGCAACTGTTGCCATTTCCATTTCTCCCCACACAACACTGGCGTTATTTGAACTAAACTTATGCCACCAATCTCTTCCTGAGAAGCTAATGGAGCAGATGTTATTTGGAACATATTAAATGGAAACATGGCATGTATTTTGTTAATGGACTATGCAGATTTTTGTGAGGCAGAATTGAGGAAATCAGCCTGTTGCTATTTTTGGCCTCACTGGCCGGATGTTTTTAGCATAATGTTTGCATACAGAAAAGCCAAGTCCTACAACTGCAAAGTCTAGCACAGCCTGGCATTTAGACAGAAAAGTCAGAAGGCTGGCTGGGGAATACTGTAATAAACTGAATGAACAGTGGATGTGGCTATGCTGAAATCTAGATTTTATTTCCACCCTTGCCAGGGGTTACTTTTTTAAAACCTGTACATCACATAACACAAAATGCGTAGAAAATGCTCACAGGAGAAAATGCTCACTGGGAGTCAGAGGCATCGCAGCAAAATAAATGTTAGGAATAGCACAGAATTATTGGTAGCAATTGGTAGACAACATCAATTTACAACCCCTTGGTTCCCAGGCTAATGTATTTTTTTCTAACACATAAAGTCTCTTCTTTTTTTAAAGAGGTGGGGAAAGCAGAAAGGAGGACTTACATGAAAGACATATAACATGTGTGGTTCTCTGAAGGCCTACGGCAGAGAGACAACTAAAGGACTGTCACTAAGTCAGCTGTATGATATCATGTAGTACCAGACATGTAATGTCTTGCACTGGACTACTTTGAAACCTAGAAGAAAACAGATGTCCTTTGGCACACACAAGCCTTTTTCAGTCTGAAAGACAGGCATTAAACCTCAAGCCAAGCACCAAGACAGAGCAATGTACCACTGCTTCAGGATCAAGAGAGAAACAAAGTAAAATTCACCAGCAGAGTACCCAGGCAGCATGGGCTGGGTCTGTCACTGGTGACAGACCAGCTCAAGAATGTATAACACCATCAAGCAGTTAAAAAGTGAGGTACAAGGGACTTCTTATCCTAAGTCTTTCTTTCTACTACAACTGTGTTGCTCATAACTTCAGTCAGCCTCACTGGAATTTTTTTAAAATTAAATAAAACCTTCAGCTACAGGAAAAAAAAAAAAAAAAACCAACAAAAAAACCCAACAACACAACAACAACAATCACAGGGTCAGTGCAGACAGTGATTATTTGGCAAAAAAAATAATCTTCTGCTCATTCTGGCATAGCTCATAGACTAAGCTGAGTCAGTCTGTCTGAATTAAAACAGCAAGTACTTGGGATAAAGCTTTTGCATGTCTGTGTGTGAAGAATGTACACTTGAAAGCTAAAGCAGAAGTTTGTAAGCAGGAACAAGTGTTTAAATGGGTTGGTCTAATCCCAGTAGAAGTCAAAAGTATGAAACTATGATGGAAAATGAAAATGCAATAGGTAGGTAAACCAATTCAATTCAGTGTAAAGAACACAGCTTTTTAATAGCTAAAAGTGTGGTAAAGCCATCTTGCTTTGCATTTCTTCCTATGAGCAAGGACTGTGAAGCTGTGTCCTGCCATTTAACTGCACCTATAACAGGCAAGTGTTTGATGTCAAGACACCTGACAGTGACTGTCATGTCAGACAGACATTTGCTGGATTTTCTCCTGGCAATCACATTGCAGATAACTTTCCATTTTGCCATCTAGTCGCTGGCTATTTTGCTGAATTGCTCTCTTCATTAATCTTAGCTTTCCCAGAGACAAGCTCAGTTTTTTTGACTAATTTCACAGACCAGCTCTGCCTTTGCTCTGGAATTCACTGCTTTGGGCTAAAAGAGATCTGAAATTCAGATTCTTCTATTACAACGGTCCAGCACCTGGGCTGAGGGTTTAGAGGGCTGGGTGGCAAGGCCCGGACTGATCATGAAAATCAAAGAGCACAGTATCAGGCCTAATTCCACCTAAAGACACAAAGAAATGAGTCTGTCTCATTTATTTTGCTTTCCATATTAATAAAGCTGCAACTTATTATGTAAACCATATGCCGTCTTCTCAGTTGGATGCATTAATGAAATACTCTGAAGAGGGAAGCTTGATTTTTTCTATTGAAAGTGGGAACTCTTCTTCTTTTGCTAAAATCCCTTTTCCCCATCTTTTGCCAATTTGCATTTAGTCACAGTTTCCTCAAATCCACTTCTTACTCTTCAGTTAAAAATGTGACTAAGGTTTTCCAAAAGGGCAGGGCCAGGAGGGAAGGGGAGAGTTGACAGGAACAAGAAATTATTTTCTCCAGCATTTCATGATCATTTTTTAAGTACTTCTTTTGATTTCTCTTCCTTACACCCATATAACTTCCCTGTGTAAGCAATAACAGATGTTTCAACAAGCAGAGTTCACCCTTTGACCCTGAGATCTCGTTGCTTCTTTTCTCTGGTGCAGTTTGGATTTAGAGTGAAAACCCTTCAAAAATGCATGGGGGTGGGGTGAGATGTGAGGCAGGGGAAGAATCTAATTTTGGAAAGTCTTCCCTAGCAAACCCTCCCAAACTTCCACTTGTCTCACTTTATTTGTGAATGTCTCAGTCCCAGAAGCTAAAGAGGTCTGAAATGCGCTCAGATACCACACTAAGGGGCATTGTATCAGAGTACCCAAGCGCATAAATTAAATATCCTTCTCCAAAATTATTTTCAGAAGACATGACCTATTGCCATTCCTACTGTGCATAATGTGCTGCAGCAGATGACAGCCCTTTGTCCACATTAGCCCCATGCACAGACCCCTCTGTAAAGAGCTATGTCCTGTAGATTTGCAACTCTTTCCTCCACACCCACAAAATATTTTTACTCATCAGCAATTAAAAGAAAAGACAATCCCCCAAATCTATTGCGATACTATTGCTCCCTGGTTTTGCTCTGTTTTTTCCTATTGTTTGTGCCATACATTTTGCACACACTCTGCTCAAGCTGCCCCTGCAGCCCCCATAATCACACTCCCATTTCTGCCCAGTGTGAGACATGTCCACTGCTCTGCTCCCAGTCACCTTGTCCCGGCTCCCTGTCCTTGTCACACCCAGCTGGCTGGAGGCAGGGTGGGGAGGGCAGGCGTGAAGCCAGCTGCTGGCATCTGCCACAAACAGCTGGCGAGGGTTAAGGAGCTTGCTGAGGAACGGCTGCTAGCCGTGCGGTGTAAGGCTGCTGATAGGGACCCTAGCTGGTCTCTGAGACGGTTTGAAAAGCGAGCCCTTCCCCAAGGAAAGCAATGTTCTGGAACAGCCTGGCTTGCCCACTGCTGCTTGCCAGGGCTGCCAGGACACCTTCAGAGAAGGAGGATGGAGGCTTCCTGAATGCTGTGTGACAGACACACTAAAGCAAGCTGGCCTGGAAGTTTTCAACCAAGCTGCCTGCGGGATCCCAGGACATGTCTCTGCAGCCAGCATAGGGTCCCGTGAATATCTCCACTCCCACAACTCCCTTCCCAATCCTGTTTTTTCTCTCTGTTTGCATTGTTTGTGTAGACAGGACCATGCAGCCCCATCTGGCTGCAGGAAGAAAGTGTTGCCATCCTCCCATGGGCCTCTCATCCCCATGCTCCCTTTTGTGCTGCTGAGTGAGTAGTGCTGCCAGTGACATGCAGATGACAATGTTGGGTCCTTGCCTCTACCAGAATCAACTCGTGCTCCCCAGGAAAAGCCACTCAAAGAGCTGTGAGAAAGAAAAACAAACAAGAAAACCAATGCAATTACAGGCATTATATCTCAGCACATAATTCTGAACTTTTTATAGCCCTTTGTCTGGCCTGGTTTGTTTGTTCAAAGGACCTTTCCCCAGGGAGATTACTTCTCAGCCAAATACCCTGTCAAATATTTTCTCAGCAGCCACAGTTTTCCACTGTGTTCTTTTCCTCTTTGTGCTTCTTTTGATACACCTAAAGTGCACTTTCCCTTTCATCCTCACATATATATCTTAAAGTATTTGTAGATATGAGAGGTCTGTCCATCTTAACATCCAAATACCTTGTTTTCTAACAAGACTTGGCTTTCTAAATCTTGATACTATATATAATTCTTCAAGGCATTTAAACACCTTAGAATAAGGATTCTGTGTTTACATACATCCCCTGTTATAAAGGAAAAAATAAACAAAATTTAACAGATGCAGAAGGGTACCCTGGAAACTACTATTCTATAAAATGAAAGAGCACTTTCTGAGAACCAAGAAAAGACTTAGGGATTAGAGCTGGCAGTTCTCCATTGTGTGACCACTTACTGTCACAGCATCCGGCAGGAGACAGCTCCTGCTATTTCCTTTTGATTTCTCTGTGTAAATCTGCTCTCACCTAAAGCTTGACCACATGACAGTACATATTCACATTAAACTGGTTATTTCTGGCTAAACTGGGTGTAGAAGAACTTCCACGTAAAAAAATGTTCCCTCTGGAAATGCCCTCATTCACTGCAGGAGGAGATGCATTTCACATCCCTAACAGACCCCTGCATTTTACATTAACTTCTTGATGATAACCAGGCAAAAAATAGTCCAGTCTAACATCTGCATTCAATGCTGATTAAAATGTCCAGGTAAGGTAGCCAGACATGCAGCTTAACCTAAAAGTCTGCAGGTTAAGGATACAATTGAGCAGATTAAAATTTTACCATTCCTAAGTAATACCAGCTATTTGCCACAAAACATGTTCACAACTATACTTGACTAACCTAAATATACTCTATAGTTAACCAAGCTCCATCATGATACAGAGGTGTGAGAGATGATTCCTGATCTGTTGAGCTGGTGCTCCTCCACAGGTAGAGTGCAAGCACAGAAAGTAAGTAAGAGCAGCTGGGTTTGCACTGGGGAATAAATACTCTGACTGCAGAGATTTCTCCTTGTGATAGCTAGGCTTCCCTCTTCCTTCAGATACAGCATGTATCTGGACAAAAGCATTGCATCTTGAGGGTGGGATTGAGTGAGTTGGACTAGCAAAAGTACTGAGCATCCCACTGTTTGATTCACTGAGCTATCTCTACCGTCCCCCTGGAGCAAGGGAAGTATGGCTCTAGTTCCTTCTTTCTCTAACCTCACAGCTGTCGGGTCAAAGGATGCTTTAAATCCACTAATCAAACAAAAATTTATAGCAAAATCCAATCAGATGCATTTTGTTAATCTCTTGCAGAAGATGCTGACATCATACAAATGAAGGTTTATAGTCCTTTTATTTGGAAAATTAAGCTATAATAGAACAAAGCAGATAAATCAGTCAGACGAAGTATGTGAACAGTTGTAGAATTTCAAGAAGAAAAGCCTCTTTATAGCATGGACGTGACCCAAAATTATTTAAAATGTTTTATTAAAAGGAACAGGATGCAGCATTTCAAATGCTTCACCATCTCTATCTTTGTGATGAAGGTTTCAGGAACTCACAAATTTAAGCTGTTCACATTGTTGGTTACACGTCACCTCTGAAGCCACAAGGAAGTACCTATCATCACGTTATTTGACTTTCCCTCTCGGGTTTGTGGTATGCTGTTGGACTGCACACAAGAACGTAGCCTAGAAACTCCCAGTTTAGGATTTTGTGTATGACCTTACACAAGTAACAAGCATTTCTGAACAACCCAAATATCCTCATATGTAAAAGTTAAAGGGCAGCATCCTGCTGTGCTGGATGGCATAGAAATAAGGACTTTGAAATGCTCACAAATTGAGCAACAGAAGAAACAGAGTTTGCAAGCACACAGCCAAGGGACACCATCAGAGAGTAAGACCATTATGGCCATATGGATAACCAATGGTCTCACAGGAGTAACTGGCAAGCAGCTTCACAGTAAACCCAGGGAGAAAGTATTCTAGGAAAACAGGAGAAAGGGAAGCTGAGGGAAACAGAAATATCTTATGCGTTTTTTGTCAGGTTTGATCAAAAGCAGTGAAGACTGTGGGACCACTTCCAGGATCACTACAAGACTGTAGCACCTCAACAAATACCCCTTTTGATGGCATATTTGACTGCCATAATTTTGATTCAAATTTTGTCCATACTATCATTTGTTATATTCTAACTATCTACCCTATAATTATATACAATCTACCCTTCTAACTTCAGTTTTACATCTGTCTTTCTGAACTGTATGCACTCCTGAACAGTTGATGTAGGCAACATAGCTATTCTAACAGATTTCTCTTATCCCTCTGAAATCAGCTTGCACCTGTGATGCCAGGAGTTCTTTATATTTTTTTTTCCCATTTGGTGGATTTTCATATTTTAATGTATTAAATCTAAGCATGGAGGCTATAAAAGTATCTGCTGAGTTTGCTTTTCTGTTTCCAAGGTTAGAGATCTCCTTACCCATTGTGCTAGTCTGTGTCCCAAAAGCCTGAAATCTGGTTATTTAAGGAGAGTCCACAGAAATGTAAAATATGTTCCCTCTATGAATTCTTCACAATAGTCAATATGACAAAGTTTCTCTAAAAATTCAAACCTGGATACTGTCTTCATAGCTTTGTCAAGCTTTAGTCCTGCTTTTCTATCAAACAGGAAGATTCTTCAGAGGACCAATGGAATTTTCATTTTTTTGAGTAACTTTGCTGACCCAGGTAATTATCTTTCATCTATTTCAGTGAGAATTTGGGAGTACCATCTGCCCTCAATTGAAAGCTGACCCATAGATTTTCTTCCAGAACACTTACCAGCCTCACGTGCATCTCCAGCACATCCTTTTGTTCTCTGTATCTATTTAGTGTGGACCTAGCATCTCACAGTAGTGAGTTCTCATTGATTCATAAAATCTTATATTCTTTCTATTCAAACAAATTTCATGTTTCACTCTGTTGGGTTTTTTTTTTTTTTCTGTCATCATCATCTCTTTGTCTGTCTTATTTCTCTCAGTGTCACAATTATCTGAATAATATCTGTGTCCTTCTTTACGCTCCAGTCTCAGACTACATAGGCTGTTCTTTCTCTGCCAAGGCTGGTTTCTCTTTGTCACTTGTCACCTATTTTCTTTCTTTTTTCCCTTGTCATTCTTCTGCACAGCAAAACTATCCACTGATCTTATTTCTCTTCACTAGGCAAACTCTGTCGTCTTCTCCTATCTATGTTTTGCCACATGTCTCCTTGGCTAGCTGTCTGACTTCCACATCTTTTGTTTGGAAGGTGACTTAGCTTGACTGCAGAACCTTTTCTAAAATTCATGAAATCCACTATCCTATCATCTCCTCCATCTACTACTAGAGTAGCTCTTGTCTAGGAAATGAGTATTAGGAACCCACTTCAGAAGAATTTAGGCCTCATGGATTCTACATTTTTCTTTCTTTTTATTTTACCCACCAAGATCCACTCCATTTTCATCTTAGTAGCCACATCCCTTTCTCTTCTTAATCCCTGCTCTTAAAGTAGGAAAGAAAATCCCACAAATAATTTCTTAGAGTCTTTCAGATACATAATCCCATTTCCTATTTTCTGTATGGCATATCATTAGAAGTATATAATCCAAAGTCACACAGAGCAAAATTACATTTATACAGGGAACATTCCTTTTCATGTCATGGCTGAATATTTAGTTAAAAGATCGCCATTGATGTAATTTATAAATACAATGTTTATTACTATCTTGCCACTGATATGATTCAGTGAAAATAATTTCTGGGATTTTTCATTCCTATGGTTTTCCTGTTCACATGAAATGTCGATATGAATAACTGTCAGAATAAAACCTTTTCTTTTCCATTTCTCGCTCTCATTTGCTGCATAGCACTGTGTGTTGTTCACCTAATGTGTTTCCCACAAGAAGTTGCTGCTATTCAAGTTTCTTATCCACAGATATATTTTTCATCCTTCTCTGGCATTTTCCACTTTTCCTCCACAAAATCTTTTATGAATTCACCAGCTCTTGCTCTATAAAGAGATATTTATGTTGGATCTACTACTTAACCTTACTTATCTCATTTTACCTTAATATGATATCTGTTGGCTGAGATGTAGGGATTTTTCGTGTGTGTATGGTTGGACCTGGTGGTCACAGAGATCCTTTCCAACCATGAATATTCTGTGATTCTGTGATCTTATTTCTCAGCCCACATATATGTATGCAAATCTGCTTAGAGTATTTCCCATTTCAAATTGATTTTTTTCTCCCGTTTTTTTATAACAGCTTTTCTCAGTGGCATCAAGATTTTGAAATGTAGAGTTTTTCTTAAAATGAGA
>VZTM01034705.1:92938-107216 GCA_013400555.1 Jacana jacana | reverse complement strand
CGGCTCCTTTGCAAACCGACCCGGCGCCGAGCTGGGAGGAGGGGGGGTGCGGCTCCGGCCCCCGCCAGCAGCGAGGGGCGGTCCCTGGGCCCCCCACGGATGGGGAACACGAAACACCCCGGGCTGCTCCCCTCCACCCGCCGCCCCCAGGCAGATCCCGCATGTGGGGCTCCCAGTCCGGGAGTAGCACATCGTGGAGAGGGGGGGAAGGCCAATTCTGTCCCCCCTCTTTCCACTCTGTGGCACCCCGATTGCCGGAAGCAGGGACGCAGCCCGGCCCCGGAGATGCCGAGGGCTCCACGGTGGCCGTACCCACCCCGGCGGGTGGCCATGGCCGAGGCTGGGCCCTGTGCATTGCTGGGTGCCCGGCAGCCCGCTCGCTAATTGTGCCGCAATTAGTTGCAGCGTTATCACTACCGGTGCCATAAAGCGGCTGTGACCCTCATTAGGAGCCCATAACGAAGCGTCGTAAAACACCACTGCGAGCCAGGGTTGGAGTGGCCTTAATCCGACCCATAAACACTTCACCTTCGCTTTCCCTGAGCTGCTTCGTGCCCCCGGGCAGGCAGAGCCCACCGTGCCCAGGCCCCGTTGTCCACCTGCCCGCACAGGACCCTGGGCACTGGAGGAAAACTGGCCTCAGACCCTCTCAGGCACGTCTTCCCCTGAGCATCCTGTAAGAGGGGACAGAAGGGATCCCCACATGGTCAGGATGTGGCCCCAGACCCGCTCTCCCTCGCTGCATCACTGACTGCTTTGCCCTCTTTCTGCTTTCCGGCAGCCCTGTCCCTGCTGAGCGCGGATCCTGGGGTTGTGTGAACAGGATGTGCCTGTCACTGTCACCTCAACCCTGTGGGGCCATGCTGCAAGGGCCAGGGCACACCTTTGCCCACACTGCTCTGGCGTGCCAAAGCAGCAAATTCCAGCACAAGGTGGTTTTACCGCTCAGTGCCACCATCTCCCACAGCACCATCCACCCTGTGTTGTTCCCCACCTGGGGTGCTGGTCACCCCCCGGGGTGCAGGGGCACTGGAGCGGTCCCTGGGGCCAGCAGCCCCAGCAGCTGTTCATTCCTGCTGGCGCATGAAGCAGACGAGAACATCAATTTCACGGAGCAGCAGCCGCCCCTGCAGAGCTCACAGCCTGCCGGAAGCACAGAAAAAATGTTGGGTTCAGCTCAATTCGAACCAAAACCAAATTAAAACCAGAGAGAAAGGGTCATTCTCAGCACCAGGAGCGCTGGGGGGAGAGCTGGGACTTGGGGGAGCCCATGGGAGCCACAATCTGGGGTGGGCATGGAGAGACCCACCACCATATCCAGGCCAGGTCCCCCCAACTGCTGGGTACAATGCTTGGTGGGAGCAGGGCAAAGTGACCGGTGGTAGCACCTCACCCCGTGTCACACCAAGCATCCCTGCTGGGTATAGGTGATACCAGGCACAGACTGGGGCACAGTGGGGCCAGCTGGGAGCTGGTCTCCTCCCCACCATGGGACAGTGCTGGGCCAGGGGTCAGGCTGCTGAGCTTGATTTATAACAGCAACTGATGGTGAACAAAAAGCCCTTCACTGCAGCACAGCCCCAACTGCCTGCTGCCAGCACCACCACAGTATCCGCCATGCCAGCAGCTCAACGAGGGGGAGATGGTGCCAGCGCCCCATGCTGTGGGTGCACCCTTGCCCCCAGCACCTTCCTGTGCTGACCCTGCCCCCCCAAGCCCCCTGGGCTGCTCCCATCAGCCACAGCACTGCGAGGGACACGTGTCTCCTGTCCATGGAGCTACAGAGAGTGGGTGGGAGCTCAGATACAGTGGGGTACACTGGGAGGGAGTGGGGTACACTGTGAGGAAGTACATCCCTGCAGACGGAGCGGTGAGGGGACAGGCACAGTGCAGGGGACCTGCTCTGCTCTATGCCTGATGGAGGAGAGGTGACCTCCCAGCCAGACCCTTGGCGGCACACGCGCAGGGCCCGGTGGCAGCGAGCGCGTGCGAGGGTCTGGGTGCAGGGGCCAGCACACCAGGGCTCCATCCTCCCGCCCCTGCCCCTTCCCCCAGGCAGTAAATCATCCCTGCTCCCCCCATGAAAGGCCCGTGTATGCGCTGCCGGCGCAGGGAGCCTGCCTGGTGCCAACAATATTGCTCTTGGAAGGCAGCCGGGGCTGCGGGAACACAGCCGCCCCTTGTGCCTGGCCCCAGCGCTTGCCGCTGCTNGGGTGGGTGGGCAGAGCCCAGGGGGCTCTTTCCTCCTGGAAGTTTCTCTTGGCCTCCCTTGAATGGCTGTTGTTTGGGGCACAGGCTCCCCAGCTCCCTGTACACCGTACAGGGCCCGGGGCCTGAGACCGAACAAGCTCACGCCATGTGCTGGGGCGATGTGATCCCCCCTGCACTGAGGGAGCGTGCCAGCCACAGAGCACAGGGGTCCTCGGCTGCCCCAGTGCAAGGGATGCCAGCTCCATGCAGCCCCACCGGCCCCGACACATAGCAGCTTCCAGCCCCAGTCTGCTGTCCCCATGTCGGCAGGGACCTGCTGAGGCGGGCAGTGGCCGAACCGGAGGGACAGGCTGCTCGCTCCATGGGGACCGGGTCCTGCACTGGGGTTGAGCAGCCAGGCTCGGAGCAGCGCTCTTTGCCAGGCCCCAGTCCCGCCAACCCATCCTTATCTCCAGCAGGGAGGGACCGATGGAGCAACCCGGCCCAGTTAAGGTTTAACCAGGCAGAACATGGCAAACATGAACCCGCTGCTCCCTCTGGGGAGCTGAAAACGCGGGGCCCGGTGTGGGGCTGCAAGATGGGGACACCAGGGCCCCAGGCTTGGGCCTAGCCCCCAGCACAGCACAGAGGCACCCACAGATTTGGGTGCTGATGGCTGAGCTGGGAGCATGTGGGGCTGGGGCTGGCATGGTAGTACAGAGCAGGAGTACCATGCCTCCGCCATACCTCCTCCCTGCTGACCCTGCCCTGGGTCAGCTGGCGCAGGGAACAGGGTGCACGGGGACAGGATGCACACCGCTCCCCTTGGGGACACAGCACATGCTGGGCTGGGCAGCGTGGTGTCTGTGCAGGGGCCAAGCAAGCAGGAGCTTTGCAGGGGCCAAGCACCAGCCCTGTGCCCCCCCCAGGGCATCGGGAGCCCCTCCACAGCACGGCAGGGGCTGCAAGGCAGGAACGGGGCCACCCCGATGTTCCCAGCCTCTAATGGCAAGCAGGCGCCCGGCTTCGTCTCCACATCTGCACCCAATTTACTCGCTGGAGCCAGCGGGGCCACAAGGGATGGCAGCGGTCAGGGCTGCGGCTGGGGCTGTGCTGTGCTCCCCCCGACTGAGGGGGGGACCCGGGGCCCAGCTCCACACGCTGCTGGGGCAGGCGCTGGCTCCTCATACTGGCAGGCTCCATGGAGCTGGCTGCGGAACAGGCAAGGGATGGCGGCGCTTCCGCAGGGGACGTGGCTGGCGGGTGGCTCCATGCCCTGTGCCACGGCTGCCAGCCCGGAAGGCGCTGGGGCTCAGCCCAGGCAGCCACAACCCCGGCCCGGCGAGGGGCTGCCCGCAGAGGCCCTGGCAGGGAGGAGCCAGACTGGGCAGGGACACTGGGTCAGTAACACACCTGCACTGGGGCACAGCCTGGGGATAGGGACCGTGCTCCATCCTTGGCATGTGGGTGGCTCTGGCCCCACAGCCAGGCTCCAGCTCCCCTTCTGTTACACCCAAGGGTGCCCACAGGTGATGGGCCCCCCAGAAAGCAGCCCACCAGCAGGACAGGCAGCCAGCAGAGTGGGGACACCAGTGATTTTGACAGCCACCTGGACTGTGCGTGGAGGACGGGGACGGTCCCCAGTGTGGCTGGCAGGACCACCTGCATGTGGTTGCTGCCAGCCATCCTGCTGCTGGGGAAGGGGACATGCCAAGGGTACAGGTAGCCCCACAACTGCCGTGTCCTCCCCTGCCCTGGGAAGTGCCTGCACCCATGGAAGGGCCAGGAGCTGCCAGACACACCACAAAGAGGGGACATCGTCAGCAAGGGACAGGCTGGCGGTGGCAGGCACGCTGCCCCAGCAGAACAGTGCACCACAGGAGGTGGCTGCAGTGTGTCCCTCCCAGTGCTGCCCATGTGGCCAATGGCAGTGCCACCTCTGGTGCCAGCACGAGGCCCTGCATGGCTCCTGGGGACATCACTCCTCTGTCACAGACCTGCCTGCAGAGCAGGACACCGGTTGCCAGGCACCCGAGCCAAGCACGCTGCCCTCGAAGGGACACCAGCAGAGGACGCTTGCCATCACACCACTCCTGAGCTGCCATGGCAGAGCCAGGCAGCAGCCCAGCATCCTGCTGCAGGCACGGATGTTTCGGGCACCAGCTGCACAGCAGCTTCCAGAAGTGCCAGCAGCCTCCCAGCCCAGATTGTCCCGGCTGTCCCTTGGAGACTGCAGAGTGTCCAAGGCCATGCTGACTTCCCAGAGCAGCACAGAAGGTGGATCTGGACCTCTGGGTGCCACTGAATGAGAGCCAGGCCTTGAGGAGGGCAGACGGGAACACCAGCCTCCTACCCCTCCCAAAAATACTTCCAAGGTGTCTGCATCCTGCTCTTTGCTTTGAAGGATGGCAGAATCCCAGGAAGGGCTCTAGCAGAGAGACAGCACCCAACAGTAGTAATAAACACTCTATTTGGAGAGCTTCACCTTAGGGAAACAGCAGATACATAAACACTGTGTACAGGGGACGGCAAACCTGTCAGTACACAGACGGGAGTGACACACCAGACTGGGCAGTGCTGGAAACGGATCCCTCCTGGTGTCGATGCACAGCACATCTAGTGGGCACCTGCCCCGGGACAGCAGGACCGGAGCGAAGCAGCAGAGACCGGGAGCTGGAGGCCATCCAGGGCTACCGGGCACACAATGCTTCCTTCAGTCCATCGCCATTTTCTGCTTGTGGATCAGCTCGTGAGGTTTAAAAGGAACTCCCTCTGTAGCAGGAGACTGAGGTCAAACCTCAGCAGTGGAGCAAGACTGGAAAACATTAGGAAGGAGAACCCAGACCAGCAGGAGCCTGTCTTATGGGAAGATGGCAGATGCTGCTCAGGGTGAAGAAAAACAAAGCTCATGCACAGCAGCCTGGCGTGGGGAAGGGAAGGCACTCGCTCCAAGCACTGAGATCACCAACCACCTCTCTCTCTCCTTGCTCACCCTGACCAGCACACACACCAGATTCTGGAAGTGACTCTACAGTCCGGCTCCGGGCCCCGTTCAGGCCTCAGCTGCTCCCCTGGCACACAGCAGTCAACAGCCCCAAACCACCCTCCAGCAGCTGCTGGGGACATGCAATGGGAGGCAGCAGTTCAGCCCAGCCCACCTTGCCAGCCCCACATGCCCACGGCTGTCACCCATGCTCCTGCCAGCCTCACAGACCCCCAGCAGCCAGGGGAGTCCTTGGAGGGGCCACATCTGCCTCCTTCTGCCCTGTGGAAGAAAACCATCAGGATGTTGGCCGTGGACCAGCAAAGCCTCAGCTTCTCAGAGGCACTGACACTGGGAGAAAGCCGTGGGGTGCCTGACTTGGAGCATGAGGCCAGCCCAACGCCCACGACTCTTGTGGTGGGACAGCAGAGAATGGGCAATGCCTTAGCTTAAGGCAAAACATCTAAAGAACTCATCCAAAAAGCACAACAGCCTCAGACGCCTGCCCTTCCTTCCGGGGCCTTTTCTAACAGATCTAGTACATTAGCACCATGAAGAAACCATCAGTCTTAATTTCCAGGTTTGAAATATACAACATCCCTTTTCCAGGACAGTACAAATGGGTCAGAACTTTGAAGAGAGGGGTTGGGCGAGTAGTGTTCTAAGGAAGGACTAACAAAGGCAGGGTTCCAGAGCATTTGTAGCTTTTCCGTAAGCTAACGATTTGACCAAGTCATACTACAGTTCTCTGCTGTCTCTAGATTTATTCCCTCTCGTTTCCCTTCAAACCCTCCTTCCCTGCAGTATTTTGGTTGCAGTAGGGAAAATGCTGCACCTCCCTGCAGATCCCGGCAGAATTGGCGATGAACCCACCCTGCTCTACCTGCCTCTGCTGACTGCATTCGGATCCTGGAGATCTCCACCGCTGCCAAGTTTGGCTGAGATCGGTTTAAGTCACAGGGGGTAAAGACACAGAGGGTGAATGGTCACGTACACCTGTTTCCATAGGAAACCAGGCTAAACAGTTACTTCCTTCCACGTGGAAATCCTCAGAGCAGAGGGCTAAGCCGTCCGGAGAGCCGGGAGCTCTAACCCCTCTCACAGCCCTCCACTCCCACCAGCAGCAGTTTGCACACCAGAAGCTCTAACTACTCGTTAGCCAGACCCAAACCACCCAACTCTGGCACTGACGGCTGCGGTACGGCCAAAAGCTCTAACGGCATCCAGTGGCTCATGAAACACAGACCTGACCGGAGGAGACGTGGAAGGAGATGCCATGCTGGTTATTTCCCTATTCTAAGCCTGCACAAAGCCAGGCAACCTGCACCATGTCCCATCCATGCTGCATGAGCACTGCTTGCTATGGCCTAGGCGTTCTCCTCCTCCAGCAAAAGCCATCTCTGAGCATGGGACGCTAGCCCTCCAGCTGCAGGAATCCATTACTTGCTCTGGTGAGGGAGGAGGTGGCCACGACCAACCAGCCTGTCACCAAACCCTCCTCATACCAGATCCACACTTCCTCTCACACCGCACCCACCTTCACAGGAAGCAATTACACAATGAAAACTACTCTAAGGGAGTGAAGTATTTGCTGTCTAGCAAGTCTTTTCCAGCTGGATCCTTTTCCTGACAGATTCAGTCCCCGTTCTGCTCAACGGGCGCACACAGGAGGGTAGGGCTTTGCTTATCCAGAGGGATAATGAAACCATTGTGGGCTGGCAAAGGATGTGCGTTCTTGGGCCACCAACAACTCCAAGAACAGTGCTGCCACTTGCTCTAGAAGTCTTGGCTGAAATAACTGTAGCCTCCTGGGGCAGTTGACTCTTCCCGGACATACTGCTGTGGCGGGAACGGTCCAACAACCGGCACTGCTCCTGGCATCCTGGATATCGAAGGGAGCAAGAGGAAGGGGGATTAAAAAAAGAAAGGAGACAATGTCAGAAGTGCTGTGAAATCTGCCAGCTGCAATCACTGCTCAGCAGGCATGGCTGTCAGAGCCACAGCCTACTGTAGCCAAATCAACAGCCTGCCAGAAAAGCTTCCAAGTGCATCCTTGCTCTCCGTGTGTGTATGTGTAAACAGACACCTTTAACAGGGCAGAATGAGCTGCTGGACGGATCAAGGACTGTTACAGAGCTGCCATTACAAAGCCAGTATCCTGGCTCCCACCAGACTGCAGAGGCTGGCCTGGAACAGGACTGAATGGCTGAATCCAGAAGCAGCTTTCTGAAAGGGAGTTGAGTGGCTGCAAAACCTCGGACAACATCCATACCCTTACAGGGAACACTTGTGCATGTGTGTTGGGGACACCCTCAATGTTATCCGTATGGAACAGCATCCTGCTATTCAGTGACCTGGCTGGGCCATTCAAGAGCCAAAACTGAGCTGGGATGAGGGATGGAGCATGTGTCTTATAGTCAAGTACTCCAGAGAGCCAAGGGACCACGGGTCTGTTATTCCGTAGACAGGCAACAAGAGACCCCAGTTTTCTTCCTGTCCTCTCTGGGAAATTTGGCTGGGAGTCTGTCCTCACTTCAGGTTGGAATTCCTAACACCTCTTTCTCGTAAGAAGCTGTCTAACCAAATAGGCTCATTACTAAATTTCTTTCAGTGAAGGCTTTGAAATCAGAGATCTGAACTTTGACAGTGTCCAGAACAAGTATTTTTGGCATTAACCATCTGGCAGCCTAATTTTTTTTCAGGTTAATAAGATATGTGGAGGATGCCATTATTTAACTGACCAGCTGTGAGAGCGAGCTGAGAAATCTAGCCTAGGTTTCTGGAGCATGCTGAATACAAGCCAAATTTTAAGACAAGCAATCCCAAGAGAGACTAGAATGGCAAGCAGACCTCCGCTGAGCCAGCCTTTAATTAAAACCTGAGTCGTTAGAGAAACGCTGTTTAATGGGTGTCAGGCTGGACACGCTCACTGCAAAGGTCCGCACTGAGCTGACCCACCAAGAACCAAAAGGAACTGCGGGGCCCTTCCAGCCCAGCAGCGTCCCCGAGCTGTCTGCAGAGGGAGCTGCCGAAGCGCGACGGGCTCAGGACAAGCAGAGCAAACCCGCACCACCCCTGCTCTGCTTGCAAGTCGGCTGGACGTACACACCCAGAGCCGCGTTTTAAATGACATTTAAGCCATCGATTTGAGCAGCGAGGCTGGAAACACACTCGGACAAGAAGGTTACTTACTGGTTCTTGTGTTTGAAGCCGCTGATGTGAGCCTGGTACTGCTCTATGGAGTTCAGAACTATGTTACATGTGCTGCAGGGGTACCCCTTCCCGGCTGAAACAGACATCAATGTTAGCACACACAGCTAGCCAACAACTTGGTGCCTGAGGTAGAAACAAGTGAGATAATCAATCACTTGATGTGTTAAACAACTGCTAAACAAAGACAAATAGCAAGTCAATAGCCTGACCAGGCAGAAAGGTCGCAGAATCCCACTACCCCACCGTGTATGGACCAGTCACTGCAAGGGAATCACTAAGCCAGAAAAGCTTTCCTGGTCAGAATGTGGATTTGTTTATCTATAAGAACAAAGACATCTTTCCTATAAGCAGTTCACGATATAAGACACAGTAAAGGCCTCGCCGTTAGGACACCAGACCTGATGCTATATTGCCTTTGCAACTCCATTTCTCTCCCAAATTCCCACTTCTCCTGACCTGTACGTCTCCTAACAGAAAATGAGGGTGGTAATTTGTAAGCTTAAAGTGTTTCAATAAAAAAAGCAGCCAGAGGAGATTACACACAATGTTCAGTTCCACGATGCAGCATTCTTCTATGCCTTGCTGAGGTGCCAACTGAGAATATTAAGCTCCATCCTCAAGCAGTTTGGTTACAGTCAGCATAACAGTTAGCTGCACAAAACTAAGAAGTTTCCAACAATACTTTTACCAGACAGATCAATGGTTTTGTGTACCGTGACATCTCCAGCTGGAATGAAAGCTCGGGAGGTCACAGATACCAAACAGGCAAGCACGGCAGCACAGCTCAGCACGGGAGCTCAATAGCAAAATCCTGGCAGTTGTCCTCAAGACGTTGAGCACTCCTGAAGTTTGGCTCAATGTGGAAGGGCTCTGCCTGGGAGTTTCACAAAGAAACCACTTCCTTAAGGTGAAGGAGGAAACTCACCCCAAGGGTGCAGAGCCCTTCTGAGTGAGAACACAACCCATGATGTGGCAGATGTTTCCCCACGTGGATGCTGCACCTCAGGGAGATTTCAGATTCGAGTGGGACCTCTCAAAACAGAGCTGGACCTGGGCAAGAACGGCCAGAGGAGCCGTTACAGCCCTCAGACCTGCTTCCCTGCGTGACTGAGGTCAAGATCTCTCTGTTGCCAATCTCAAACAGGTGCTTGCATGAAGTTGACCAAACTGCACTCCTGCACCCCAAAACGGTGGCTCCTAGGTGAACTTAAAGCAGACAAACACCTTGGCGTTGCACTGTGAAGAACACAGCTTTACCTGCTGCCAGCCAGATCCCAGCAGAGAGAAGTTTAGGGACAGGCATGGCTGTTAGCAGAGACAAGGCAAAGAGAGCAGGAGAAAACATCCCTGATTGCCGCCCATCACACCCGAGCAGCCCTTGATTACAGCCCAGGCTCCAAACCCTCGCCGGCACAGCTTAAGTGCCATGGAGATGTGTCCATGGGTACTCGGGTTCTGCTGGCATTTCACAGGAGGCATCACTCACACAGGCAGGGGCACTGCCCACTCACCCAGCCTGCCTGGGCTGGGGCTCCTGCCATTGTCAGCGCCTGAGTCACACTGAAGTGCAACTATTCATCAGGCTCCACTAATTAGGTAAAGAGCAGATGGGTAACACTAGATACCGAGCACCTTTTCCATCTCCCACACGACTATGCAATGTGGGAGAGAATATTACTTGGATAATTGAGCCTCATTTCTCCTAAGTGCTACCGATATCTAAAGGTGGCCTGCAAAGAATTAGAATAATTAATCTTCGGCTTGTGTGGGTTTTTATGACAGAGAAAGGAGCCCTTGGAAGAAGGTTTTAAGATGATTTGTCTGCTTATTATTTACCTCAAGCATCCAGCAGGTACTAGACTTCCTGGTCCAACAGAAGGCTGCTGGGAGGATCAAGGGAGTTTACTGTGAGCTCCTAATGCTTTCGCTGGACTCCAAGGGCTTTCATCACTTAGAAGTGCTCATAAGCAGCAGATCATAAACCAAATGAGTTTTAACTGTCTGCTTAAAGTTCCTCCTTAATAGCTCATTTTTTTTTCCCCACATTCCTGCTTGCTCCAGAGAGAGTTGCATTAGTTCATCAGATGGAAGTGCCCACACAGAGGCAGAAAGGCATTCAGGGAGAAATCTCTCTGGCTTTCATGTGCTTTGAAACAGCAGGTGCAGTTAAACCTATTTCTTCCATCTTTGGCTAGTTCCCTCCAAAGACGTTTTTTAAGCATCGAATGACACTTTTATCTTTCCATTTTGGATGCAATCCACCTAGCTAGAAACAGCACTGGCCAAAATCCCCGGATTATCTACACGGAGAATAAAAAGGACACATCCCCAATGTGTCCACATTGCAAAACACAACCCAAAGCTTGTCATGAGTAGCTACAGTCTCAAACCTGTCTTGCTGCCAGGGGGTTACAACATCCACCAAATCAACCTTACAGCATATCATCACGATCCTCATCCCGAGCCATCCTCCCCTGCTCCCGCTGCACGGACTCTCTCGGCCCAAGACCTGTCAGGCCCATACTGTCGCTCTCCCACCCTGCTCTCAGACACCTATTAGCCCGCCTGCTGAGAACTCACCCATGAAGGACGCTGCCGGTGCATCAGGGGTTCGGCCATAGTGTGCCATCAGCTTGTGCTTGGTCTCCTGCTTTCTGTGCTTCTTGCCTACATAATGCTGCTTGGCCATAAGGGGGTTGTTGAAAGTGGCGTGGCAGAGGCTACAGAACTTGTCTGGGTCAGTAATGTCCTTGTTCTCTTCATTAGAGGACACGGTAGAGGTGGGGAGGGCAGCAGGATGTTTCTGTGGAGGCACCGCTTCTGTAGGGCAAATCAAACTCTTGGTCAGTTACAGAACTCAAAGGTAAAAAACATTCACTTTATTTCCCCAAAATCCGCATTAAAATAACCAAAGACCACCACACCTAACCCCCAAACCCTGACAGAGAATGTAATACATCTAGATAAATTCATGTTGTTTCTATCTCTTCCCTTAACACTGCAGAATTTAAAGGTGTGTGGTAAGACAAGAAGCCAGAAAAACTTCTGGGGTTAAAAACCCAAACCCCAAAGATTTGCATATTTCTCCCTAGAGGAGTGGACATAAGCACAGCCACATTCAGTAACTACTGGCCATGAATGAGCTCCCACCCGCTGTTATCACCACCCAGGAAAACAAAGCAGGAGCTGGCCAGAACGTGAGTACAAACCAGAAACCTGCACCCTCTCATCACGGGGTACGAAAGACCAGCGTGAGGAACCTTCTAATGACTAGAGAGATCCTCTCACACTGCAATGAAAGCTACGCACCTGACTTCTCATGGGTACATCCACCCCTTCCTGAAGGTTCTTCTTGTACCCAAAAGCCAGGGCTTCAAAGAACAAAAACATCCTACGGGCCACCTTGATCCCTCAGGTAGTGTCACTGTGCAAAGCCATGAAGGCATCCTGGGACAGATAGTTTCTGTCTGGAAGATCCCAGATCAGAGCTGGCATGAGCTGCCATCCTCAGGTGCCCCCAGAAGCTGTGTTTTCCCTCCACTGTGACCAGCTACAGCACTCCAGTCTCTCAGCTGCCCCTGCCCACCCTGGACCGAGGGCCTCCCTCTCCACCCACTCGTGCTCTCCATCTGCTAGGAAAGTGATGGGAAGCAAAGACCTGAGGTGTGCCTGGACTGTATCCCACCACAGGAGCAGTCAGCAGCAGGTGCCACCAGAAAAGCACATGCTGATGCTTCCCAGCTATACTCTCCCAGCCCCCGGGCAGCTGAAGCTCACCGGTCCCTGAACCTCAGAGTAGCTGAGCAACCCCGAAAAGTTTGCTGTATCAGCATTTTGCCAGTCACTTCTGTCCCTGTAAGCTTTTAGCAGGCATCGTATCTATGACAGGCACTTCTACAGCTTAACGTTAAGGTCCCCAAAGAGCAGCTCTCTCGTGGCCCCTGCAAACAGGGAGGGTACAACCCTGCTGCAAGCTGCATTTCTCCCAGACAGTGCAAACCAAAACAACATGCAAATTTTTGCCAAAGCCAGCCCACCAAGCGGGCTGCTGAGAGAGGCCGTGTCTCTGGAGGGGCACTGCTGGCTTATTGTTTCACAGTAAAGAGTACACACACCTTCACAAGAGCTTACACTTGAGGTCCAATGACACCTCCAAACTTGTTTTTTTTTTTAGCTTGAACAGTCTCTCAGTACAAGCTGAGCACACTGCAGACAGCCATACCTTCCACTTTGGGGGACTGCTGCTTCATGTTCTTGGCATGAGTCTTGCCCAAGTAGTGAGATGTTGCCACAGCCGGAGAGGAAAAGGTCATGTTGCAGATGGGACAACACTTGTTTCTGTCTTCCCCGTTGCTGCCTTCCTGCTTGCTGTCCTGCACACACAGCATCGAAGAGTGGCTGAGGCTGGGAGGGACCTCTGCAGGTCACCTCGTCCAACCTTCTCGTTGCAAAAAGGAAGACTAAGGCTAGGGAGTCTAAGGAAACAAGGTAATCAGAGACGTTTGGGTGTTAATTTGAAGTATGACTAAATAAGACTTCCACGATGCAGCATCATCTCCTTCTTCATTGAGATGATTACTTTGTTCTTTTTAACCCATCAGTGAACCACTCCAGGCAGAGGGGCAGCCTGGACCCTGGGGGTTAAGGACAAGGTTAAGCACGTGGATGCCAGAATTGGAACAGGCAGCCTTTTACTCCGCAAGGTGTGAACGGAGCAACACGGAGGTCGCTATCAGCTGGGTCATCTGCAACGTGATGCCAGCAGAGCAGCAGCAGCCGCCGTCATTTCTGAGCCCAACACCAGGCGTGAAGGCATCCGCTTTTATCCCACCCCCCCTCCACCCCCCCAGCCACAAATGTTGGAGAGTTAGGGATTAAAGCCGAAGCAATCAGAAAATAAGAATCTGTTTCCCAAATGAGTCACAGGGCAGACAGATGGCCGAGTGGAACGTGGTGCCTTTCCTGACCAGCAGGCTCCAGCTACTGGTGAGGAAACGTAAATAAGTTAAAAAAAAAAAGATTGCTCTGGAAAGAGAATTCCAGTAGAGGGTCAACCCAACCTGCTGCCTCGTGACAGTAAATCTTACACAACAACAGTCTTGACAAGCTATCACTCCTGTTTGTTTCTCCCCGTCCTTCCCAGCAAGACCATCAATAACAGACAAAAGGCACCTGTTTAAAGGTGGAAGGCTCAGCCACGGAAGCTGTTTAAACGGGAAGGGCAGCAAGAACCCTGCTCACCAAGACAAGGCCTGGTGCCACCACACCTGCTGCCGCCGAGCTCCTCCGCTACCACAGCGCCCTTTCCCACAGCGTTTCCCTCACACAGGGCGCCCGCGCCCCCCGGCTGGTCCCACCCAGCGCCGGTTAGGCCTGAAGGGCTCTCTGCTCTCCCTCCTCACCTGCTTCGCATCCAGCCTCATCTTCTTCCCGTGGGCCAGCTCCTCTCCCCCGTGGATGGACAGGTACCGCCTCACCTTGTTGGCGTGCTTCTTGCTCTGGAGACAGCAGAGAGACACCCGCCCGCTGCTCAGCGCCCCGCCGGGAGGGCGACGGGGCCCGGCGGCGGCGGTGGCTCCCCGCTCCCTACCTGGTAGTGTGCCAGCCTCTGGGACTCGGAGATCAGCAGGGCGCTGCACACCTTGCACTGGGCCTCGGTGAAGATGTGACCGTTCTCCCGGATCAGCCGCTCCACTGAGGGGGGAACACACGCGCGCGCGCGCACACACACACACACAACCGGGGAGTAAGAGAGCAGGCCGCGCCTCGCCTCGCTTCGCCTCACGGGGCCGGCCCGCCCGCTCCCCTCCCTCCCCCGGCTACTCACCTGCCTCCTTGCCCACCGGCAGCCCCGCGGCGTCCCCGTTGCTACCCGCCCCGTCCGCCATGGCC
>VZTM01034705.1:34445-92593 GCA_013400555.1 Jacana jacana | reverse complement strand
CGCTGGGCCCGCTGCCCCCGGGCTTGCCCGGGGCCTACCCGCCGCGGGACTCCTGAGGCCGGGCGGCGACTTGCTCCCGCCCGGGACCGTCTCCTCTCCCTGGGCCTGACCTCTGGGGCTGCTCCAGGGATGACCCTCCTGGCATGCCCACCGGCCCCCGCACCGGTTAGCCCAGGGACTGGCCCCCACTAGGGCCAGCACTGTCCCCCTGGGGTGGGGGGATACTTCAGCATTTCACCCCTCAAGAGCTGTGCCCCAGTCCCTTGCCCTGGAGGGGACCCCAGTATTGGTTCCCCGGGGCTGTGCCCCTTCCCCTGGGGACACCCTGGAGGGACTCCTCTCCCGGAGTTGTTTCTGCGGGGCGGGCACCCCAGAGCCACCTCCCTGGTGCTCTGCCCTGGCCCCATCTACTGAGGCAGCCATCCTCCCCAGGCCAGGCTTTGGGGTCAGCTCTTGCACCCCTTGTTTTGCTCTGCCAGGGCTGGTTCCATCCCCTTCTCCTGAGGTGGCCTGAGCACTCTCCCCTGGATCTACCCCACCTATGGCTGACATCCTTCCTGCTGAGTTCACCCGCATCCCGCCTGGGACCCCCCATGCTACCTCCCCTGGGTGATGTTCTTTGAATGTCTCTGACCCTGTTGTGCTCAGCCCAGTCTCCCTGCTGGGTCCCAGTGCAGTGGGCTGGGAAGGAGGAAGAGGACTTTGGGTGGGTGCTGGGGATGGCGAGAGGGTAGTTCTCCCCCTGTGCAGGCCTGTTCTTGGAGGGTGGACAGGTGCTTGTGGGGGATTTGCTTGAGCTGGGTTAGAGGGCTCTGAGCAGTTGGCATGTTCCCACCAAGCTCAGTGGCATTTGCAGGTGCACAGTGCTTGGGCACGCTTGGCCTCTGCTGTCCCTGTGCTCCTTCCTGTGAAGAGCTGGCTCTATAAATGGATCAATCCTGTAAACAATTCCTCTCCCCCCGTGGCGCTGTGAGCCCTCGTGTCCTGCTGGTCGCAGAGCATCAGCTGGGCCCTGCGTGCTGGGTCGAGCCGAGGGTCTGGGGATGATATTTCCAAGGAGGCGTGTGGTGCTGACCCGCCTGAACACAGAGCCGTTCACCCGTGCTGCCGGGGAGCATCGTGCCTCCTCTTCCTGAGGTGGGGGGAGTTGTTTACAAAGCGACAGCCTGTGTCTCAAACGGCTCAGAAACTCATCCGGGGATGAGAGTCATTCATTTTTGGCTTCATTTTCAAGCATTTTTCAAGCTGTCACAGCTTGGCAGGTCTGTAGCTGCAGTGTCAAGATTTAGAATTATTCTGTCGGTAATTGCTTTCTGATTCATCAAAATGATAGATGAGAGGGAAAATGACAAATAATCACAAGTTGGGGATCTTCAAGGATATCCCTAAAAATGTGACTGGGGAAGTGTGGCATGTGCGAGTCCCTTGTTGGGAGGTCACCTTTGCTGTCAGAGCATTTATGAAGAAATTCTCTTAAATTCAGTGCTGGGGAAAAAAGAAAAAGGATAACTGGGAAACGAGTCCATGAGCCAAACTGCAGAGATAATTCAATCTTTGGCCTTTTTTGCTGAGCCTGAAAACCAGTATCGGCACCTCGGGCACTAGCAAGCTAAAACCAAAATACAGCTTCTGTGTTTAACTCCCCTACCTGGAGAGGGGGGGCTGTTTGCTCTGATGCTTGTTTTCTTCCCTCAGATATACCAGCTTGTCTAATAAAAGCTATTACTGCTCTCTCCTACTCATAGCCTCAGACTAGCACAGCTACGAGTTCTCTCTTACTTGTCTTGTTCCCTTAGTTACATTTACTGTCTTTGCCATAAGTCCCTTGGTTTTCAGAAGCGTTGTGGGAGTTGTGTGGTTACATCTCTTTTTTTTTTTTTTTTATTTTTTTCTCCCTTTCCTTTAAATGTTGGAGTTAGGTGAGTCATCATAACTCCAGCTGATATTTCTCAGAGATCTCTTATTTAGCACAGTGCACCCAGCAGAAGATGTATCGCAGAGTCAGAGGAGAGCTGGTGGATTAAGAAAAAAAAAAGAAAGAGCATGGCAGTTGCTTGTTGCTGATTGCTTTTGCTTTGGTGGTAAAAAGGGTTACAGGCTGTTTCTCCAAAACCAGGGTGACCCCATGTAGGCTCATGTACCGGAGGCGTGGGCCTCGCCAGTGCTTCTCTGCACTGCTGTGCTGCACCGCCTGCCTGGTCTGTGTGAGTGTTTCCCTTTGATAAGGGAGCGCTCCCCACCTCGATGGGCTCCCTTTGTGGGGGTAGCTCTCAGCAGCTGGGTGTGAGGCTTGGTTCACCTCCCTGGGCAGAGACCATTTGGAGCAAAAGATAAAAAAACCTGTAGAAAGGATGATGAGGATGTTCCAACGAGCTGAGTTCAGCTCAGCTGGACCCTTTTTTTTTTTTACAAGAGCCAGTCCTTTCACAAAAGCAGGGCTTGTTTTTATTCCCCCTTCCTAAACAGACAAACATTTGTGGACTGCAGTGGTAGTTGCAGTCACTCCTGAAGCCGTGTGTGCCATTTGTGCCAGTCTGTCTTCAGAGGGCCCAGCAAACCTTCAGTGCAAACCGTGACTCACCAGGAGAATCCTCCTTTGTCTCTAGGCATGTGTGTGCCTGGATTGGCCGAGGAAGGGAGGCAGAGAGGCCAAGGGAGCTTTAGCAGGCTGCGGGTAGGAAGGAGGGATTCCTCTCTCGGCCTCACCTTGCTGCCTCGGACTGTAGATGGAGCAGTACGCTGCTGTTCTTGCCGCTGATGGGGATTTTGAACTTCGTCCTCATTAGTATTTCCAGGCACAGCGGCTGTTTGCAGTTTTGTGGCCTTGCAGTGGAGGGTTTGGCTCCATTTTGGGTAACGTAGGGTCTTTGTTGCATCTTCTTTTACTCTTATTTTAGATCTAAGCAGGACACTTGAGCTATTTCACTGATCTTGAAGGAAGGCAGAATGATCCTGTGGAAGGACACCGGTCTGGGAACCGGCCAACTTGACTTGCATTTCCAGCTCTGCCATTCTCTGGTGTGTACCGAGGAGCTTGTTCCTTAACCGTGCTGTTAGGCCGCACGTGTTTCAGTTGTGACTTAAGCCGAGCTGGTTGTGCTCAGCCTGCTTTGTGAGGCTCTTTTAGGTCTCAGCTCAGAAAGTACAACATGTTGTCGTCGAGCTATTTGCTGAACAGCAACGGTAGAGGGGAAAGGGTGCTTTAACTCTGTGTGCCGTCCTGCTGCTCTCCTTCCCTGAGATCTCCTCCCCATCCTCTCCTCGGAGTCCTTTTTAATCAAAGCAGCTAATGCTTGCTCTGCATCTCTCTCCAGCGCTCTATGGGCTGGCAAGGGAAGGAGGTGCTGAAGGACCGGCTTGCATTGTGTGGGCACCTGCCCTCAATTGTGCTGTTCATAGAGCACTCAGGTTTGCACTAATAACGCTCAGCAGGTTCCTCCCTGCTTGTCAAGTGCTGCCTTTGATAGGAATGGTTCGGGCATGTCTGTGCAGAGGACTTCCGGAGGCTGATGCTCATTGAGAAATCCAGGCTGTGAGATAAACCTGTTGTCTTGTTTCCAGCCTGCCTCCTGCCATTGCCTATGTTCTTCTCCCTTTTTGTAGTGTTGGTGCAGCCTTCCCCCGAGCTGCTGTGCTGACAGCAGAACAGCATCCTTTGAGGAACATGCCTTTCCCTCTTGTTTTGTTGAATATAAAAGCTGACAAATGGCTGTGCTGCGGTGGCTTCGTGTTCTGGCATGCAAGTTTCGCCCTGATCTGCTGCCGTGGTCTGGTTTGTTCTGCACCAGGATGGTGAAGGTGTGGGGCTGAGGAGGGGGAGTCTGGAGTTGTGTTGGGTGGTGGGAGACCTGCTGTGAAGTGATGCTGTGGAACAGTTTGCTGAGGAGCTTTAGCAGGAAAAGCTAAGAGGAAAGCCTCATTGCTTTGGAGCAAGGACATTCAGAGTGGCTTTGGTCTGTGTTGCCATCCCCCTTTTTAGCAGTCAGCTATAATAAAGCGTTCTGAACTGGATGAGTGGTGACTGGTACATGTGGCTCCTAGTAACGCTAAATCCACCACGCTTTGTAATAAGGTTCTAATGCCTCGGGTATTTTGCCTAAAAATAGTGAAAACAAAAAAAAGGACGGCTGGTAGGGAAAATCTAAATCAGAAAAAAAATGGCTTTCAATCTTTCTCTCTGTTTCAGAGTGAAGGATGCCAAGGAAAAAGAAGCCTGCAGAGAGCCTGGACTCTCGAGGTCAGGATGGAGAGGAAGAGGAGGAAGAGAAGAGCAACCCTCCCAATGCCAAGAAGAAACGCAATTTTGCGGATGCATTTATTGTTATATCCGACAGCGATGGAGAGGTCAGTGATGAGCTGGTGGTGTCCAGAGCCTGTGCTGGGCCCTGCTGCTGCAGGAGAGAGCCCCAGCATCCCACTGCGTGCGCTGGGGTCAGGCTCTGCACAGAGGCCATTGTGCTGTTCCTTTTCTTACTTATGAGATGAATCAAATCCTATTTGACTAGGAAATGAATGGTGTGCTTCACGAGGGTGAGTTATGAGGCTGGGATTTGATAACCAAATCCTCTCTGAACTGAATTTGAAACGTAATTTAAAGTAACCTTTCCTCAATCCCTTTACAAATCTTTTTTTCATAATTTTTATTTGATTGATTTCCAGCTAAACCATAGAAACATGATTCTGTATTATGTGCAAATAGATAAGAAAATGATTCAGAACACAGGCTTGCGAGGAGCTCAGGCACAGCTGGCGGCTGGTAAACTCATCCTGAATTACAGAAGCCTGAGTTTCTAACTCACTTCCATAGGGTGTAAAGGCGAGCTGTGGTGTGGGTATACCTGGCTGAGGTGTAAAGCCTCAGATCAGCGATCCCCAATTTCGTCTTACAAACATCAGCCTTACCCTAAAAGATGGAAATGTCTCTGTTACACTGGTGTTGGGATGAGTGCAGGAATTCCCACCTGGGGGAAACCCGGAGCCCTGAGAATCTGTCCTCAACCTGAG
Source organism: Jacana jacana (assembly GCA_013400555.1). Taxonomy (NCBI): domain Eukaryota; kingdom Metazoa; phylum Chordata; class Aves; order Charadriiformes; family Jacanidae; genus Jacana; species Jacana jacana. Next base: position 87,589 of record VZTM01034705.1, on the reverse strand, counting down.
GTACGTGAGAGGAAATCATTAGAATCAGTCTTTTATGTATGACTCTTAAGGCTTTGCTCTGTCTTGCTGGTGATTTGGGATCCTAAGCTGCTTTTTATAATTCCACCGTTTTCAAAAGCATTTCAGTTCACTCTCAAGCTGTAGATCTTAAATCAAGTCCCTTTCGCTCCCACATCTGCAGCGTGCTCTTCTACAATAAGGCGATTATCATGTGAGGAGGGGAAAAAGCACTAGAAATAAACAGTAAAAAGCTGTAGGGCAAATGATATTGGATGTTTTTTCTCCACATCGTCTGAATTCTTTCCCATTGGGAAATTCCCTGAAAGAAATGGAACATATGGCAGCAGTAGTTCAGTGGGGTTAAACCCTTAGCTCTGCAATATGCTAAGTTAACTTCAGATGTCTGCTGCATCACTGGCCTTTATTGTGAAACCTATAAGGAAAAAAGAAATCAGCAGCTATAAGAGCTGCTGCAGTACATAAAAGATCAGGACCTGTTATTGTCTGCAATTATTCATCTCAATGTGCACGTATCTGAAAAAGAGGAAACAAACGTCTCTTAAAACACATCTATAAAAAGGTTAGGCTCCCCGACTGTTCTGTAAGTTTGTCTATAAACAATAAATTCTGATGGCATAATCGGTCATATTACCGAAGAGGATATGCTCAGAGAGGCCGTTAAAGAGCCAATTAGGTTCTGTTTAAGTGACAACAGTTCAGTCAGTTGAATGAGTGGATTTATTCCGTGCAGTCTCTTTCTTTCTGTGAGTCATCAGCTTCCAGATCCAGTGCCACAGTCTCTTTGTCGTGTTGTTTTCTGCAAAATCAAACCCAAAAATGTGATTTACTTGGGATCTCGAAAAAATAACTGTCTGGCTTCTGTAACTGTCTCAGCTCTTCAGCGTACATCAAGTTGAATTTCAATTTCGAACCTTGTAACTGTTGTTCTTGCTCTAGTAAGACCTTGTTATGTGTTCAAGAAGAGGTGTGGGAAGCTCAGATCAATAGCAATTTTAGAGAACAATACATTCTCAATTAATCTTGCATCTGTTAGGACATGGTTCCTTATGAATCAAAAGCTACAAGGACAATTTGGGCATCATTGATTCGGTGGCTTTCTTCCTTGGCAGTCTCTTGGCAGGTATCTATAGAACAAGTCCCCAGTTCTGCTTCCAGACCAGCAGATCTTGTAGCAGCTGCACCTGGAAAGCCTCCAGCTTCTCACTTTTGATGATCTTTGGCAGACTGCCTCTCCCAGGAATTTTTCAGTCATGCTGGATTATCGAGCTCATCCATGTTATTTTGCCAAGTTTTCTTTCTTTTGCTCATGTCTATGCTGTGGCATCTGCAGAGCTGCATCAGAAGGAAGTTTTCTGGACGTGGGGCTTTCTGATCTGGGCTATATATATGATCCTGGCTTTGGGGAAGACTTCTCTTTTTTTGGGAAGGCAAAATAGGAACAGGCTCTCTGGCTTTGTGGAAACAAGAGGAGATGACCTTTGTCCAGGCTGAAATGTCTCTGAAACGCAGTGATGAGGAATGAGCAGAGTGGTTTCTGTCTCTCCTGACAGTTAAATCCTGTGGGGAATCGGCTGCCAGTGCCAGAACAGGCATGGTCATTCATAAACACACAATATTTCAAAGAGTGCCCAAGAGAGCTCTCTCCAAGCACTGCAACTCCTGGTCTGTCTTGTGATCTTCCTGCTTCAATTGGGCTGTTGATAAAGGCTCTTTGACCCCTCCAAGGTTTTCTGAAGCTGTGTCTGAAAGGTGGTTGCCACCCAGCAGGAGTCCTGGCCAAGCCTGAGCATTCAGCACAGCCAGAGGCCTGTAGTTTGACTGATCTGCAGCCTTCAGTGCAGTTGATCCCAAAGTGCTGCTGATTTGCTGTGGGGCCTTTCAGAAGGGTCTGGTTTTCCCCAGTAGATCCTCTGGGAGCTTTGAGAGTACCTGCCTCTGCTCATAGAGTTTGCATGAAGTCTTACAGGCTCTTTCTGTTGGATCCATCAGCTCTGCCAGCCCTAGGAGAACATGACATGACTCCAGGGTGTTGGTGCCATCTATTTCTGCATGGCATCCATGGCCTGTTTTTCATGTGGTGTAGAAAATCCCTTTGCCTTAGTTTTCCTGTGTTTGGAGATACTCACAGCCTTGGTAAATAGCAGCACGTGTTGATGTTGGTTTGGTAGAAAGAGGGAGGTGTGTTTGAGCAGCAGCTGGAATACCTCGTCACCCCCCCCGTCCTCCATGAGCTGTGGCAGTGGGCACTCGCCTTGGGACCAGGCATGTCCCGGGGGACATCTTGGTACGTAGAAGATGGTGCTGGTAACATGGTGGCTAGGGTGGCAGTGCCCACCTCACACCGCTGACCATCTGAGTGAGGCAGAGCCACGTGGGAGTATCGCTGCAGCACCCGCCGTCTCCAGGGGCTCTGCTGTGGTACCCAGGGACCTGCTGCCTCCGGTTCCCGGAGGAGAACGCGAGAAGGCTCTGAGGTTCTGCTGCACTCCCTCCTCAGAATTCAGATTGGTCTGAATCCAGGCTCCTCACAGCCCGGTGAAAGCCCGTTTTTCCCCCGAGAGCTCCCTCCCGTGTGTCAGGAACTACACGTCTGGCACGAGCCCCGTTGTGCCTCGTCCTTCGAGTCTCCACTTCCAGCAGGTTTGTTCTAATGAGCTGAAAGACAGAGCAGAGCTGAAACAGATTCTGAACTCAAGTCAGAGACTAATAAAGTAGGGTGTGATATTAATTTCGGCAGCAACCTTGGCTAGAGCCAAACGTGGCACTTCCAACATCTAATTGGCTTTTAAAAATAAATTAGTCTGGTTTTCATCTGCGTATTTCCCATGCAGAATGTGTGCTGTTTGGCTGTGCCCTATTGTTAGGTGGTCCCAACTGCTGTTGAGCAGTAAAATTGCCCAGACCTTTTGACTTTGCAGTCTCCACCGTTACCTATGGAGATGTTCTTCTGTAGCCTCTCCTTCCCTGAGTCAGTAGAAGCTGATTTCTGTGGTTTATGATGTGGATTCGAGGGAGCAGGATGTGGGAGGCTGGCTACTGGCTTCCATTTACGGGCTTTTAGAAGCGATTGGAGCTGTATCTGTTTCTGCTGGCAGAGTCAGGTTCTCTTAAGCATGTGCAAAAGCATTTTTAAAATGAGGATTTGATTTCCTGCTGTCTGGTGAAACCAAGCAGGTTAAAAAAAAAAACCAAGGAAGAAGAATAGTGGCTGCCTTCCACTAAATGTGTAGGGAACTTTGGAAACCTATCTTTTTCCTGATCTGTGTACAATGCTGACAGTGAAATTGCTCATAAGAGAGCATCATAAATTAAACTGCAAAGTCTGACACACAGGAAGAGAATTTGGATTCCTTCTGGCCATTATGCCTGAAACTGACGGCAGAGGAGGCGAGACGCTCTCCCGGCTGGCACTGAGCAGAGGTGCGCAGTTCCCACCTCGCCTCCGCTGTAATCATTAGTTTCCCCTGGAAGTTGTGTGTTGGAGACGACCTTGTAACTAAGAGTATTGGCTGCAGTTTGGGAATATTTTAATTGATTAAGATTATTTTTGGACTAGTGATCTTATTAGAAAGGCAGTTGGTTGAGTGGCCCCCTGAGTTCCTATTATCCTTGTAGACAGATGAGCATTAAAAGGTTGGGTCAGAAGGAGCGAGCCTGGTTGTCTTCTCTGAATTTCCTTGGCCCCTTCTGTCTCTACCATCCTTGCCTGCATTTATGCAGAGCACTCGGGGGCCTGCGGGGCTCTCTCCCAGCAGAGGTACAAACAGCCATAAATCCTAATTAAAAGGCATGTTTTATTTTCTGGGTTTAAAAATAAAGAAGATTTAAGAATTCTTGGGATTGAGATGTGTGTGTGTATTTTGGCCCGTCAGGATTAATTGGATTTGCTTCAGCGGGTTCGCTGCACCCTGGCTGTTGGCTAGAACGCTGCTGAGCAATTTAAACACCTCTCTCAAATGTATGAGGTTCACACAACACGTGTCCTGCAATCGTTTTGCTCCTGCCGCTGTTGTACGTGTCGAGGTTCTTCAGGACGCGGCGCAGGGAACCGAGGCACGTGTGGGGCTGTGCCGTGAAGCCCAGCAGCTGCCGGGCACCGGGCACTGCTGTTCCCCTCCCAGCCCGGGGGGTGCTTGAGCCCCGTCTTGGCCTGCGGTGCGTACTGTAAACGCGTGTCCCTGCACCGAGCAGACACCGGCAGCTGTGGAAAGTCTGGTGCGCTCATAAATCACACCCGTGCCCTGGAAGAGAGCTGCAGATGAGAGTGTCAGGGTTGACCTTCCGGCAAGTGCAAGAGTGATGAGGGGAAGATTGATGCCTAGAGAGAAGATCTGGGGATTTACGGAGCCTGCTAGGATTAAATTGCCCCTGTCTTAAGACAGAGTAGGTTTAGTGCTGTTAGGCAGGGCCTTGGCAGAGAGCAGGAGAGTTTTTACTTAACCTCATCCAGCATATAATCCTGCTGTGATCCCAGGATGATCCCACAAACTGTTCCCCTCTCCCTTAGGTATGAGCTGCCCACAAGGGCAGTGTGGGGCTGCTGCTGCAGGCCAAGGGAGGGCGATTTGGAGTTGGAGAACCTGTGGCTTATGGAAAACTGAAAAATGCCAGTGCCCAGGAAGGAAGAGGATGTCACCTGCTGAGCTTGAGCTAGGCAGGCTTAGAAGCAGAGAGCATCCATCTTCTAACAAGAGTGAATCTGGCTGTGGAGCAGCCTTCTGGAGACACGGGCAGATCTTAGAAGTGAGGTACCAAAACCAGGCTGGATGGGGAAGAGAAGGAATAGGTCAAAGCCCCTTGTGTGTGAGCATGAGGGTGTGTGGGGACTTGCTGAGCGTGATTGCTGCCTTGTTGTGAGCTGATTCTTAGATCAGTGGAAGTGAGGAATGGGGTATGTATTAGGGCACGTAAAACCTGTAATGTATTAGGGTTTCAGGAAACCACTTAATAGTATGTCTTGCAAAATCTTAGTTGGATAAATAATTCAATTTGGTCTACGTTGTAACGTTCCTGGATTGAAATCTTGCTAAAAGACTGTCGGCAAATGCTGGTGATGAACAGAAGAGAGGCTCATTTCGGGGAGATGTAAAGCTGAGGCCAAAAGGATCAATATTAGGTCTGTGTGTGCTTTAACATCCTCATTAATGATCTGTAAGAGAGAGCAAGTGGTGTATATACATTAATAAAACCTACAGATAACATTAAAGCTGGAGATGTCTCGGACAAAACTCAGCAGAGAGGTGCAGCCCAAAGGACTTTGCAGGTTCAGAAGCACGGGCAGCGCTCAGCAGGAATTGATTGTGTTTGAAAACAAGCAGCGTAGCCATTTTCATTAAAGTGGCTCAAGCCACGTGCCCCACCTTGAAGCCACCTTCCTGGCACGGGAGGTGGTGTGAGGCACAAGCCTATGGCCAGTTTGCCACGAGTCCCATGGATGGCAAACGACTGCAGCTGTGTGAACCCCCTCCCCAGCCAGGCGTGGGGCTCTGCCTGGAACACTGTGTTTGATTCTAATCCTACCTGATTTAGAGACAGATTGGAGGGGGTCCAGCACCAGCCTTCGCTGATGTGTAGGCCCTCACTTAAGCCATTAGGACAGCAACTTGCCTAAATGTGTGCCAGTGAAGCTGGTGACCATTGCTGCTGCAGCCCGTGTGCTTCAAGCAGCGTGCTCTTAGGTTGTTCGTGTGGGTATTAATTCTGGCAGGTCTTGAGACAACCCATTGCTGAAATCCTAAAGCTTCAAAAATGAAGCACTCGTGGCAATACAATGAGAGAGCAGCACCAGGAGGAAATACAGGTGGCTCTCCTGCCCTTGGGGTGCATTTGTGGGGGTCCCCAAAAACGTCTGGATTCTAGTTTTGGTCACATAAAATTGTCTGGGCAGGTCACTAGAAGCCATGTGGTGGGAAACAGTCCTGGCTTACAGGTGTGCAATGTTCAGTTAGAAAAAGGCTTTGTTTTTCTGTTTTGAGTGCTTACAAACACCAGTGTTTTAGCAAGGCCAAATGAATTCTCTCTAAAATCATGGGCAGCAGGTGCAGCGCATGGTGGTGACTGGCATGAAGTCTATTGTCTCTCCTACTTCTCTGTTTATGTCAGTCTGTAACTCTTTTTGCTCGTTATGCTTATCACACAGCTTTTAATAGTTACAGAATGTGTTTGGATTATGTTTGAAATTCAAATTTCACACAAATAGAGGCTTGTTCTTGAACCAGTGTTTGTGTCTGAGTAGTGGCGGGGAGGGGGCTGGTAGTATTTCTTACATATTGTGTGCATTCACCATATTTTTTTCTCCTTTACAGCAGGAGTCAAAGGAGGAGGGTGGACTGCAAAAGAAGAGAACAAAACAGCAGCTGGATAGAGCGAAGTTTGCTGCTAAAAGGAAAATTGCACGTAGGTCTCGAGCGTGGGGTGGGGGAAGCAGACTGGTGCCGAGCAGTTTCTGCTCCTTGTACTAGGGGCTGCTTCCTTGCAGGAAGGCTGTGATGTGGCTGGGGATGCACGGCTTTCAGAGCAGACCCTTCTCAGGGCTAAAATTTGCCGTTCTGAGTAGGCAGACTGTCACTTGTTTGCTCCCCGGGAGGCACGTGCGCAGGCTGGTGCACTTCCAAACTAAGTGTGACAGGGTGTTGGTGCCTCACCGCGTCTCCAAATTGGTTGAAGCCAATCTGAAAGCACTGTCAGTCACAAACTGCTTTCCTGCACGGGCCCCTCCGCTGCTGTCTCTCCCTGAAACGTGGGGATGCTCTGACCCGGCACTCGCCGCTCAGGAAGGATCTGAGTCGCAGCTGACAGCTCTCTGGAATCATCGGCTCGTAGCGCGGGGGCAGCCGGAGGAGCCGGCAACGTCGGGCATCAGAAGGAAGGGTGTTAGGGACAAGAGATTTGTTTTACGTCATTTTGCTGTTATATAAAGCCTTGGTGCACCCACATCAACAGCGCTGTGTGCAGCTCTGCTCTCCCCGTCTGGAGGACGCGGTGGAGTGAGGGGACATCCGGAGAAGGGCCACCCAAACCATGGAGGGGAGGGAGGAGCGGCTGGAAAGCCCAGGGCTGATGCCTTAGGAGAGGAGGGTAGGATCAGAGTTCAGGTCAGAAAGGCAGTGCCTTGGCTGAGCACAGAGCTGTTGTTTACCAGCTCCTGCAGCCAGGGTGCAGTCGGTGGAAATAGCAGGAGATAGCTAGATTTAAAATGGGTGAAGGAAAGTAATGCTTCACACAGCGTGTAGTCAACTCCTGTAAGTTTTTTTTTCGCAGGAGGTTGTGGAGAGGTCAGTACCAGCAGCTCTAATAAGGGATTAAATGCATTTCATGGACAATAGGTCTATAAACAGATGCTAAAGGGAACAGGCTGGAATGTTCCTGCTCATGTTTTGCACGCAGCGTTTCTGGATGCCGGGGATGTACGAGCAGAAGGAACCACTAAACATGGCCAGTCCCTCCTGTTCTCCCCGTACACCACCACTTGCTGAGCGCCAGGGCAGGTGGACCATTGCTCAGTCCCAGCAGGTCCACTCTCACCTTCTTGCTCTCTGCAAGGCCACCCTGCATTTTAAATTCAGAACGCTTTAAACCGGGAGAGATTTGTTGTCTCCTGCAAAACCCAAAGCAATCGCTGAGCAAAATGGAGCATACCAGCCCCTCCACAAGCAGCAGCAGTTGGGCTTGTCAGTCCTCAGAGGGCTTGTGTGAATTAAATTGTTTTTAATAGAGGCCTAAGGGCATAGCATGAAACAGCCTGGCTCTTTGTGGGAGCTGAAACCCACTGTGCGTGTCCTATGTCAAACAAGTCAGATAGCGAAGCCAGAGAGGTGGGAGGAGGAGTTCTTTTTTGCCTTTTTCTTCTTTTTTCTCCCAAAAGAAACAGAAGACCAAATAAAAGCTGAACCCCCCCTTGGAGATGCTGTTAAAATGTGACCCAACATATGGTGCTAAGAACAGAGAGCTGCTGAAGTTGGATGTCCTCGTTGCATTGCTGAGCGCGCCGGGTTTGGGGAGCTGGCACTGTGGGCAGGATCCAGGAGATCCACCAGGGACAGGGACAGCTTTCTAGCTCTGGTATAAGGGAGGAGTTTTGCTGAATTTCTAGATGCTGACATCCTTGAGGTTTTTTTTCTCTTCCTGGGGCAAAAGCTGCCTGGTTTTTTTGTGTGCACGTCTGCCTCCTCCAAGCGTAGGAGGTTGGGGGTGCCCGCCGCCGCTCGGTCAGAGCCGCCGCTTGTTTGAGCACGTGTGATGGTGGGTCTGTTCTCTCATTTATGGGAAGCTATAATTAGATTTTTGGTGTTTGCTTCTAGGCAAATTAAGACTTGAAGTAGTAATTATTTTTTCTCAGTGTCTTTAAATAAATGCTTTGAATTGCGAGGCAAATTGGTCTTTTGTAAAGATTTCGGTGCTTCTGGGTAGAGCAAGTTCTTTCTCCTCAAAACTGGGGAATTTCAGATATTTGCAGGCTCTGCTTATAAAGCGTATCCTCCCTTTTTTGCTTTGTCGTGGTTTTATTCATTTTAACCCAAAGCCATAACTAAAATGTGTCTGTGACGTTTCATCCTGACAGGATAAATGGAAATACAGACTCTAAAGAAGTCTCTGTCTCTTTTTCCGGAGGAAGTCAGGCTTTAAAGCACATTGGAATGTTTTTACTGTAATTGCACTTTGGATATGTGGAAATACTGAGATCCCCCATTTCCATTATTTTTGACTAAATCTCTTATTAGTAAGTGTTAGAACTACAACTAGTGGGGTTTTGCATCTAATTCACTTTGCAGATGTCAAAATGGAACATAAATCGCTTAGCAAATTGCTGTATTAGCATTTAAAAAGGTTCTGAAATGGTTTAATTTGTTTAGGGCAGCTATGTCTTAAAAACAGTCTCTCCCTGACCCCTCCTTCCCATCTGTGGGTTCCTGGGAGATGCCCTGCTCCCTGCAGAGGGGTTGGGGTTTCCTTCTGCCTCGGGACGGACGTGTGGTGAGCGGATTTTGGAGTGTGAGATGCAGAATCCTCAGCTGGAGGTGATGGTTCTTCCCCACCCAGCAGAGGGAATGGCCTTTTGTGAAGCATGGGATGCGTGTGAGCTGAAGGTACAGACTGGAGCCTGTCTGTGCAGACGGAGGGGGGTCATTCTGTTCTTCCCAAAGGTTGCAGGAGCCCCTGTCCCATCAGCAAGCTCCGGGAGTGTTGCTCGCCTCTGCTGCTCGCTCCCTGGGGTGTGTTTGCACACACTGGCTGGGGACTAATGCAGCACTCTGCAGTTCTGACCAGTGCAATCGGCATCGAGATCAGTGAAAGGCACAGGGCTGGGCAGGGGTCAGACGCAGAGCACACAGATACCATGGGCTCTGGAAGGCAGGGTGTAAAGTGGGTCAGGTCTCCTGAAGGCATGAGCAGAGCTGCTCTTTGCTCTCCCCACCGCGATGCCAGGTGGATTTAAAATTGAGATTTCCCAGTCTCGTCTCTGGAGCACCTACTCAACTGGAACGTGCACTAAGTGCATTTTGTTTGTCGCTGGTTTCTTTGCCAGAGGCAGCATTTGTCTGGCACATTCTCTGTCCCCAGAGGGGAAATTGCTGTGCCAGGGAGGGAGAAGAAAACAAAATGTACAATAGTAACTCGCCAAAAAATGTTTCTTTTTATTAAGCTTCATGGATGTTGATAGCCTGAACTGGTGAACGCTCAGGCCCCCGTTTTAAGCACGTGGAAATTCTTGTGTTGCAGAGCACGGATCACGTGTGCCCGTTTCCTTGCACATGTCAGAGTTTGCAGGGTCTGGCCTGATTGCTGTGATGGTTTGGGCAGGGAAACAAATCAGCACGCATTTACTGAGTGCTTGGGAGGTGTTTGGTATTGTGGGAACGCTGTGTATTACTGCTCTTCTTGGGATTGGGAGCCTTCTTCAGACACTGGGCTGTCATGTGCTTTCCATTAAAGGGTGCCTATTTTTTTTTCTTCTCCCCCCCACCCCGGTCCCTCCTGGCTGTAACATCACAGAGTGACTTTGTCCAAGGACAAAAGATCCCCAGGAGCCCGACGTGCACTGCAGTCTGCCTTCACATCAGCCTCCTTCTTAATTTCTGAAGAAATTAAAAACAATAATAAAGACACCTCCCAGCCTAGAGCTAAGTGCTGATTTAATGGGACATGTAAAGAAGTCTGTGGCTGGTAATTGGAGCAGTCCACAAAGGCTCCAGACCCTGGCTGTGTGGGGGAGACCCAGCCTGCCCTTAGCGAGGAGCCAGGAGAAAGGGGAAGGCAAAGCCAAGCTGCTGCTGCTGCCGCCTGGGTGCAGGGCTCGGTGCTGGGCTCTGCTGGGACCAGGCCATCCCGGGCTGCTTCGAGGGAGGCTGCGTCCCCGCAGTTTGGAGGTGGCTGGTAGCAAGGGGATGGGTTAGAAAATGGGAGCTCGTAGTTGTGAGTGCACCTCGATGCAGGGAAACGTCTGTCTGGAAGGCGGCGACGGCGCGTTCTGTGCTCGGTCGGTGTTCCTGTTGGAATGGCCTCCCTCAGCGCTCCTGCAGCCCATCAGAGAGCAAGCCTCCCGGCTCACGCGTGAGATGGCGCGTGCAGGATTCTGCCCGCAGGAGGGAGCGGGTTTTGAAGGAAATCTGTCAATTTCTTTTGAGTGAGAGGATGTATTTCTCAGCTCCTGAGAGTGCTGTTGAGTTGTTTTTCAAGCTGCACTCCCTTCTGCAGGCATTGTATATTTTAAGCGTAGTGAAAAGTGCTGGATTGAGTCTAAATAAATTAGTGTTTTCCAAAGTAACGAACTGCTTTGTTTCTAAATAGCCAGTCCCGGCCTCTGCTTTGCTCCGAGTGAGGAATATTTCAGGAAGAAATTTTCTGCTGAAATAGCAGTTACAACTGTAGGAAACCTGTTTCCCATGCTTGGCTGACTTAGTGATGCAGTGGCGTGGTGATATGAGCAGAAGGGGGATGTATGCATGTGAAAGATCCTCCATAATGCCACCGAGCAGGTACCGTTATCCTCGGCAGAGGATCCACCTGCGGCTCGGGGTGAACAACATGTAGCTCTTCTGCTCCCGGGGAGTTCTCCCGTGGCATTGCAGGTATCCGCCTGTCAGAAGGCAGCAAGACATGCTATTTGGCTAGTAAAAAAGTGTATTAAAGAGGATGTATTCTTTATCCTGCCTTGCTGCTGAGCCTATCTGATATAAAAATAACCATGCTTTAGAAATCTGTCCTTCTCCTATCTCCTTGAGCACGCATTGTGCAGCTTTAGAGTGTGTTCTTTGATGACAGCAAATAAAATCTCCCAACTGCAGTTAATATACCCAGGGAACTGGAGTTAGACTGCTGTAGGAGCCCTGACTTGGGTTGCCTTTTTCATTTTGTGTTGCCTGCTCTGCTTTCGGTGACACCTTTTCAGGAAAGCTGAGGTTTAGATGTTTTGCTGTGCATTCCTCCAGGGAGGAGGGACCCCCGTACGTGTTGAATATACATTGGGTGTCTGTGTACACCTGCAACTCTGACTTGACATTCTCCTTTTTCTTCTGCTGTAGAGATGACTGAAGAGGAACAGTTTGCACTGGCCCTGAGAATGAGTGAGCAAGAAGCCAGACAAGTAAACTGTCAGGAAGAGGAAGAGGAGGAGCTCTTGAGGAAGGCCATTGCTGAGAGCCTTAGTGTAAGTATGCTTCTGTGAAGAGGCTTACCAGGGTTCTTCTGCAGCATTGCTTTCTGTGCTTCCTTTGCCATGCTGCACAAAAGAAGGTTTTACTGGGGGCTGAGCTATTTCCAACGCAAGCTGGAACTACACCAGTTGCAGAGTAGTTGTTTTGTACCATTCCCAGTGAGAAGCGTAGGAAGTCTGACCTCAGCTGTCCCCTGTTTTGGGGTACACGGTTCTGATCTGGGATGTGGGTGTTCTGCAGACTGGGTGACAGCTCTCTGTTTGCTGGGGGAGCCCTGGCTCTGCTGATGGAGAACATGCCTCTTTGAGAATCAACCTTTTGTTTTCCAGAGCTGTCAGCCCTCAGAGTCCTCTGATGCCACCCCTCAGCTGTCTGTAGAAGCGTTGGGCACGCGAGGCCAGAGCCAGCCCGCCGAGAAAGAAGGCTCTGACATCCTGGGAGGTCTGGCGCTTTGCCCTGACACCCCTCGCTCCGAGTGCAGCTCCTACTCAGAGAGCTCCAGAGCTGATGGGAACGGACAGATGGATGTCGCCCGGAGCCCCCTGGTAGTGTTGAGGAGGTTAAGCCAGGAAATTGTTGAAAGCTCACTAGTATCCAGCATAATCGTGTCCCCGGGGAAGGGCCAGCCTGTGACAAGGTCAAGTGAAAAGCCTTCCTCACCAGCAAAAAGTGATTCTAGTTCCATCGTACCCAGCGCTCTCAGAGAGGACTTAATCTCTTTGAGTCCCACCTTTGGCAGGGTGAGTTCAGGCCCCTGGCGACTGACACCTCGGAGACTGTTCACAAGCCCCTCCAGCTCTTCCGAAGCAACAGGCCATGAACCAAAAGAGCAGCCCCTGCCCTGCATTGGCCATTCTGCGGGAGAAGCCAGTGCTGGGAGCTCACCCACGCTCTGGAAGAGCTGGGCCGTGGAACGGTGTGGCAGCCCCAGGAAGAGTGGTGGAGGAGCAGGTACCAAGCACACCTCGCAGCCTGGCCGTGCTGCCAAAGGCAGTGCTTCCACCGAGCAAGCGGAGCAGAACGAGGTGCCCAAGAGGACCCCTGAGCTTTGCCTGCTGAATGTGGCAGAGGAGAAGCACAAGCAGGAGGAAGCGAGAGACACAGTACACTATTACTGGGGCGTCCCTTTCTGCCCCAAAGGGGTGGACCCCAACCAGTACACCAAAGTCATCTTGTGTCAGCTGGAGGTTTATCAGAAGAGCCTGAAGCAGGCTCAGAGGCAGCTATTGCATAAGAAGGAGTTTGGTAACCCAGTTGTGCCCAGTTCTTCCTTGAGCCACAATGAGCTTGGGAAAGGAGAGCAGATAAGCAGGGAAAATGGGGTTGCTGATGATACGGAAGATGGAGACCCAGACAGGCAGAAGGAATCTGAGAGCACAACCTGGCTCCGCTCTTCAAAGAGGAGGGAGGCAGAGAGTCCAGGGCACAGCATGGAAGAAGAGAAGAACTCCACTTCTGATGATGAACCAACTACCAGCTACTGCCAGGTAAGAGCTTTGCCACTGAGCAGAGGTTGAGCAGTTCTGCTCTCCTATCCATTTTAGGATTCAGTCCCTTCTGCAAAGCAGGCACTGCTGTTTAATGCTGGTCTTAAATGTAGGGGCTTCCTCCCTGGCCACACAGCTTACTGTGAAAGGGAGAGGAGAAAGCGTACGGGCTGATAGGTAGCTCACAAATGGCAGGGGCCATCACGCAGCCTGGCAGTCGTCCATTAATGCACCACTGAGATAAAGACTTCAGCTGACTTGCCCTTCTCTGGGGGCTGTAACCTGGCGGTGCATCAGGGTAGGGAGCACAGAGATGATGCTGACCACCACCAGCTCCGGCAAACCAGCTTCTAAACCTGTGGCCGGGTGGGGAGCTCTGCGTTTTCCTTCACTGGCAGAAACGTGGCTTTTGTCCTTGAGCACAGCCTTTTCTTTTTGTACCGACAGCCTTCTCCACGTCCCTACGTGCTTCACCCTTGCAAGTGCTCTTTTCCCCTCACGGTGCTGTGGTTGTGGCCGGGAGAGGCTCTTTGAGCTCGCAGGCGTCTCCTGCCTGCCCCGCGGTCATCTGTCATCACGGTGGTGCTCATCCTCCTTCTTCTGGTGGCTGGGCACCTGCTCTCCGGCGTGCTCCTTGGCTCTGCTAGACGCTAGGTGTCAGCCTCTGTCTCCATCAGGGCTCTCTTGTTGGAGCGGAAGGCAGCTTTCTGTCATTGCTAAGTTTAAACAGATTGCTAGTCAGATGAAGTATTTATTACTGCTGTATTTTAGGTTTGTGTCAGCCTTTTCCAACCCTCATTTTTCATAATGACTTCACTCCCAGATCATTGTATAACTTTATCTTCTCCATGACTGAAGCCTCGGCTCTGTTGTTCCTGTTTTCAAGTGTATTTGATCATTTACCCTGGTGTTAGAAAGATACTTAACTTGTTTTGTGATATTTATATTCTGTCTTGTAATATTGAACACTTAGGAAAAACGTCATGTCTGCATTTTCTGGTTGCAGAAGAAGTGCAGAGCAGCCTGTGCTGAAATGTGACTTCTCGTGACAGTGCTTTGGCTGGGGTTTAGCAGATATGGATTTAAACAAGCCTGCAGAGGTGACCTGCAGAGGAAGGAAACAGCCTTCTGCCCTTTTTCATTTCTTTAGGATAAATACAGGAGACCTGAAAGGTTCTTAAAGCAAACTGCTGTTTTTATTCCCCTCTGTGTCCTTTCCTTTGGAGATAGAGGTGTCATCAATCTGGAAGATTGGGGTGACTGCAGGTCTGTGGAGGTGCACGCTAACGCCCTTGGAAAGCTGCAGCAGCTGGGAAGGGCGTGAACCTTTAATCAGTATTGAAAATTGTCAGGTGGTTTTGGGTTGTTTTTTTTTTCATAGTATCCGTTTAATGCTAATACTTAATTAATTCTTGGGGAGAAAAGAGGTTTTATTGGTGCTGAGTGGGAACTTGTAATGTACTCATCCTGACCACAAGAGCTCTCTCAAAGAGCCGTAACGTGTCTGTAGATGTAGTCTCTCTGCTATTTTTTGAGGTGAAAAAATAAGGGAGGAGGAGCAGGCTTTAAAATTTCAACCCTAGCCCCAAATTTACCAAATTTACCAGTCTTTTCTTGAGAGAAAATAATTTCTAAATGCCCTTTCATCTGCCTTATCACTCCCAGCTCGAGAGGTTGCTCCCTTCTCTCGCCGCTCCGTGCCGCTGCACACTGAGGCCAGTGCAGGTGATTTACTTGCAAGATCGATATGTTTGATGTTTGCTTGTGCCTTCTCTCCATTTTTTTCCTTCTATCAAATGCAATTCCACTGGCAGTGACAAAGGAGAAGCCCAGAGCAGCCGCGTCCCGGGTGTGCTGCCGCGCTTGGAACCCCTGCTCCCTGTACTGCCCTGGGGCTCCCCCAGTGCCACCGGGGCTGCTCTGCCGGTGGGGAGGGTGGGAGGTTTTAGGAGACCATCCGTGGGGACTCAAAGCTGTCCTTGAAATAGCTTCCCTCGTGCCTTGGGTTATCCCAGTGAAATGAAGGTGCAGATGCCATGCTCGAGGGAGCCTGCCTGTCCCTCTGCTTTGAAACCCTCACCTGGAGCAGGCAGGCACCTCCTGCTGTGGCGGTGGCCGGTGGCTGCCACTGCCACCCGCAGCCACCGGCTGTTTGCAGAGAGCAAATCCTGGTTGTCAGGGGATCTCATCGTCCGTGAACCTGCACTAATGAACTTCAGTGCTAATAGAATCAATTCCTGCATAGCCTTTCAAATAAGGTTAGGGGACTCTTGGTCTCTAAAAGATGCAGTGGGAAAAGACCAAAAGACCCAGTTCTGGAGAGTTAGAGCCTGGTGCCCTGAATGAATGCCATACCTCGTAACATACCTGGTAGGAAAAACAGCAACGGGGCCCAGTGTTCACAACCAGGGCAGAGGCGTTGTTAAGATGGGCACAATCCAGGAAAAAGAGATAAAATAAAGGAGGGCATGGTGTTTTATGTTAATGATGAGTTAGACTGTGAAGAAATAAAGAGCAGCATAGATAAAACAGAGTGTTTGGGGGTTGGAGTCCCTTTAGGGGAACCTGGCAGGAGGCTTTGTTTGGGGGTTTGCTGGGGAAGTACATCAGCCATCTAGGAGTGGAGCTGATGGAAGGTGAAACCTATGGTGGAAATCAAACTGGGAGAGTTTAATAGTCTTGAGGAAGGGGGAGGGAAACCCCTTGGATTTCTTTGAGAACTAGCATGAGAAATTGTGGGCCTGACAGCGAGGGCTGCTAATAAACCGTTGTAATTCCACCTGATTAGAGAATGGCAAGTGTAACGTGTATGCTGGAGAAGAAGAAAGGGATCTGGGTAATGACTGGCATGTTAGCCTGACCTTGGCAGTGCATAAGGCTTTTGAACAAATTTTAAAGGAAAGAATAAGTGGAGTTGTAGAGCTAAATGAAAAATGGGATAAAATGCACACGGATTTACGAGCTGTAGATTGTGCAGGTTAATCTGTTCCCTGTCTTTGATGGGACAGCTGATTTTCCAGCCAAGAAAAATGCAACAGATCTTATCTGCACAAAATTTCAGAAAAGCAGTTCTCGTGGTCAACCATCAGCTTTACCGTTGATCAGGTCATCCTGCAAATGGATTT
Organism: Jacana jacana; assembly: GCA_013400555.1. Lineage (NCBI taxonomy): Eukaryota > Metazoa > Chordata > Aves > Charadriiformes > Jacanidae > Jacana > Jacana jacana. The sequence continues at coordinate 71,302 of VZTM01034705.1, read as the reverse complement.
TAGACTGGAGTAGGTGAGGGCTGCTGGGGTGCTTGAGGGAGTGCAAGGGGACACTAAAAACCTTGGATGGTTTATCTCAGCACAAATGGAGCTGGGGAAGAGTAATGGTTCCTACCTCAAAGTCTATCTGAGTAGATGCTGGGAACAGGCAGAGGGAGCAGAAGGTGATGGACAAGGTTGTCATGAATGGGTGGGCACGGACTGTCCAGGAACATGTCTAGGCAGCAAGGTGACAAAAAGTGCTGCCAGGTGTTACTGCAGAGAGCTGCTGATACACCTCACCAGAAGGAGTGATGGAGGCCAAAAGCTGACTAAAAGCTGACTACTTCAGGATGGATACTTAGCCATTTCCAGAAAAAAACAACCCCAAAACCATTACAGATTGGGTGTGATGCCATGCACAGAATCTGATGACCCAGCAGATCCCACTTCTCTGTTCATACAATATTGGAATTTTCCTTTCCAGGTCTCCCAGGTGCTGCCTGCAGAGGATGTGCCTGAAGATGGGGAGCCCATGCAAATTGCACAGAGGTGAGGGGTGGGTGATGTCTGAGTGTGGGACCCACAGGCTTGCTTTGGCAACCTGGGCTCTACCCGCTGTCCCCGGAGCATTTTGGGGTGCAGTCTCACTGGGGCTGGCTGGAGGGGCTTTCTGCAGCCACTGCTGTTAGGTGTCCCTGGAAATACAGGGCTTTAGAGCAGCGTGAGAGGGAGGTGGGTCACAACCGGGGAGAAATGATGAGTTACTCCTGTTGCTTTATAAAACGTGCAAGGTGCTTCCTAGTGCAAACGGGAGAGTTTGGTCCTTGCCCTTTGAAGCTAACGTGAGGCGGTGCAGTTAAGCTGTGGAGATGGGTAGGTGAGCTGAAGGTGAGTTATAGCGTTGTCATCACGTGGTCCGCCTGGGAAGGCACACAGGCAGCATGGTGAAGGGTTTACTGGATTTCTCTGTGTATTTTTATGTTCTTGCCTTACTGCTGAAGAGGAAAGAAAGGAGGAGGAAGCCAGACGGCACTGCCTATCAGCCAAAGATAGAGTGCAGTGCTCCAGAAAAGCCACTTCAGCAGATGACAGGTGTGGGACAAGTCAACATGATTTTCTTCAGATTTAAGCCTACTCCTCTTTTCCCTTTTCTTTTTTTTTTTTTCCCCTTCTCCTTCCTGTGGGATGCAATTCTGCAGCAAAGGCTCTGGGAGAAGAAGGGCAAACGGGAGAGGATTCAAGGAGCCAAGTTACAAGAGAGGGCAGATAATGTCATGTTTTTAATTTGCTGGGGTTTATAATTTAAACCCACTTTGGAACAAAACTGCCAACTTCCCTCTGATCTAACAGCATTTGGCCTGAGCAGTTAATATCAATATGCAGAGTATGAAAATCCCTCTTGCTTGCACCTTTTTAACAAGCTTAAAGCTCGCCTTGGGGAGCAGGAGAACCTGCGGCTGCTGAGGCTGATGGGTCTGTGGCAGCTCAGGTCTGGGCCTGTGTGTTGGTGTAGAAGGCACTGAGGTGTGTGCTCTGCAGCGCTGGCCTCCCCTCTGCGGTAAGGGAGAAGGGACCAGGGCTGAATATGAACAAAGCAGGAACCTCTTTCCTTCTGTGGAGCTGGTGAGGTTAGTCTGGGATGTTCCCCAAGCCCCCCTGGGAGCTCCTGGCTGTCCCCCTTGGGGCCGGGAGGCATCTGGGTGCTGCGTCCCCTCCTTGAGCAGCTGGAACATCTGCAGCACGGCAAGAAATGGCTGCGGTCTTTGCAGTTTTGTGCACATTAAGTGTTGCCATCTGGCTCCTGGTAACTTGCCAAGCGGAGTCCTCCCCCGGGTGAGGCTCGGGCACCCTGGCTGGCTGGCCTCAGCAGCACTTAATGGGCAAAGGCGGCTCTGGGCTGTCTGGAGGTAGTGAAGCAGTTTGGGAAGCATCAGTGGTGAGAAGAGGCTGCTTTGCTTTCTGCAGGCCGCTCTGCCTGATTGTTTTACGCTTTGTGAGGAGCACGATAGATTGGGGTTTTAATAAATGATTATAGGCTTTGTTACCAGGAGATAGTTGGTGTAGCAAGAAATGTGGTTTGACTTCAAATTGATTAGCCCATTTTTATAAATGTCATAGCAAGTTGTTTTGTGTGAGTTCTTTTGAAGTGAGCCCTGATGTTAGAGACAGAGTAAAACACGCTCAGCCTGGATTCATAACAAATGCTTTGAGATGCTTTATTTAGAGAGAAAAGCCACTTGTGATTTCCTATCAGAATTTTGTTATTTATCATAAATCAGCAGTGGCTGTTCTCTCTTCTCTAAGGCCTGTGGTTGAGCTTAATAAATCTTGTGTTTGTCAGTATGGGGATTCATGTTTTTAAAGTGTGTTCTTGCATACTTGATCAGACTAATCAGAAAGCCACGCGGTGCGCGCGGAGCGTGTCAGCATGGGTGCCAGACTTACTCAGCAATGCCTGCCTGTTCTGGAAAGACGCTGTGCAGTGGTGGGGGGTGGGAGGGGGGAAAAAAAAAGGCAACCAAAAAAAACCCCAACAAACCAACAGAAGAAGGAGGAGGTCAGAAGGAGCGGGGAACCGCTGCATTGATGCTGTTAGGACGTTGCTGCAGGGAAGCCTTGCCTTGAACCGCATCCGCCTTGCTTCTGTCTGCTGTGTGCAGGGAGAAGGAGAAAAATTAGCAGCATGAGGAGGGAGAGGGGAATGTGGGATAAAGCAAGTCCGTGTCTCTCCTCTCTGAGGAGTTCCTTCCCTGGGTGGAAAACATAGTAATCCAAGAGTAGCAAGAACCAAGAGAGTCCTGCTGCTGTGAGCCAGTATTTTTGTTCCCCTCACTTGAGATAGTTGACCCTTTCTGCCTTTTTGTCAAGGCTTTTTATAAGAAAAGTGTTCTCCTTGGTGTTTTTACTTAGGCCAGCTTTTTATAGCCATATTTTTCTGTTATTCTGGTAATTTCTGGCCATCAGATATTGACCACTTGGAAATTACAGCATTGTCTGCTGTTCTGAACTGCGTTAGACAGGCGGGTGTGTGCTGTCACACCTATTGGACTGGAGATTTATATTACCTTTCTCTTCTGAGCAGCATCTCGGTGTTGGCCCCACTTGGCAGTAAAAGGAGCCCAGATACTGCCACAGAAAACTCTGCTGAAGAAGAGATCTCTGTTTGCCCAGGTAAGAGGCACTCGAGTCTTCTGAATTTTGTACCGAAAGCTACACACCTGTAAGATTTAGAGAAAAAAAGAGAACTTTGGAGTTATTAGAACAAAAGTTCTGTCCCAGCTCCGTTTATCAGTGCTGAAGTTAAGTAATTTAGTTCGATTCCCTGCTTTTGGACCTATTTCTTCTAAGACAGTTCTGCGACCACAGGTTGCTGGGGACCAGAGACTGCTGAAGAGACAGCAGGACATATGTCAGTGCGGAGGGGTCACTCAAACCAAGGTGTCAGGAGTGGTCTCTTCAGTGCAATCAAGAATTTTTCAGATTTTTCAGTGACAAGATATGTGTAAAGCATGAGAGCTGAATTAATGAATTTTTGTCTTATGTTAATTAAACATGTTTGGAACCAACAGGTTTTTCTTCCTTGGTCTGTCCTACCGTGTTTGAGATTTTCCAGTCCAGGGTTTTAAGTGAGAAAATTAATGAAGAGACCACTCCTGTTCAGGAGCAGCTGTAGGGAGAGAGGTCATGGTGGTGCTTAGAGGCATATTTTCTTGCTAAGAAAGACATGGAGGACTAAAGAAGGTGCAACTACGAGGCAGACCACAGAACAGGAGCTCTGTTTGTCTCGATGCAAGAGAGAGCTCTATTCTTGCTTTGTCTCTATCCCAGCAAGTGTCCCACACGCTTTCCCTGTGTCTAGTCTCGCTCCCCATGAAGCCGCAAAGCTGTGGTGGCTTTGTCCTCACACCACTGTGCTGTGACTTTTAACCCCTCATCCGGCTGTGTTGTTGCACATTGTCTGGTAAGATTTGTGGCAAGTCTAAAAAATGTTTTGAAACTGTGAAAACACTGTTAAGCAATGGGCTAACGAGGGAGGAGATAGTCTGGGGGCTGCAAACCCACGCTGACATGGAGGTGTTTTTCTGCAGAGACCCAGCCGAGTCCACTGGAAGCTATTGAAGCGGAGGGAGAAGAGCTCTGCATGGACAGCAGACAGGCACCGATGCAGGTAAAAGAGCCTGAAGTTGGGGAAGGGTTCTGTTTCCCTCTAGACCTTGGTTTGGGTGGGCTAGGACAGTGTTTCCCCTTGGCTACCTCAGAGCTTGGATTTATGCTGTTGGGATCTTCACAAACAGGTCCCTTTTTCTTCACTGCTACATAGTGCCAGTCCCTTTTGACTGGGGGCTGCATGCAGCTGCTTCTGGAGCCTTTCAGTTCTGTAGCTGGAGGGTTGTTAATCAATTCCAGCTCATTCTTTTATACTGCACGCACTGCTGTACTGGAGGATGCTGTCAGTGTGGGTGGCAGTGGTGTTGCTTGCCCAGGCTCGGAGGTGTAGTGCTGTGATGGTTGGTGACCTAGAGGGACCCCAGCAGCTGCGAGGGGAGACCTAGTAAACCTCAGTCACTCGTGTTGTGACACGCTTTCCCCTGTTTCAGTCCTCTGAACTTTGGTTTGTGCTCTCCACACACCATCTCCAACAGTCTAAGGGGAGAGGCGCACCCAGAGGCTGGGCTGGTGTAAAGGTGACATTGAAGTGTCGAGGGCTGGTGGTGGTTTGCAGTCTGAGCAGAGTGACCTGAGCCTGGGAGTCTTGGTTCCTGTGCAGCAATAGTTAATAGCAATAGTAAGTCAGCGGCAGGGCCATCCTCTTTCTTCCTGATGCAGATGTGCGCTGTTGTGCGGCTCCTGTCCCCCTGTTGTCACACCTGCGGAGCAATTGCTTTGCAGCTGTCGCTATACCGACATCTGACTTCAGTTCCTGCTTCTGATAAAACTCCCTTTGTCTATTAATTTAGAGAGTGATATCAAAGGGGTTGCCAAGTACTCCTCTGGCAGGGTACATGAATACAGAATCGTACAGCTCTTGACAAGAGGATTCATTTGTGGAAGGCTCATTCTGGGAGTCTGCAGCTTGTACAGTGTGTCTGCAGCTCCGATGTCTCGTTGTCACAGGCCTCTTAATAAACCAGCTTCTGCTCTCGTGTGCCTTTCATTCTGCAGGTATCTCAAAGCATGTGTCAGTCAATTAGGGACTGCAGCAGGGAGAGGCAGTGGTCTTGTGCTGAGCTGGGCAGCCGCAGCCTCTGAAGCACATTCATGAGTGGTTTGGCCGTGGCTGGGACGCTGCCCTGTCCCTTGTGCTTTGCAGGGGGTGCCCTGGGTCTCACACCTCTGCCCAGAAGGCACAAGGTGATCGGCAGAGTGCTGGGGACCGGTGCGGTGGGGATTGCTCGACAGCATTATTGCTGGCAACGGGTGCTGGTCTGGAGACTGCAGAAACAGCTACCCTGTGCATCCGTGGTTAGCACGAAGCGAGCATGGACCGCTGGGACTGGCTGCTTCTAGCAGATGCTGAGCCAGGACACAGGAGTCTTCATGTTGAGCTCAGCCTCTAGCGTTGCTCTTGGCTGGCTCTTGGCTGCAAGTACTATGTCTTGTAGGCAATTTCCTCTGCTAAAGAGGAGAGGCAACAGCCTCTGCCTCTGACAGGGGTGACTGGTTCTGCAGCTGAGGTTTTCCAGACTCTTACAGCAAGGTTTTGTACAAGCAGTTTTGGGACTGTGGTGTCTTTTGTTACAGAATGTTGCATTTCCATTTAAAATTAGTAATTTACCACCGAATGTAGGCGGGCAGGGTGTGCAGAATTGATGATCTCCTAAGATAGCTTTACAAATGGTAGCTAGAAGGAGCAGTGCCTGCTGTTTTTCCCATCATATTTTGTATGTCTGTTGTCTGACTGGGATAATGCAGGTTTGATCTGATCACTCATATTTGACACATCTTGTTTTTTACGGCTCCTCTGTGTGACGCCCCACGCTGAGGACTTCACAAGATGCAGTGACACTGAGATGTGAGGGCAGGGTACAAGTGCTAATGCTGTAAGAGTACTTCAGCAGCCTGTGTTCAGCTGGAGGAACTCTTGTGGCAACTCCACAGAAATCCGAGGCAGAAAGCCTCCCTGGAAATGAGAAGGGTGTTCTGGGGCTCGGTGCCGCAGCCTTTCAGCCGGTGTCTGGGAGAAATGTGTGTTTTCAGTGGGATTCTCAGTGGAAGGCCCAGTCCTGCAATTTTTTGCATAGCTTCTCTGAGTCAAGAAAGTATCCTCCTTTCCTTTAGGACATAAAAATCAGGATCAGACCCTCACTTGGAAAAGCAAGTAATAAATCGAGTAATACGACAAAGCGCTCCAGTGGCACTGAGCATCTTGGCTGACCCCAATTACTGCTTCCCTGAAATTATACAGTTGGAGGGAAGCAGACAGCAGTTTTGCTGCATAGTGTCTGCACGTCACTGCTTAGCCTCAAGAACAGAAAACTCTCCTAGATTATTTTCCTGTAGGTTTCTTCTACGTGGTTAATATTTAAATAACTTTTTTAAATCATTTTGGGGTGGGGAAGGTTCTTAAATGTGGAGAAATCATGTAGCGAGCCTGACTAGGTAGAGATTTAGTTGGGAGTGAGATGGCAGCACTCTGCTGCGCTTTGGGAACATCAATAGCGCAGGGAGCAGGCTGTGTCTCTGCGGGTGGGTAGGGAGCACCTTTACAGCTCTGTAGCCAATGCAAAAAGAGAACATCAGCAAGTGGTAATGGCACCCAGAGAACAAACACGGGCTGTGACATTTTGCCCTGGTGAAAAACCACCGCTAGTGATTTTGTGTGACAGATTTTTTTTAACAGTATTGCCTCTCTCCTTGATCTGTGTCCCCTCTGACTGCTCCAGCCACCTCCTCTGGAGAGGAGGAGCTCACTAGTGATCTGTCCGGACTCCCTAAGAGCACAGCAGCCTCCTTTCATCCTGGGGGAGGCTGTATTCCCAGACAGTTCTGCCTGTGGAGCGTGGATCGTGTCCAGAAACTGATGAGCACAAGTCAGGTGTTGAACTCTTGCTTTGCCCCATGAATTTTCCATCAGTTTCGCTTCTGAGCTTTCCTGATTAATGGAAGCTTTGCCGTTTTCCCATGGTAGTACAGGTGATGTTTCCCTTAAATGGTGCACACGGCTGTGCAGGGAGGTTTCACCATGATTCAGCAGGACATGTTGCCTTTGGAAGAAGAATTAGTTATTAGTGTGGCACAGTGTATTCAGCCAGTGGTGTTATTTCTAAGCGGTACGTGATGAAGGGAGGGTAAAACTTTCCAAGAAAAACTGAGTCTATGGGAGGGTGAGTAGCTACCAGACAGCATGGAGCTCTGCACTGCCAGGAAAGGAGAAAAAGCACAATTAACCGTCTGGCTAATTTTTTCCTATTCTTCCTCAGGTTGGTGGAGATAAAGGTGTTGGCAGGACTGTGTTGGAGTGCAGTCCTACAGCTGCCGACCGCGTGTCCTGCCCACTGTGTGACCAAGGCTTTCCAGCGACGGAGATCGAGCTGCACGCCATGTACTGCAACGGCGTGGTGGGAGAGATGGCTGCCCAGGACAGTCCAGGTCTGCCAAGCGCTGCTTCTGGGTGTTTGCTCTTTGTGCTCACCCCACTTCCCTGTTACTTGTCTCCAGGTGCTGCAGTCTTGTGCCTCTCGGGATATTGGGTGCATGACTTGTAGGAGGTTTGTTCTCTCTGCCTTGTTCCATCTCCAAGCTAACCAGGAGAGTGTTATCAGAGGCCCCTGTGTTCCCAGCGCCTCCTGCACGGAGACATCTTCTCTTTGATGGACTTTGTAGTTCATCTCATTATTTGTCTCTTGGAAAGAGTATGAGCTGAATATTACCCCTTGGATGCTTCAGGCAGTGCTCATAAGACACTTCCATTGTATGTTTTGTTGAGGACCTGCAGAGAATCTGCCAGTGGTGGGAAGAGGCAGGCTCCCGAGCCACGCGGGCGAGCGCCCTTCAGGGCTCTCAAGAAGGGAGAGTGTTCTGTATCACTCAAGCAGGGCCTGTGCTCTGTGAGGAGCCTGACATTTGTATGTGCAAAAATGGCTTGTTTAGCTGCAAGAGATGGCAAAAAAGTTTCTCTCTTGTTCCTCTAAAATTGCAGAATGATAGCTATCGATCTAGGAGCTTGGGTTTTTGTCCTTTGTGTGAAGTGAGGCATAGAAGCACGAGCAGAAAGCCCATATTAATCCTCTTTGTGGTCCTCTTCCTACCCGTTTTCCGTAGCCAGCCTTTGAAGAGCTGAAGTGAGCAAATACACCTTTTGGTTATCAACGTATTCAATAAGTTATGTTTTAGCTGCTGCTTGAAATGTAAAGTCTGTGTTAGCACAATGTCAGGTAATATCAAAGTAGTAGCTTGTAATAAGATTAACTTTCCAGGTTGTGAATATCTAAATTTCAGTTACTTACTGGGTTATTAAATGCAACCTAAATCTATGATATTGAAGCAATTTGAGCAAATCAGAGCTAGTACAAGAACTGCAACTTGTGCCTTCCTCTAGCAGGAGGAAGTTTCACCATGTAATCTTAATGCAGAGCTGATGTAGGTCTAAACTACAAGGTCCCTGTTATACTGAATCTTTGGGGATATGACGAGGGTCCTGTCAAGATAACAGGAGCCAGAGCAGCGGCCGATACTGCCTGATGCTGGATTTTGGCAGGGAGTTCTCTCTGCAGGCACAAATCAGCTACTAATTGCAAAGCATTCGGCTCGGGCAAGTCACAAATTAGCACAGTTCCTCTCCCGTCCTCAGCACCGATAAAGATCTTACCCGTGCCACAAAAGGGAGCAGAATTTTTAGTAGGCCTTTTAGCAGGATTGTCTTTGACCCCGTGGTAATCGGGTCCCCAGTGCGGCTGGACTGTGAGTATATCCTCTGATCCTGGGGAATCCTGACTGTGATCAGGGAAAGGCTTTGAATTCTTTGGCAGTGTGAGGGAATTTGTTTTTTCCTTTGGTGTTGGCTTTCAGCAGGACAGAGTTCAAGGCTGGCCTCTCCACTCTTGCTTCCAGACTGGTCTCCCTGGGGATGTTTCTAAGGGTAGTTATTTTGGAATTGCTACTCTGCTGTTCTGGCTTGTTCAGAACAATCCCCCCCATAAGAAAACTAGCCTGGAATAAAAGAGACTTTGATCTACAGTAATGGCTCTAAGCAGAACAATGGTTTGGGGGCAAAATCACAGTAATTTGTGTTTTCTGTTGCCAGTTATTCTAGTATTTTCCCTGTAGATACCCGGCATTATTAGCCATAACAGTCTGTGACGCTTGTGTTGTTTGCACCAGGACTCTTTGCAGGACCATGGGCTTTCTGGACTGGGAGCAGCACCTCTGTGGGGCAGGATCTTGTCCCCTGTCTGGATCTCTGGCTTGTGGGGCACCTCGTCCTGGCTCCAGTCACCTGGAGAGGTCTCAGATGATGGGCTGGTCAGTGGAGTTTGGGGTAAATAGGCAGGGAGGATGTTTAGCTCTGAGCAGAGGCCAGAGTAGCCTGGCACAGCTGTGCAGGTACAAAAGGACTCCGTTTCCAGGGCTGTTACCTTGGCATCCAAACTAGCACAAAATCCATGGGTAAAGCTAATGCGTGGGGAGAAAAAAGAGGTGGGAGAATTGTCTTCTGAAGCAAATGCCAGCTCCTGTGTGGGTCCAGAAGCTGTTCTCTGCTGCTGCAGCGCTGCGTGCTCTTGGCTGGCTGCTGGCTTCCTCGAGAACACAGCAACAGCCTTGTGTGAGAGAAAATCAAAGTTCTGCCCTCTAAGCCATGTCCTGATCTTTTAAGAAACAGGCGGCTTCGGTTTGCCTTTGCTGCAGTAGGTCAGGGGTTCCCAGTCTGTCTTTGGCTTTATTAATTGGATTTACTCCTGATGTATCTAGAATTGCAGATTAGGCAGTCCTGCAGATTATAGCTGTCAGTGCTTTTCGTTTTAAAATCACAAAGACACGGGTTCTTGCTGGTTTTACTTCTCTTCTTCCCTCTTATAATCATGCACCAAAGTCTTCCAGCGCTGGCGTTCGGGAGGTCAGCTCTGTCCAGCTGATATTTAAGGACGGGTTGTCAAAGGAGTTAGCTGGGCAAGATGAGTTAGAGCTGCTTCCCCTGCCTGTGTACATGCCTGCCCTGGCTGGGTGCCCAGACCACCACATACCTGGGCAGGATGAAAATCCCATCATGAATTTCCATCTCCCTGTGGTCCGAGTAAATAGGGAAGAGGAGCCCGCTGCTGCCTTAGCTGCTGTACCGGCCCGGGCAGGGTTCTGGTCCCAAGTTTCCAGCTCACTGACTGGTGTTAATTCCGAGTGAAGGAGCGGAGCCATGGAAGTGCTGTGCCAGCTCCCTCTTCCTTTGTGCTCTTGGCTGAAGGCTGGCTCATGCGAGGGGGGTTCTCAGCTGGAGTCACTGCATCCATCGCCTGCTGCTGCTGCTGCCAGCGCAGGAACCTGCTGGTCTCAGGCTGGGAGCGAGTCTTGGCTGCTGCTGAGCACAGCGAGGTGTCTCGAGCTCTGGGACATACTCGATTCTTGTTGCCCTCCATCCACACCCTCGCAACCTCTCAGTTCCCAAGTGAGCCAGGAAATGAGGATTTGGTACATCCTTTCCTCCCAAAGCCTTGAATGCAACCTGATGGAGCTGTCAATCTTCAGCACGGTGCTGCTCTAAAGCTCCTGACATCAATGGGAGTGTGAGGCTGATACAGCAGCAAGAGCAACGAAATGGGTGCGGGAAGAAAGCTTCATCCTTTCTGAAAAAGGACAAGGTGCTGGCAGGCCTTGCCACTAATAGGATCCTGCACAAAAGATAGTGAGAGAGGGAAGGAAGCCGGTGCAGCAAACCCCAGGTGGGTCATGCAGCGAGGTGAGGAGCTTGGTGATTATGGCCTCGCAGCTCCATCTGCCAGCCTCACCCAGCAGCCCCAGGAGGTGCCTGGGGTGGACATGCTGATAACGGGGCTGTGCTGGGGAGGCTTTCCTGGCAGTTTTCCTTCCCCAGGGTGCAAGCTGGAGCCAAGCAGGCTAAGGATGACTTGTCAACCAGAAGAAATGCCGAGCTAGAGAAAAGGTCGTTCTCGGGCTGCAGAATGTGTCTGACCCAGCAAAGAGCGTCACATCTGGGAGAGTTACAAGGCTCTTATCACACAGCATGTCAGCACTTCTCCGTGGTGGGGCTTTTCCCCACAGCAAGTGTTTTCTCAAGTCCTGAACCCCGGTTCCTGCGGACAGCCAGCAGGTTTTGGCAGGGATCGTGTCTCACTGGCATTTAGGAAGATGTGAAGAGGGGAGGTTGGCTCCCCTCTGCCTCTCTGTGCCTGTCACACGGATGGCCCTGTTCTCTCTCCTGTGCCTCTTCTCCCAGCACCACAGCTGGGGGTCTTCCCCTGGGCAGCTGCAGAGCTGGTCCCAGATACCTCTAATGGGACCATTATGCCAGATGTGTTCACTGCTTTTGGAAGAAAATAGAACTGATTAACACCTGAGCTGGTGCACGAGGCTCCTGAGATGGTGTTAAAGGAATATTAACGAGAGCACGCTGCTTTGGAGAGCAGCTTTCACCACGCTGTCAGACACACGTGTTAGTTGGGCTGTTGGGAGGCCGGATGGCCTGGAGGGTGGCCATGGCTGTTGGTCCTCCTTGTCAGGCTGCCACTTCAAATCTGGGCCAGGCAAAGTTAAAGAGAGACGTCCGCTTCGGTGCCTGTGAGAAATGAGCTGTTGGTATCAGTCATCGCCTACGAGACAACACCCACGTCCTAGGAAACGCTCAAGCTTGTTTCTTCAGCGTGGATGTCTCCTGTCAACCCCAACAGCTCTGAGCATCTCGCACTGCCTTTGCTGGTCGTGGCTGCAGATCGGTGATTGCTACTAAGGGAAGAGCCACGTTATGTCAGCATCGTGGAGAGAAACTAGGGTTGCCTACTGCTCTGAAAAAGGAGTTTTTGCTAAAACTCTGAAGGATTCCCTTGGTTCTCCACAAAATTTTGTGTGTCTTTTTTTGTTATGGCAGATGATGTGCCAACAGTAAGAGGTTTCTCATGCCTGTACCTTGGATTCAGGCCTTTCTCTTAAAAAGACTATGGGAAGCAGTGCTATTGGGCTGTAAAATAGTTCCCTGCATTGTCCCCTTAGCCAGCTTGCCCGAGAGTGCTTAATGTGACATCTGTTCTGGAGCCGGAGTCTTGAACATCCCTGGTGAAGCAAGCTGATGTGTTCCCCGAGGATCTTTGCTGGTGGCATGTCAACAGGAATACGCTGAGAGGAATTCCACCAAAAGAGGCAATGCTCCGACACGCTCCCTGCAGATGCCTGGAGAGCAGGTTTGGTTGGAAAGGCTGCTGAGGCTTGCTGAAGGAACAGGAATTGCTGGACCCATCAACAGCATGCTGGTCAGCCGGGGTCTTGCTGGCCACCCACGTGTGTTGGAGCTGGCCCTTGGAGAGCAGCACCATCCATGCTCAGACCTGGTAGAGATCTTCATCCAGAGGCCCCACAGAGCTGTGTGTGGACAATGGTACAGCTCACCCCCAGTTCACATGGACAGTGGAAAAAGTGGCGAGTGTAGGCTAATAGCTGTGACCTTCCCTTTCCAGCAGGAGCTGTATCCCTCCCCAGCAATTTTGACTCTTCCTACCACATCTACCACATCTGCCTCAGCTCTCCTGCCCCCCTGAGCTGCCAGCACCTCGCTCCCTTCCCTGCAGCCGGGGCGGGCGGCCGCTTTGGCAGGGAGCGGAGCTGTGCTGCCGGAGCAGCTGGGTGACTCTTCTCCCAGGCTGTTGCGCTGCTCTGCGTCAGCTTTAAAATGACTGTAAACTGCAGACTGTTGATCCAGCTGTTTCTAGCAGGAGACAAGTTACAGTGTGAAATGCTTAGCTGGCTCCCAAGTCAGGGGAATGTAATTTCTTCATTATCCCCCCCAGAAAAAAAGGAGAATGTGGCCAGCTACCTCTCCTGCAGGAAAGAAGACCCTGCCCATCCCAGTCCAGTATTTCCTTGCCTCTACCATCACTTCTGCTGCGGGCTTGGGTGGAAGCGATTGGAACTTGTTGCGTTTGGAGGTGCTGTGGGGATGCTTGTGGGGCAGATGGCAGGTAACCCTTTCTGGTTTTTCCCCAGTGCTCACCCGGCGTCAGAGAGAAGCAAGAAGTAAAGCTGCCAGTAGCGAAAGTGGCCCAGCAACCTTAGACATTGACAAGTAAGTAGGTATGCTTGCTCCTCCAAGATTGTTTCTCTGCTTCTCTTCTAGCTTACCTGTGGATGTCTTTATTCCCGTGTAAAAGCTGCCCGTTGGCCTTACAGCAACGCTTCCCTAAAGCACTGCCTGCTCTCACTGCCTCTTGTTGCAGTGCTGGCTATATTTATACTGAAGCAAGAGGCATTTGCTGTTCTCAGATTGTTTATTTTTGCACTAATTTCCTTTCAGCCCAATCCATGGTGGGTCAGAGATGCGTGGTCTCTGGCTGCTGTGGGGGGAGCTGTAACTAAAATGGTGCTAACTCAGCCAGTTTCTAATGGGAGATTTGAGCTTGGTAACCCTGGGAAAAGAAGAGGCTAGGGCAGGGAGGCTGTCAACACGGCACCTGTAGTGATATTCTTAATTAAATTAGACTTTCAGAACAGCAGTGGCTTTGTTTAATCTCTTCCCATGCAGCCCCTCCTCCTGCCACCCACACAAAGCATCATAAGAGAGGATCTGACAGTAAAATCCCTGCTATGGAAGCAATTTTGCTGTTACAAACAGTGGATGGCAACATCACTAATGGAATTAGGCTAATTATAGAGAGGACAGCTTCTGTTTAGACACATTATCTGGGTAATCAGCACTGACTGGAAAGAAAATACGGGGAAAGCAGTGCAGAGTTTTGCTCGATGGGGGCTCTCCATATGCATTTTAGAGCCTGGGGTGAGTTTTACTAGGAGAGTACTGCTTATCAAGCTGAACACAATGCTGTTGGGGCTGGTCCCTGGGGACTCATCTCTCCTTGGAGTTGGTCCATTCCCAAATAGCTCCCTGGGTGTGGATGTCACCCTCCTGAAGAACCAGTGCCCTCTTCTGCACAGTTTGGTCCCATCTAAGAGCTGGTGTGGAAGTGAGTGTAAATGGGTTGAATGAATGTAAATCCATGTCAGTCCTCGGTCTCCTTTCACCCAGGATAATTTTCCTCCCAAGCACACTTGGTCGTCCTGTGTGAGCCTGGACATCTTCTACACAAATGAGGGGGTTTGAGGAACACACTGTGCCAGCCCCCCCAGCAGGAGCACGTGCTCTGCATTCTTCTCCCAACATGCCATGATGTAAAATGGAGACAGTGCAGAGAAAGACTTGATTTACTAGTCAGACAAGTTCAGCCAGCCCTGGTAAAATGTCTTTCTGATTTAACACACTTGGTTTGCTTTTCAGGCAGAATTTAACTCCCCTTTGCAAAGCCCTCACACTTCATTTCTGTGGATTTTGACAGGGTGCTTTACATCTGGGGAGAAATCAGCGGTGTTTGAGATAGTTAGATGAGCAGATCTGATTACCGTCCCACTGCTGCAGCAGCAGGATACGGGGGATCAGGCAGGGAAAACTGATAATCACTCAGTCTTCGCAATTGGTGCCAGCCTGACCCCACTGAGCAAGACCCCATCTGGTGACATGTCTTCTCTGTGGTGTGGCCTGGAGGAGGAAAGCCACCGCTGGTGGCTGGGAGCCCAGTGTGGGGCAATTCCTAATGCAGTGCTCTGTCCTTTGCTGCCTGGCAGGTGTGAGAAGTGCTACCTCTGTAAGTCACTGGTGCCACTGCTGCAGTATCAGAGGCATGTGGACAGCTGCCTTCAGGCTGCTAGGCAAGCTCAGGGAACCAGGAGGCTGCGAAACACCAAGGTGAGGGGCAACCCTGCAGACCATCTCCCTTGCTTTGTGCTGGGTTTGGGGCGGGGTTGGCAGCAGAGCAGTTTTCCCTGGTTGACGGGATGAGGGTGTAGGCCTGGTGTAGGATTGCCCGTCCCCGTGGACTGTCGTGGCCAGAGAACTCGTTGCCCTCCCTCCTGCACCACTCTGCGAGAGCATGGACCAGTCCCAGGGGTGAGTTAATCCAGCAGAGCTGCCAGTAACCTCTCCAGCAGGCAGGCAGCCAGGGCTGTCCCGCTGCCAGACAGCGTGCCTCGGTCCTGCAGGCGTCCTCAGCTGAATATAGATGGAGCGGAGGGCAGTGTTAGGGTGACAAGCGTATCTGACTCTTATCCACAAGCCTCCTCCCGTGGGGAAGGCTTCAGAGCCGGAGCAGGGAGAACTGCTCGGTGCCGGGAGCAAAGCACACCATCCCAGGAGAAACGTGGGGGAGAGAGTGTGGTGGAGGTCTGCTGGGCGTGGGGAATGTCCCTTGCTAGGGGAGGTGGGAGGCAGGAGCATGGGTGGCAGCTGGCTCGGTCACTCGCCAGGTGTTGGCCTCCACCAAGCTTTGTCCTGCTCATGGTGGTCCTGGTGGAGCTCAGAGAGGGTCCTTCCAGGCCTTCCCGCTGGTTACTGCGGGCAAAGCCCTAGTGTTGTGGATTTGCCTACGCTCAGAAATGTGATTCTCAGCATGAAGATGCAACATGATGTCTTAGTTTTCCTATAATCCCTTAAATCCATCACAGGCCTCAACCCTTTGGGGATTCAGATGCAAATGATGAGATTTCTGGTTGATGATTTTGGCTGGGATACAGCCAAGCACTGTGTGGTTCAGAGTACTGCAGGGCATGGCTGCTCCTGCATGTGACCAGCTCTGTGGGGGCTGCTTGGCTGTCCCTGTGCCCCACAGCTGCCTGGTGTGTGGGGTTGGGCACACAGGCAGGGGGATAAGGCATGGGGGAAAGGTGCTGGAGCTGGGCAATCTTTTGGGATGGCTCAGCAAGACTCTGTTTCCCCTGGTCCTGCCTTGTGCCAAGGTGTCAGTTCACTGCGGGAGCAGGTCATGCCAGAGCATGGGGTGGGCTGTTGCAAAGCTTCCTAGAGGCACTGTTGGGCTTGCAGTTTCCTGCCATGGTGCATTTTGGGGTGCTTTGCAGCTCCAGCCCAGCAGCTGGGATGCCAGTGCCTTCTAGAGAGGTTCTGGGGGCAGGGAGCAGTCAGGAGAGGGGACTTTGCTGGACCAGCAAGGCTCAAAGCAGCCGAGCCAAGTGATTTTCCCTTAGCCTGCCTGAGCAGCATGGCTGTATCTTCCCAGGGGCTGAGAGGGGGCTCAAGATGTGGGTTCCCCAGCTGGCTGTGCCCTGGAGGAAGGCCCTTCCCTCCAGTACCTGAGCTCCTGTGCCCTCAGACAGAGCAGGGCGGGCCCTGCCCTGCACATTGCCTGGGGGATGTGGCAGAGCCCCTGGTGCCCAGATTTCTTCATTGTAGTCTAGTGCTTGCTAGCTGGGTTTGGGGATGGCTTCCTGCACCCTGGCCTCCCTCCTTACTGGGATCTGCTTTAGTAGCTGCTCTCGGCTCCCTCTGCATGGGCACCTGGACGCTGTGTCCAGTCAGGCTGGACATGGGGCAGTGACCTTCCTGTTGGCCACAGGCCATGCTCAGCTGGAGGCCGTAGAAATGCAGTATTCCCTCTCATGCACAGCCTGACCCCGTGTGATGGGGTAACGTGTGGCCATGGGGCCACTCCGGCAGTGCTGTGACAGTGGTTCTCCTCTCCTTGGCAGGACATTGGAAGGCAGGAGACGGGACTCCTCAGGATGCTGGAGCTCTCGGAGAGCAAGTCTGCAGGTGGGAAGCTGCTTCTTGTACCTACCTGACTGGGTCAAAGCTGCCCTTCCCAGCTCTCCCCTTGCTGCGCTGGGACGGCAAATTTCCCGTGAAAAGAGCCTGTTCTTCCTGCCCGGAGCAGGAGGCTGATGGTTGCCATCCTCCAGCTGGTGGCACACATCCCTGCCGGTGCCTGCTGGTCCGGAGGGAGGGTGGCAGGCAGGGCTGACCTGTGCTTTTGTTGCAGGTGCTGATGTGGAGGGATCCCCCGCTGGACTAGGAGACCAAGAGTCCCCCCCGGCAGCCAGAGCTGGGGGGCTGCCGGCAGACACCCCCAGCTCCCTTCAGCACCTTCCTTTTGATGTCTCCCCTGCGAAACCTGGTGTCTCCTTCTCAGAAGCCCCAGACCGCGTGGTGGACTTGGAGCCTCGCGTGGCTCTTTGCCCGGGCAGCCAGCAGCAGACCAAGGGCTGCCGCCGGAGAAGGCGCAAGGTCTGAGGCCAGCGCTGGGGTGAGGGCCCCCCGTGATCGTCTCCCCACGCCCTGAGGAGGGTGTGTGCGGCACCGTACCCCTGCTTCACCTGCAGCCTTGTTCTCCCACCCTCCTTTTGTATGTTTTATACGACCTGTGCAGGGAGCACCGGGTGGGGGAGTGACTGTGTGTTTTATAGGTGCCTGCGCAGCTTTGCTCTCCCTTAAAGAAATGGAAATATATTTATGTATCTTTTTATGAAACTGCAGCAACACGGAGGAGCCCTGCTGTCTTTCTCTGGGGAATGGGAGGCGCTGGAGGGAGGAGAGGAGGAAACGGCAGACGGTGCATCCAAAATCACACTTCCTGAGGCCTGTCCTTGGGCTCTGAGGGGGAGTGTGAGCTCAGGGACCCCGCAGTGGGCAGAGGGGCTGCGGTGCCTGCTGCTCTGTGGAGCGGCACTTCCCTGCCTTTCCTGGTGGGAGCCGTGGAGGGCACCTTGGTGCCAGCTGACAGCCGCAGCCAGAGGATGCGGAGACTGATGGAGCTACAGCTGCTGTGTTCCCATGTCCTTGGTGTCCTCCTTGTCCCCTAGGTGGCCGGGCTATGGGCTGCCCTGTGGCAGGGAGGCCTCTGCCTGCCCCGGCCACCCGCAGCTTCAAGGGCAGACTGGAGCCAGGGCTGAGCCGTGAGGGCTCCCAGCTCCCCGGGAGCATCCTCGTCCTGTTGTGGCGTCCCTTACCGGGAAGGAGTTACGGGGTGCTTGTCATTGCTGCTGAATTCATGGGACCGGCTGATCAAAATCCGCCCTCAGCTGTAGAAGCGCTGATGGCCACGGGAAGGAGGGTGCCGCTGGCCCAAAGCGGGGAGCGGCCCCTCCGGCGGGGGCGCCGCCCATTGGCCAGGGCGGGCCGGCGACTAGCGGGTCAGCCAATGGCAGGGCGGAGCGTTTGTGGGCGCCGTTTCTGTTGCCGGGACAACGGCAGCGTCGTTAGCAACGGTTCCCACCCCCGCCGGCGCCATCGCAGTCCCCGCAGCCATGGCCAGCCCCCACCGCCGTGGCAGCGTCTTCCAGCACGGCAAGGGGGCGAGTCCCCTTTCCCCCAGGTCGGACACCCTCCCCTGGCGAACGAGTGGGTTTGCCAGACCCACTTGCCAGAGCGAAGTTAGGTGTGGGGAGGGCCGGGAATGGGGCTGAGCAGGCTCGCCATGCCCCCCCCCAGGTGTTACACCTCCCCGGGCAGAGGAGAGACCAGCAGGCAGGGGCGTGTCCCTTCTGCAGCCCCCGAGGACGGCCTGGGCATCTTCGCCATCGTGGGGCACAGCTGTCCCCTCTACCCCCGGCTGCCGGGTCGCGATTGCAGTGGAAGGACACTGCCAAGTGACAATGCTGTTGAGATGGCGGCAAAGGGGAGGTGGGAGGCAGAGCTGGGGACAGGCTCTGTCCCCGTGTGCTCTCACGTGCTCAGGCCTAGGCAGGCCTCTGCCCTGTTCTCCTGTGGGCTGGGGCTCAGCAGGTGACATGCCACTTCCCTCCACACAGGTCCCCTGTGGGCCACCAGCAGGGCCAGTGGAGCGATGGTCCCGCCTGCACACCGGTAAGTCCCATCCCTGTCCTGCATCCAGCGAGAGCTGTCCCCTACCTGCCCTAATGAGCCATCCCCAGGTACAACGAGTCCTGCTGGCGCTCACCATCCCACTGGAGGTCCTGCAGATAGTGAAGGGCCGCATGATGGAGGCCATGAACAAGGGGCTGAGCTGCCAGACACATGCACAGGCCAACGTGCGAATGCTGCCCACCTACATCTGCTCCACGCCCAACGGCACGGGTAGGACAGCACAGCCTGGGGACAGGCTGCTCTGCTACCTGCAGCCCCACACGCCTCGCTGGATGTGGCCCTGGGGGTGCTGGGGAGGAGTGCACCAGTCTCTGGCCAGTTACGGGGTCCATAAGCTCTCCTTGTGCTGCCTCTGCTAGTCTCCAGTGCAGGGGTAGAGGCCAGGAGTTGGGTCCCATGGCTCCTGTAGTGGTCTCAGGCTTTCAGGAGCCTCCCCTGGGGTGTGAGTGACTGTTCCTGGAACAGGGTGAGGAGCAGACCTGGGGAATGTGTTACAGGACAGGTCTCTGCCTCACACCACCTCTGCTTCACTCTAGAGAGTGGCGACGTGCTGGTGGTAGAGCTGTGCCAGAGCCATGTCCGGATCCTGTCAACAACCCTCCTGGGCAATGGAAACGACAGCCCCCAACTGACAGACAAGATCTTTGACATGCCAGGGGACGTCATGCAGGGCACAGGGGAAGCGGTACGAGGAGGCTATGGCGGAGGGTGGCTGCTCCTGGACTGCTTGGCAGGGCTCTGGGCTGGTGCTGGGGCTCTGGACTGCCTCCCCACAGCCTGGTGCTGGGTAAGGGGGAGCAACCGGTCACTTTGGCTGTGTCTTTGACTTTGACACCCCTGCAGCTCTTTGACTTCATTGCACAATGCTTGCGCCAGTTCCTGGATAACATCAACATCACCCGAAACCACCTCCCCTTGGGCTTCGTCTTCCCCTTCAGCTGCCGGCAGACACGGCTGGACAAGGTGAGTGGGATAACCCTGCCCCATGGCTGCCTCCTCCCCAGCATGTCATCAGTGGGAGGTGGAGCTGGCCCAGTGGCAGGGACCAACAGCTCAGCCATGTGCTTTCCACAGGCCGAACTCATCTCCTGGTCCAAGGGCTTCAGCTGCAGTGATGTGGAGGGAAAGGATGTTGTGCAGTTGCTTCAGTCGGCCATCCACAAACAGGAGGTGGGGGAACGTGGGGTGGGTTGGCCTGGCTGGGGGCTGCCCCTGTGAAGGGGATGACAGTGCTCTTGCTTTGCACCCTGGCCAGCTCTCCCATGTGGAAGTTGTTGCCCTGATGAATGACACTGTGGGCACCATGATGACCTGCAGCACGAGGGAGAAACCCTGTGAGGTCGCCTTGATTGTGGGTGAGCAGCAGGCATCCCACACCCCTGGGTGGCAGGCACTGGGGTGGGGGGGTCCTGCGCCGGTGCTAACCCCCATCACTCCCCACAGATAAGGGCACCAACAGCTGCTTCATGGCTGAAGCACAGTACGTGCAAATGGTGGAGGAGACCAATGGGCGGATGTGTGTCAACACTGAGTGGGGCTGCTTTGGGGATGACGGTGCCTTGAATGATGTCCTGACTCCCTATGACCAGCGTGTGGACCAGGAATCCTCCAGCCCTGGGGTCAAGAGGTGGTCCCTGGTTCTTGGGTCCCTGGGGCTCCCCTTCCATCCTGGAGCATGCCAGGCATCACCAACAGGAGCACGTGGCCTCCTGAGATGCTCCTGGCTGTTCTCAAGGAGCTGAGGAGTGCTGGGGGGGTGACTGATCCCTGCTTGGGCCACACACAGGTTTGAGAAGCTGGTGGGTAGCCTGTACCTGGGGGACATTGTCCGTCATGCCCTGATCGCCCTGGCTACAGAGAAAGTGCTCTTCATTGGGAGCAATGTCACTGTCCTGGAGACCAAGGGTGTGCTCAAGACCCAGCAAGTCCTGCAGATCATCAAGTGAGTCTCCTCTGGGGACCAGGAGCTGCTGGGGATGGGAGCAGGGTGGGGGTGACAAGTGGGTGCCCCTGACTGAGCTGGTGGCCCCATAAGCCAGTGCTGTGTTCTCCTTTGCAGCGATGAAGAAGGCATGACCAAGGCGAGGACGACTCTGGAGGCTCTGGGGCTGCGGCCAAGCGAGCGGGACTGTTGCCGGGTGCAGCAGGTCTGCCGGGCGGTGGTGAGCCGCTCTGCTGCCCTCTGTGCGGCCGGCCTGGCCGCCATCCTCAGCCTCATATGCCAGAGCCGGGGCCTGGAGCGGTTGAGGATCAACGTGGCAGTGGATGGTGAATTGTATCGGGCCCACGGGAGGTGAGGAGGGGCACAAGGCTCCCAGTGGGGTCCCACCCCAGCAGGATGCCTCATGTCCAGCCCTCACCATCATCTTCCTCTGGCAGGTTTAGGGAGATTCTGCAGAGCGTGACAGGGCTGCTGGCTCCTGAGTGTGCAACCTCCCTCGTGCCCTCCATGGATGGGAGCGGGTTGGGGGCGGTGATGGTGACAGCGGTGGCTTTGCGCATGGCGAACCAGCGCTCTGAGGTGGACCAGCTGCTGGCTCCGCTGCGACTCACCCGCACCAGCCTGGAGCGTGTCCAGGCACTGATGAGGCAGGAGATGGACCTAGGGCTGGGAGAGGAGACCAATGCCAATTCCTCCGTCCGCATGCTGCCCACCTACGTCCGTGGCACACCCGATGGCACTGGTGAGGGTCAGGGGGCTGGGGAAGGGGGTGCCGGGGAGGCTGTGACACTTCTGATGCCCCTGTGCTGGCTCCCTGCAGAGCAAGGTGAATTCCTGGCACTGGACCTGGGGGGGACCAATTTCCGGGTGCTGGTGGTGCGCCTGGCAGAGAATGGCATCCACATGGCCAGCGAGACCTATGTCATCCCAACAGAGCTCATGCAGGGCACTGGCGAGGCGGTGAGGCTGAGGGACCCGGGACCTGTGGTCAAGTGATAGAGAGAGGGTGTGGGAATCGCCCTGCTCCTCTCCCTGCCTATGGGCCTGGGAGAGGGTTGGGAGACCCCCATGGCGTTGCCCCTGAGACCATGGCTACGTTCTGCAGCTTTTTGACCACATCGTCGACTGCATCATGGACTTCCAGCTGAAGCAGGACCTGATGGAGCAGATCCTACCACTCGGCTTTACCTTCTCCTTCCCCTGCAAGCAGATGGGCCTGGATAAGGTGAATGGGCAACTGGCCCCAAGAGGATGGGGAGGGCCCCGGGGTGCAAGGCAGTTGCCCACCTCTTGCTCCTACCCCTTTTGCAGGCAGTGCTGCTGAGCTGGACCAAGGGCTTCAGCGCCTCAGAGTGCGTGGGGAAGGATGTTGTCCAGCTGCTGCGGGAAGCTGCCCAGCGCAAACAGGTAAAGAAAGGCTGAAGGGCCCATCCCTTGTCTCCTGGGTGCTGCCCTGCACCCAAGCAGTGCCAGCTCCAGGAGCTGGCTGGGTGCCACTAAGCCGCATGTGTCCCCATCTCCCATTTGGCAGCACTTAAAACTGAAGGTGGTGGCCGTGGTCAACGACACAGTGGGAACCATGATGTCCTGTGGCTATGATGACCCCAAATGTGAAATTGGCCTCATCGTGGGTGAGGGCCACCTCTCCCAGGGGTCTCCCATTCCCTCACCATCACCCCAGCCTGCCCTGCGTGGCTGTAGGGTGCCAGGCTCTGCCAGGGCTGTGGTAGAGGTGACACCAGTTCGGGGCCCACAGGGACAGGGACCAATGCCTGCTACATGGAGGAGACGCAGAACGTGGGCACAGTGGAGGGGGAGCAGGGCCGCATGTGCATCAACATGGAATGGGGGGCCTTTGGGGACAACGGCTGCCTGGATCACATCTTCACCGAATTTGACCGAATGGTGGATGAGAAAACAATCAACCCGGGCAAGCAGAGGTGGGCAAGGGCCCTGAGGTGGGGAGAGGACTGGGGCCAGGGGAGCTGTGCCTGACTAAGGCTGTGCCTGGGTAGGTTTGAGAAGCTCATCAGTGGCATGTACCTGGGTGAGATTGTACGCCATATCCTACTGGCGATGGTGGAGAAACAGATCCTGTTTCAGAACATGACCTGCTCCATACTCCAGAGCAAGAACATCTTCAAGACCAAGTTCCTCTCCACCATTGAGATGTGAGTGCTGGGCTCCAGTGCCTTCCCTTAGACTGGGGTGGGGGATGTGAAGCCAGAGCCCTGGGAGGTGGCCATGCCACGTTGATAAAGCACGTGCAGGGTGATGCCACCTCCAGCATGTGGGATGGGGATGATGATGGGGATGGTGGTGCTAACGGTGTCCCTGATGGGGAGCAGCGATGGGCTGGCCCTGAAGCAGGTACAGGCCATCCTGAAGGACCTGGGCCTCCAGGCCACCTTCGAGGAGAGTGTGCTGGTGCGGGAGGTGTGCCAGACCGTGTCCCTGCGGGCGGCCCAGCTCTGTGCCGCCGGCCTGGCTGCCGTGGTGGAGAAGATGCGAGAGAACCGGGGTCTGGGACAGCTGGCTGTCACTGTGGGTGTGGATGGCACCTTGTACAAGATGCACCCATGGTGAGTGGGACAGGGGGTGGCAGGCACCCCCCAGGTACCCATGTCCTATGACAGGGGTCTGGAGGTGCCTGGGCTGGGGGCCACCAGCCCTCATCCTCCCTTCTTCTTTCTCCCCAGCTTCTCCCAACATGTCCAGAAGACACTGCAGGACCTGGCACCCAACTGCACTGTCACCTTCCTGCAGTCAGAGGATGGCTCAGGGAAAGGGGCAGCACTTGTGGCAGCTGTGGCCGTCCGTGGGGCTGAGTCCTAGGGACAGCCACCGCTACAACTGCCATCACCCCAATAAAGTGTTCTGTTCTGCACCTCCAACTCCTAGGGTGGGAAAATGGTGTGTGTGTGGGGCAGCTCATGGCCGGGCACAGCCTCACGTAGCAATATATATATCGAATTTATTTACATTCACGTCCGGCAGACCCCCCGCCCGCGGCACCGCTATGTACATAAGGCCAAGTGTAAATACTTGAATGCACTTAATACAGATTTAAAAAAACGGGTCTTTACACAACACGGCACGGGGCCCGGGGCCACCAGGCCCCACACGCAGACAGCACGACGGCACCGCACGCACGACGCACACCCAGTGCCCCCCAACCATAGGGCTGCAGGACCCCCGGGGCCAGGCTGAGCCAGGCCACCGCAGTGCTGGAGGGGCTCGGCCGCCGTGGGGCACAAGCATCCCTCTCTTGCACGGGAGCCAGGCAGCCCTCCCTGTGGGCTTTGGGGCAGCGGGGGCCTGGGGGCCGGCCGGGGCCCACCCCTGCCCCATGGTGGCAGTCCCCTGGGGATGGGGTTGGAGTCTCCCCTGCCACCACACTCAGCACTCGGCCTCGGAGACAGCGAAGAGGGCACTGTCCTGCTTGCCCACCTCAGCTACAGCGGCGGCCAGCTGCGAGAGGTTGCCGTTGGGGAAGTGCCGCGCTTCCCACAGGTTGAGGATCATGGCTGTGGGGCTGGGCTTTGAGGCAAAGAAGCTGAGATGGCTGGGGGAGACAACAGAAGGACCATGTTAGGGCATAGGGATGGTTCCATGCCCTGGGACCAGTCCTGTGCTGGTCTCACCTTGGGCAGCATCCTGCTCCCCAGGGTTCCACAGCACACCAGCATCCATCCAAAAGTGCAGGATAAGGATGGGAGCCCCCAGTCCCCACCCACTGTACCACCCCATCCCTGTCCCCAGCCTTGTCCTCATCCCCCTACCTGTCAAGGTTGAGCTTCTGGGCCAGTGTCCTCCAGTCGGCTCCCCGGGTGCCCGGCGGGTCCAGACTGCTGATGATCTTCTGGCGGATGAGGAAGGGGATCTTGAAGGCACTGGGTCCCACCAGGGCCGGGGCACCCACCTCGCTGTCAGGGACCAGCCAATCCGAAAACCTTGTGTCCTAGAGGAGACCATAGTGGGGTGAGGACGTGAGCTCATCACGGGGTCATCCCTGCGATCCGCCCCGGCCCTGCCCTCACCTTGGCAATATTGAAGTTGACGGTGAAGCTCTGCCCATCGCCCTCCACCTGCCAGACCCAGATCTTGCAGGCCAGCTCGCAGGTGCTGGGGCTCAGGCGCTCCAGGGTGAAGGTGCAGTGCAGGAAGGGCTGCAGCCCACTCCAGATGTGGTAGAAGGGGATCTCCTGTGGCAGGGTGATGGGTTGGGGGAGGTCAGGGTGGCAAGGACATCCCCCCATCCCAACCTACCATCCAGGCTCTTCACCTGGTAGCTGGCGAGGAGCTTGCTCTTCCAGAGGGAACTGGGCATGTCGTGGATGGAGAGGCGCAGGTTGTGGTAGCTGTCCTTGAAGTGCAGCACCCGGGGGGCTCCGATCAGCTGCCCACCCAGCTGCTTCTCCAGCTGGATCACCTCCTGCCGGCACAGGCAACACTCAGCCAGGAGCTGCTGCACCCTGGGAGCCCAGCCCTGCCTGCATGGTGTCATCCCCAGCCAGGAGGGGGCAGGGGGGGTGGTGTTGGTTGCATGGGGACTCTCCCGGTACCTTGAGGACGTCCTGGGTGTCGCTGAGGCAGTAGACACGGATGTTGTACTCCAGCGAAGGGCAGGTGGCCGGCGCAAACAGGACCAGCTTGAGGCGCTTGGAGGCCGCCATGCTGAGGGACTCCCCCACCAGGGCGAAGCGCCCCAGCTGCTCCGTGAAGATGTAGCAAGCCTGCGCTTCCAGCTGGCAGTAGTACAGCTCCGTGCACGGCTCGGCGCCCAGCTGCAGCACATCCTGCGGCACCCAGGCAGAGATGCACCCTGGACATGAGCATCCCCCCCATCTCTGACCCCCTGCACCCTCCGTCCCCCACCCTGGCAGGCACTTACCTCCCACGTGCCCTCGCACGACTGCTTCTTCAGCCGGATGCTCCAGTTCTCAGCACTGGCCTCCACGCAGTGACCCATGGCCAGGATGGCAGGGCGGGTGAGGAGGACACCGGGGGGGCCACAGCTGACGATGGGGCTCAGCAGTGTCTGGCAGCCGGCTAGGGGGAGCCTGGGGCAGCGATGGGGGCAGCTGAGCAGGGCCAACCCCCCCCCACTCTGGCAGCCCCATGCCCCAAGCAGCCCTGGCTATGTCACCTACCTGACATCCTCCTGCTTGTGCAGAGTCAGGTAGACCTCATAGATCTTCCCTCGTGGGATGGCATCAGGTGGGATGAGCAGGCTGATCCCTGGGTGAGGGGGAGTAGGTGGTGGTGGTGTGTTAGCCCCTTGGGGACCCATCCACACCGGGTGATGCTCCAGCAGCCTATTCCCATCCCACCATACCTGTGTTGGGGATCATGAGCCGTCCCCCTAAGAAGTTGAAGGTGCCGTAGGCCATGTTGTTGGTGCCACGGGGCAGGGAGCGAAAGTAGCTCTGGGTGGAGAGCCGTGCCACAAAGTCGGCGCCCTCAGCGGCAGGTGAGCTGTGGTGCAGTGTATGCCGCCCGGTGCCCAGCGGGCTCAGCAGGTGCCCATTGGGCAACTGGAGTTTGGCAGGGCCGTCCTGGCGCGGGCAGAGCGAGCCCTGGTAGGTCATGGTGGCGGTGCTGAGGTCAGGCTGGATGGTGAGCAGGCTGGGGTTGTCTGTGGCACAGAGCAGGGAGCGGTGGCATGCCAGCGACAGGGTGGCACAGCCAGCCCCAGGGGACATGGGACACACAGTGCTTGTCCCATGGTAAGGACCCTATGGGGCATGGCCATGCTGGAGGGCCGAAAGGCATGGAGCCTCTGCCTCCCCGTGGCACAGACCCTTGAGGCACTGTCACCTCTGGGGTCCTTGGTGCACACAGCACCAACCCAGCACAGGCCCTGCAGGGACTAGGGACCCGATAGAACACAGAGCCCCCCCCCTGCCCACAGCCAGGGATGCTATGGGGTACAAAGCACTGACCCCACAGCCAGGGACCCTTTAAGATACAGCCTCCCTGTCCCCATGTCAAGGATCCATAGGGCACAGAACCCCTACTCAAGACCAGGGACCCCATGGGGCACACGGCCTCTGCTCAGGCTCCCTCCAGGGGCATGGCTGCCCCCAGGTCCCAAGAGACACCATGTCCCAGCACGGGTGCACAGCCCCGTCCCCACAGCCCTTGCTCACCGGCCTTGCTGGGCTTGATGCTGACGGGCTGGAAGCCGGCGGTGAGAATGGAGGAGTCAGCCACATCAGCGTCCAGGCCCCCTTTCTTGCGGCAGTACACCAGCACCCCCACCAGCAGCAGCAGCACCAGGCACACGGCCACAGCCACCAGCCCCACGTACAGCGCCACGTCCTCCGCACCAGGGGTGGCTGCGTGGGGCAGGGTGTCAGCACCCACGGACATCCCCTGCACACCCATCCCGAGGTTGGGGCACCCCCGCCATCCCCGCTGCGCTCACCGTGGCTGCAGAGCTCAGAGGTGCAGTTGCGGGTGTCCAGCTCGGGACCACGGCACTCCTGGCCCCCGTTGCGCGGTGCCGGCTCTGAGCATTCTCGGCTTCGCCAGTGGGTGCATTCGACCCCACACACCGACCACTTGCTCCACTCTGACCAGGCACCATCCACTGTGGGCACAGCCGGGGGTCAGCACCCCACTGCCATCCCCCCCCCTTCCCTGCCCCAGGGCTGGCAGAGACAGACACACGGAGGGGGTGGGAGGACAAGACACCCGGAGGGGAGAGGGACTGTGATGGGCACCACGGGGAGTGCAGCATTGGCACAGCGGGGTGGCAGCGGTGCCCCAGGCAGGGGGGGTACCTGGGCAAAGGGTGGTGCAGGCGGTTTTCTGCACGTTTTGGCCCTCACAGAAAGCCCCCCCGTTGAGGGGCGTGGGGTTGGTGCAGGTCCGGCTCCGCTTCTGCCAGCCCCGTCCACAGCTGGTGCTACAGCCCGACCACTGTGTCCATGTCGACCAGCCGCCGTTCACTGGGTGGAGAGGGACGCATCAGTGCCTCACCGGGAGGGGGGAGGGACGCGGGGAGGGACAGGACGGAGAGGATGACACCAGGGAGCAGCATGGCGGGGACAGGCACGGTGGGGCCATACCATAGACGGTGATGGCAGCGGAGGCGCTGCGGCGACGGGCCACGATGTTTTTGGCCACGCAGGTGTAGTTGGCAGTGTCAGCCAGGCGGGCCTGACGCAGCACCAGGCTGTGCTCTGGCGTCACGTAGACGTTGGCGTCCAGCGCCGGGTCCACCAGCTCCTCATTGCGCAGCCACTCCACCTGTGGGGCATGGGGATGTCACCACGTCACCCCCTTTGGGGGGCACTCATGGCGTCCCCACAAACAATGGGGCACCCCCAGCTGCATCCTGACCTGCCAGGCGGTGGGAGCTCACCTCGGCCGGTGGGATGCCCTCGGGAGGGCGGCACGGCAGCACGATACCCTGCTCAATGGAGACCTCCCTGGCCGTTGGCTCCTGCTCAAAGTTCTTGCGCAGATCTGGGGAGGTGCAGGGGTGACGGGCGGTGCCTGGGGGCAGCACCCCGCACCCCATCCGGGCACCCAGGGACACTCACAGGCAATGCGCACAAAGGCTTTCTGGCTCTTGGTGGTGCCAGAGGAGCTCCAGGCCACGCACTGACACCAGTACTCCTCTAGCCCGAAGATCTTCTCTACTTGCTGGCGGGTGACCTCGATGCGCACCTCCATCACCGGCAACCCTGCCACCGGTGGGCAGCACATCAACACCAGCATGCAGGCAGCAGTCCCAGCCCCACGCAAAGCCCACCAAGAGCTTGTGGCTCCTGGTGACTGGGTCCGGTGCCATCCCTCCTGCTGGCACTCACCAGTGCCACGGTCGGTGCTGTGCTGTATGACGTGGTCGCCCTGGTGCACCCACTCGCCGTTGCACTTGAAGTAGATCTGGGTGGCAGGGGTGGCGCGGCAGGCCAGGCTCACCGCCTTGTTCTTCACGATGTAGACGTCCTCGGGCTCCAGCTGGAAGTGTGGCAGCAGGTCCGGGGATGCGCCAGACACCGGGTTGGCCACCGTCGCGCTTTGCTGAGCACCTGCAGGGAGATGGGGACTTGGCCACCTCCAGTGTGCCCAGGTTGAGCAACCGCCCATCCTGGCAGGGTTCTGTGCTGGTGGCCCCGTGCCCCACCACCGACCCCCCTCCGGTGATGTGGCAGCCCCCTCCTGGCCCTGCCATCCATCAGGGAGAGCAGCTGTGTGGTGGCTGAGCCCGCTGAACCCGCGCCGATCCCTCATGTCCACACTTAGCGCTAATGAAAAGGAAATGTAGTGTAACCAACGAGGGCCATCGCTCAGGCCTCCCAGGGTGCCTGCTGCCCCCCCTCCACAGCACACTTCCAGGCGCCGGCTTGGGACCACATCCTGCCCTGCTGCACCCTGGGGTGGCACATGGTGAGTTGTGCCTTGGGGGCACAGCAGGGTGACACAGTGGTGTGCCCCATCCTGGTGGCACTGGCACCCACCTGGTACAGGCACAGCACATAGGGGCTGCCTGTCCCCAGTGTCCCCAGGATGGCTCAGGGCTGCACACATGTCTCTTAGGGGGTCAGGCTTTGCCTGAGGGCTGCAGGTGCCACACACCAGGGCAGGGTCCTCATGGGAACAGCAGTGCTGGGGACATGGCATGTGGCACGGGTATGCAGTGTCCAGGTCTCCCAATGCAGACATGGCCAGGTGCCCCCACTCCCCCCACCCTACCAGCACCCGCTGTGGAAAGAGTTAATAAACCAGGGCCCTAAATAAGCATTTGATTAACAAACGATAAAATAGCGATTGTGTCACTGAATGAAGCTGTAATTGCTGCTGCTAATTGGCTGGTTAGGATTTAATAAGCAATTAAATGGGATGGAATGTGCAGTAATTAAGTGCCTTCGTTTGGCAAATGCCCGCCACCCTCCACATGCCCGTGGGACCCCCGCTGCCCATGCCCACCCTGGCCGGCTCCCGCCTGGCTACGAGGATGGGGATGTGAGGAACACAGGAGTCCCCCGGGCCCTGGATGAGTACCCCAGGGGGCTACGGACCCCGCTGCCCACCGCCCGGCTGGATCAGGCCCCTCCAAGCTGGGAGTGGGCACTGAGCAAGTCCGCCGCGATGCCCGCCGGGACGGGCAAGGTGCAGCAGCTAATTTACACGGGGAAGATAAACGACCACCATAACATGCCGGTTATTACCCCATCAGCACTTCTACAATGTCGCCGGCAATTAATTTAATTAAAACCCCTGTCGGGGATATACAGGCANGACAGGCACTGCGGTCCCCGGTGCGGTGCTGTCCCCGGTGCCGGCTGCAGCATGGCTCACCGCAGCACCCGTCGCTTGCACCACCGTGCCATCCAACCGGGCACCCCGGGGTGCCCACACCACACTGCCCCCACCGGCACAGGGGGCTCCCTGATGAGACGGGCAGGAAGAATAACCCAAATTGTTTATGAGACCCCAGGTTTGCTGCTGCACCAGCCCCGCTGCTGCCTCCTGCCCGGGCGGCTGCGGCAGGCACACCGGGTGAGCAGGGGAGCCCCGCTGCAGGGACTGGCCTTTTAATCACACGTGAAATGAGTACAGCGGTCACCGAGCTGTGTGTCTGTCTGTCACAGCCGAGCGGAGTGGCACAGGAAGCCCAGGGCCAGCAGAGATGGGTGGGGGAGGCAGGATGGGCACACCTCCCCTTCCGCCCCACCAACTGCCCACCCAACTGGAGTGTTGGATGCCCTGTGGGCCAAGCGGGACCACAGGCAGCAAATGGAGCTGGGGCCATGCAGTGAGTGGCAAAGCTGGGGGGTACTGCCAGGCACCCTGCAGAGCCCCTGGCTGAATGCTGTCCTGCTGCTTGGCACCACACTGGGCACAGCAGGGTTCTGTGCTGTGGTGCAGTCATGGATGAAGCCATGCAGCACCGCCAGGAGGCTGGAACTGGCCTGGAGCCCTGGCAAGGGAGTGGAGGGGCTGCAGTGTAGGTGCCCCACACACCACAGACACCCCACACATAGTGGGT
Organism: Jacana jacana; assembly: GCA_013400555.1. NCBI lineage: Eukaryota > Metazoa > Chordata > Aves > Charadriiformes > Jacanidae > Jacana > Jacana jacana. The sequence goes on along the minus strand of VZTM01034705.1, from coordinate 40,552 downwards.
AGCCCCAGAGCCATGGGCACCCCATGCACTGTGGGCATTGCATGCACAATGGGCACCCCATGCACTGCAGGCACCCCGTGGCTGTCCGATGCATCCCAGGCACTCCATGCAGGACGGCCATCCCAACCATCACCGTTATCTCACACACTGTGGGTAACTCACACCCTGCGGGCACCCCATGCACCACAGGCAACCTCCCCCTGCAGACACCCCCATGCACCGTGGGCGCTCCCCCATCGCCACAGACACTCCACACAGCGTGGGCACCCCCAGCCCGTGGGTGCGGGCACAGCGTGGGTGCCCCGTGGGCAGCAGCCCCCCACGCGGTGCCGTGCCGGCTCCCGCACCCGCGTCGTCGGCCTCGCCGCTCACCTGCCGCTGCGTTGCCATGGAAACAGGCGAGATGCTTATGTCACCTTGGCAAAGGGAACTGGGGAACTTCGGTGGGGATGGGGGACGGGAACCAGGGGGACAGCAGGGTGCTGTGTCCTGCTCACCCCCCCCGGGGACCCTGCTCCCACTGTGGCAGGGGCCCAGCCCCAGCCGGCTGCTGCCTCGGCAGCCGAAAGGGGAATTGGGAGCACAGTTTGCTACCAGCGCCGATAAATCACGGCCAGCAAAGCCAGTGCATTAAACAGGGCTTTATTATCAATTATCCCCCAACCACGTGGGCTAACGAGCATGCCGGCAGGGCTGGCGAATGGTGCTGGGGGCCAGGCTGGGGAGCAGAGCTGCAGCACCCACCTTGGGGTGCAGAGGGGATGGGGGCACCCCGCTACAGGCTCTGAGCACCCGCCTTCACCCCAGCACTTTGGTACCCCCAGCCGCTCCCAGCTGCCCCCCCACATGCAGACCCCCCCTGCTCCCTGTGCACCCCAGCTGCCACCACCCCAGGTGGCCACATAGCCCCTCACCATAGTGCCTGCTCCCCTTCTGCCCCCAGTATCAGAAATACCAGGTCTGCTGGTGTTACTGGGCAGGGAGAGACTGCAGGACGCTATACTGTCCAGCGCGGGGGACAAGGCATTGCCAGCACCACCCAGGCACCAGCGGGTGTCCCCCCCAGTCCGCTTGCCCTGGTCCTCAAGGGGCTGGTCCTGTCCCCAGTGCCAGTGACACAGTCCTTGGTGGTGCCAAGAGCAGCCCACCGGGTGCCTTGGTGCCTGCTGCGGGGAGACGCCGGGAAGGTCAGTGTGTTCTTGGTGAGAGGAGGCTGCTCGCCCGCGGCTGCAGCAGCAACAGCCTCAGCACCCACACGCCGGTGTGTGCCCGCTCAGCGCAGCTGCCCCCAGGAGGGAGCCTGCAGCGGGAGAACACTCCAATGGCACGGGTCTGTCCCAAACGCTGGGGCCCAGCCGGGACTCATACATCAGCTGTCCCCAGAAGGGCACCGTGCCATCCCTGCGCCCTCTGCCCTTATCTCACTGATGGATGCCACCCTAGGGGTCCCTGCGGTGAGATGGGGACCTTGACACCAGCATGTGCCCCACCGGTTGTAACCCTCTGCAGGGACCTCCCCAAATCCCCACAGGCTTTGCAGCCAGCAGATTCAGTCCCAGCTGGCCGCCCCATCCATCGTGCCCGCACCAGGCCTGGCACGCCATTAACATGAAAGATTCTTTCGTGCTTTGCCGCCGCCCGGCCTGCACCCCGGCAGCAGGTAATTAAAGCAATAATTGCTGCTGATGATTGTACCAGCCTAAATGCAGGAAGGGTGGGCCCCAGGGGGAGGGCAGCGAATGCCCAGCTCTGCCCAGGGGATCCTGGGGGTGCCAGCCCTGCCTGCTGCCCCACACAGGGGTCCCCGCCATTAGCACTTAGCTCTCCACAGGGCACAGAAGAGAGGAGCTGGCACAACTCACCACCATCAAAAAACTTGTCTGAGGTTTGGAGCCAGGCACCATCCTGCCGGGAGAGGCTGGCTCTGAACCGTGATGAGCTGGTGCTGCCCCTGGGAGACCCCCAACCAGGGGCTGTGGCATCGCCTGGCACTGCCCAGCTGCCTGTAGCGGCTCCAGTGCTCGTCTGGAGCATCTGGGCATCAGCAAATGTTCCCCTTGTACCCACCTTCCCACCTTGCGCAGCCCCCATGGTGACGCCAGGTGGGTGCTGGTGCCAGCCCCGGCCAGGCAGGGAGCCAGCAGGGTTGGATGCCAGCACTGGGCAGCACGGCCCGGCTCCTGGCCAGTCTGGCACATGGCGAGCACTGGGGACAATGGGATGATGGGCACAGAGTGCTGTCGTGTCCCCTGTGCTCCAACAGGCATGGTGCCCCCGGGGGCATGTGTCCCCAATTTCCCAGCACGTCCCCACAAGCCAGCCACTGTTCTGGCCCCACAGGCATGTGCCCCATGTGTGCCAGCCCCACAGCCACGGGAGAGGCTGGGTGGGGGTAGTGGGGGCCAGAGGGTGCCTGTCTCCCAGCGAGCGCGTGGCAGTGTCTGGGCGCTGATTAAGCGAGTGCTCGTTATGAATGAATTAGTCAGGCGGGTTTGCATGACAATGGAGCTGCCTAATTATGGATTTGAGCTGATAACACTCTCCCCATTACATGCAATTAGCATGTGCCAGGGCAGGCAGGCCTCCCGGCGGGCTGTGCCATTGTCCCACCCCAGTGCCCACCAAAGGGCTGCACAGCACCAGCCATGCCCAAGCCCGGCCCCTGCTGCCCTATGCCCAGGGTTTGGGGATGACAGTGCCAGCAAAGGCAGCCAGGGGTGGCAGCCCCTCCCCAGGGATCACCTTGGCCCGCCTGTGGACTACCATCCCTGCCACTCCCAGTGCTGAGCACTCATGGAGCTGATCCCCTTTTGGCCCCATGGAACACACAGAGCCATGTTCTCCACCATCTCCAGGTGCCCACTGAGCCCCATGCCCCCCCCAGACCCAGCTTGCCCATGGGACCCAAGCCAAGCCATGCCATGCCAAACCATCAGCAGCGCCTGGGTACAAGGTCCCATGCAAAACAGTCCTGGGCATTTTGGTGGACTGGTGGGCTCCTCCAGCCCAGCCTGGCTCTCCATGGTGTTGGGGGAACAGGACGTCCACAGTCCTAGGTGCCAGGGCTGTCACTGGGCTCCTGAGCACAGGGGAGCTAAGCAGCTTTCCTGGCTCTCCTCTAACTGACACTGAAGAGCAAACGCTCCCCCTGAGCCCCGGCCCTGCTAGGAAGAGCGGGGTCATCCTCAAGGTCACCCTCAGCCTTGTGTCCCCACCAGAGTCAGGGTGGAGAGCTGGGTGGGTGGCTGGGGATATCCCCTCAAGCTGTGCGGTGGCCCTGGGTGCCAGAGTCCAGCCCCATGACCTCTCCCCCTCCCACCCAGGGGTGGCATGCAGTGGTGATGGCAGGCCTGGCACCCCATAAACCTGCAGCAGCAAGGGCTGGCTAGAAGGGGCTGGGACCCAAGTCCTGCAGGCAAGAACTCTGGGCAGGGGTCTGGGGGCGGAGCAGGATGAGCTGTCATCTGCCTGACACCCACCCAGGAGCAGCACCCAAAGAGTGGGCAGACGGCAAGGCCAAGGGGTACTGGGTAACTGGGCTTGATTGGGATGAGGACAGGGTCCCAGTTTGCACCATCTGGAGCCATCCTACCCCAGCCTGCCCATGGGCAGACAAGCAATGCACAGAGCAATGGTGCCAACAGCCAGAGTGGTGCTGGCACCAAGGGTGCACCCCTGGGTGCAGGGAAGGGCATGGTGGGACATGCAGGTGCATGGTCCCTGTGCCATCACCCCTCAGGCACCAGCATCAGTCATGGGATGGTCCTGGGCACTGCTGCCCACCCAGGCAGGATGGGCACTCAGCTGCACCCATGGCTGTGAGGTGCCCACTGTAGCTCTGGGGAATGCCCAGCCCCCTGGTGGCACCACCAGTGCCCTGGTCCCCTCCCGCAAGCACCTGCCAGGGCTCCACACGGTTTGATGTAGTGCCAGCCCCACGTGGCACCGAGCCAGAACAAACAGCCCTGGGCGGGCTGCGTCTGCCGCGCGCTCGCGCTGACAGCCGGCACGGCAGCTTCCCAGCGCGCGCCAGCCCTGCACCGGTACCCTGCACCAGTGCCCATCCAGGCAAAGGTTGTGGGGCACTGATGGGATGCAGTGACCTGGGGGTGCCAGGCTGTGGGGCAATGAGTTGTGAGGTGCAGTGGTCAGGGGCTGCCTGTTGGAACCCGAGGGTCCTTGGCAGCCTGGTGGAGTTGGCAGCACCATGTGGCTGACACACCGTGAGAGCAGAGCCTGTGGCCCTGGCCAGTGTGGAGCCAGTGTGGATCACACTCCATAGAACATGTGCCAGCCAGAGCTTGAGATGCCCTGGAGTCTGGCACTGTTTGCTGCAGATGCCAAGGGAAAGGGTCCATGCCAGCACTAGGCCAGGTAGAGCTCTGGGGAAGGACCCTGGCCCAGTGCCCTTGCCCACCTACCAGTGCAACACTCGAGCTGGGCAGCCCCCACACCTCAGCTGCTCACCCTGCACTGCTGCCCACTGCCTGCTGCCCCCAGCCCTCGCTACTGCTCTCCCTTTTCCCCTGCGGGCAGTGGCAGCAGAGCAGGCAGCCTGCACCCGGGATGCTGCTCCATGGCTGCAGGCAGCGGCCCTTTGCCTGGACACCCAGGTTCCCCTGTCCTCAGCCTGCACCCTGAGGGAAGGGGCGCCCTGCCATGCCCTGCTGTGCCAAGCCTTGCCATGCCAGAGCAGCACCCGGTGTGAGGAGGCCCACCCCTGCCATGTCTGTGCTGAGCGGTGGCCACGCAGGTGGCTGGGCTCAGTCGCGCCGCGGCCGGCTGTGAGCTGCCTGCCAAGCGAGTGCCGAGGATGAGCTCCCGTGCCGCACTGCCCCGAGCCGGTGCTGGCACCGCCAGGCCCCCTCACACCTCCCACTGCAGAGCTGGTGTGCGGTGGCTTGGCGCAGTCCCTGTCCCATTGTCCCCCACCTCCATCTGTGGGTCACCACGGCCCCACGGGTGAGCACGGCAGTGGTCCATGCCCAGCTGGAGGTCAGTACCCACAGCATCCTGCAGACGGGGGTCCCTTGCATCCAAGGGGTGCCCACCCAGCATGTCACCCACCACGCCGGCTCTGCAGAGTCCCCCTGAAGACAGCCACGCTGGGAGCATTGGGGGTGGGGTCCCCGGGGTGACCGTCCAGGAAGGACAAGTGCGGGGAGTACGGAGACCACAGACCCCCTGGGTAAACACCATGCCCGCCCAATGCACCAATGCCAGGCTCGGAGACTTCTCCGGTGGCAGTGGGAGGGTCGGTGGGCCGGGTCCCCCGGGCGCAGAAGGGGTGTCGTCCCCCCCAGACCCCCCGCAGAGTGCACGTCCAGCCTCGCGCAGCTCCCCGCCCCCAGCCCGGTCCTTTGTCCTGGCAACCGGTCCCGTTCAACCCCGGGAGTCCGACCCATCCCGCCTCCCCTCCTGCGCGGGGTCCTGCCCGGGGCGGGGCGGGGGACAGCGCCGGGGACAGCCGGGCTCCGGACCGTCCGCGTCTGCAGCAATACGGACGCAACCCCGCATACACATCACCCGCCTCCCCCCACGCCACGGCCATCCCCCGCGCTCCCTCGCGGGGTGACGGCACCCCTCCAGGCTGTCACCCCCTCTCCACGGTCCCCCGTGTCCCAGCCAGGTGATGGGCACAGCAGAGACCCCGGGGAGGGGGGGGAGCCGAGATGCAGTTCGTGGGGCAGAGATGCCGTGCGTGGACAGGGAGGTGGTGCTTGGGGCAGGACCGCTACGGACATCCGTGCCCGGGGCTGGCAGGCCCCCGAGGGAACGGAGCGGTGCCGGTGAGGCGGCGAGCGCCAGCCCCCCCCATCCCCGCTAAGTGCGGGCAGCGTCCGGGAGAGTGCGGGCTGGGCACGCGTGTGCGGTCATGCGTGGGCATGGGGCGAGGGGTGGGTGGCAGTGCCTGTCGTGAGGCAGGACGCACACCCCCTGCACGGGTGAGCATCCCGCCGAATCCCCGGTACCCCACAACCGCGCGGGGGACACTCCGCATGAGGAACGACCCCCGGTGCCCGGGAGGGCTCCCGGCTCCCCGCAGGACGCCCGCCCGCCGCCGCTCCCCGGGTGACCTTGCCCAGCGTCCGGTGCCGATGCCGGAG
>VZTM01034705.1:6811-21093 GCA_013400555.1 Jacana jacana | reverse complement strand
GCTCCTTCTGCCTGCCCTTGCCTGCTCCTGCGTTTGCCCTTGCGTCCTCCTGCCCATCCTCCTGCTGTCGCCACCTGTTCCCGGCCCCGCTCCCCGCCCCGCGCCTGCCCCTGCCCCTTCTCCGCTACGACCACCCTGCCGGCGGGGTGCCCCGGGGCGGAGGACCGATGCCCGCCGTCCCCTGCTCACCCCCTGCCCGCGGGGCATGTGCGGGCAGGAGGATGGGGCCCCGCGGGCAGGAGCAGGGTCGGGGCTGGTTCCGAGGGGCCGACCGATGGCAGACAGATGGCACCCCCTGCGGCTCCCGACGGTCTGAGCCCGAGGGTCCCCGCGGCTCCTCGCCGAGGATGCTCTGGTGCAGGAGCGCAGAGGGACCATGACGGAGGTGGTGACCCCCGTGCTGGGATGTGCCCGGCTCAGAGCAGGGGGGTTAGGGACACGTTAGTCCCCTTCAGAGAGGCTGTGCCCGAGAGCGCATCCCATACTAGGGCATCCCCCCTGCACCCAGCTGGGATGGGGGTTCCTCTGCGTTGCCCCTTGGGGACAGGGTCCCTTCGGGGTCGAGTCCCAGAAGACATGGTTGACCGGGAGGAGGAAGCTCTGGGGCAGGCTGCGTGCCCGGCAGTGGCGTGTGGCTTCCCTGGGAGGGAGCTGGGGCTGCCCCTGCCCACAGTGGGAGGGAGGGCGCAGGGCTTGAGCTCTGTGCCGCCCCAGAGGGCACCAGCTCTGCAGGAAGGCTGTGGCCCTGGAGCTATTCCCCTGGGAGGTGGTGGGTGCCTCCCCTGGACTCCCCCCTACCCAGGGGTGCATGCCCCGGATGGAGGTCCATCAGCTCAAGGAACACCCCGAGGTCCTGTCCTGCAGGAGCTGCTCAGCCCCTGCCTTTCCCCTGTCAGATGCCAGGCTCTCATCCTGTGGGGTGTCCTGGCATTGGTGGGAAGTGTCACTCTGCCTGAAGGGAGCCTGGCAGGGTCAGCATGGCAGTAGCAGCACCTGGTCCCCAGCTGCTCCAGCTGTGTGGCTTCCCATGCCATGTTGGCACCAGTTCTGCGTGTGGATCCCAGCTCCCACAGGAGGCTTTCCTCTGCACCATGGCTGGTGTTCATTCTGCCCAGCTGTGTTCTAGCACATGGTGGTGGCCCAGTGCTGCCCCAGTCCAGGCTCCTGCGGGGACTGGAAGAGCCTTGGGGTGAGCCAGGTGGTTGCTCACCTCCCTGCCATGGCCAGGCTGGTGTATGAGCAGGATGCTGCCCCAGCTCACAGATCCCTGCTGGGGTCCTGGTCACGGTGCATGGCAGAGCCTGGCAGACCTGGCCACCAGCCTCTCTAACCCTGTCTTCATCTCTCTCTTTCTACCCCCAGGGAGTAAAACCCAAGGTGTGGTGCAAGGTGTGACCTCAGGTATGGACCCCTCCGTTTCCCCACCGCAGTACCCCTCTGGCCCTGGGAGTGTGGCTGCACTAACGAGATCAGAGGCTAATTGAGGGGCTGATGTCACTCTGGCTAAAGCCTCTTACATAACCGGGCCGGCAAGGAAGGATTTGTGGTGGCCGCTCACACTCCTTGCCCAGCTGCATCCCTGTCCCCGTCCCCCCTCCAGCTCCTGGGCAGGGAGGCGGGCAGGGCCTAATCCTGCCCACTGACTCCCCACCAGCCCCCTGGGGTGATATGGGCATGGAGCCGCAGCTGGCTTGGCCTGGGGAGGGGGGGACACTGATGGGCACCCCCGGCTTTTGCAGTGGCCGAGAAAGCAAAGGAGCAGGCGTCCCAGCTGGGCGAAGCCGCCTTCTCGGGCGCTGGCAACATTGCGGCGGCCACCGGGCTGGTGAAGAAGGAGGAGTTCCCTGCGGACCTGAAGGTGAGACACCCCCCCCAGGCACTGCCATGCCTGCGGGGACGCTGGCATGTCCCCAGGACTCTGTAGGGAGCCCCCTGGCTGCTCCCCAGCCCTGCAGGAGGAACCCCGAGGGTCCCCAGCTGCTGGGCCTGTGTCTTGGGGTGGGCTGGCATCGCTGCCCTGAGCATGCCGGCTGCGTGCGTGGCTGCTGCGGACGTGTGCGTGCCCGGGCTCTGGCATGGCGGCCAGCGGCGCGGGCCATCAGCACATCGCTCCAGCGGTTGCGAGGTGACCTGGCAGCTGCGGGAGTGGAGGGACGGGGAGGGGCAGAGGCTTGGCATCTCACCACCCCCACGAACTGTTGGCTTCCAGCTTAGCCCAAAATAGCATCAGCTGAAGAAATGAGGCCACCGCCGCCACTGCTGCTGCACGGGGGGACTGGATGCCCCCCTTTCCCTCCTGCCAGCTGCTCTGCCAGCCCCAGGGAGGGCTTACCCAGCACCGCCCTCCCCGGCCAGGGAGACAGCGTGCCCCTGCAGCCCCACTGGTGCCTGGAGGCCATCAAGGCCCATGTGGTGCCAGCAGCCATCACCCGCCCGGTATGGAGGCTGGCAGTGGTGCAGACACACCCCCCCAGGCCCTGCTCCCGTGGCCTCCTGCCCGTCACCTCCCAGTGAGGTGGGCTAGTGTGTCCCCAGGGTGCTCTTGCCAGCCATTTCCCCACTGGGCCCCCCAGGTGAAGCCCCCAGCATCCCAGGTTGTGCAGTTGGTCTCTGCCATGTCCCCGTGGGCAGGGAGAGCGGGTTCTGTGGGGTGTGTGTGTGCACGTGGGGCTGACCCCCTGCTTCACTCCCAGCCGGAGGAGGTGGCCCAGGAGGCTGTTGAGGAGCCGCTGGTCGAGCCGCTGCTGGAGCCAGAGGGGGAGAACTACGAGGAGCCCCCGCAGGTGAGAGGACGGGATGGCAGGGGGGTCACAGGGCACTGTGGAGGGCTCGGTGTGCCATTGGCCATTGCTGTCCAGAGCAAAGCCTGGAGCCGGCCTGTCCCCAAGCGCCCTGTGGCCACAGCCCCTGCAGCTTAATGAGCAGGCTGGCCTAGGGCTGGAGGGGACAGGGGCTTTGTGTCCCACCTGAGCTCTCTCACTGGCTTTTTCTTTCCCATCCCTGCAGGAGGAATACCAGGAATACGAGCCAGAGGCATAATGGACCCCCATCCTTGCCTCTTCCACCAGCAGCACAACGAACCGCTGGTAGCCCCCTGCTCCTCCCCAGCTGGCCCTGGCCGGTGCCCGCACGCCGGGGAGGAGCAGGGGGGGCCCTGCCCCGTTCGCTCACAAGTTCTTCCTCCAGATCCGTTCCAAGGGACTGCGTCCGTCTCTCCGTACCATGTCTAGCAGTGAGAAAAAACCCACCATGTCCGAGCCCCCGAGCGTGCCCGAGGGGGCTGGTGTGTGTGCGTGTGCGTGTGCCCCCGCAGCCCGGGTTCATGGCTCTGTGTCCCTCCCAGTGCCATAAACCCCGGCTGTGTGTCCCGGCGTGTCCGTGTCTGTACAAAGCATGTTTACCTGCTCGAGGGCTGCTGTACATTTTGCTTGCACGGGTGTCCCTCTGGTTCTGCTCTGGTCATCGTGGAACNGCCCCCGTCGCTGGATGTGCAATACGAGGGCAGCTGCCAGTGACACAGCTGTCCCCGTGTCCGTGAATAAAGCCAACTCTTGTCTGTAGCCCCCCTAGTCCTGGTGTGGGTTCCCTGGGGAGAGGGGTGGCCCTGTGCTTTGGTGGCAGGGGTAGTTTTGGTGCAGGGAGTGGGGGCAGGAGTGGGTCCTCCTGAGGACAAGATGCCCTCCTGTCTGCTCGCTGCTGCATCAGCAGCAGGTCACTGTGCCCTGGGCCTCCAGCCATGCTCTGGCTGAGGCCTAGGGAACATGCAGTGTCCCCACGTCACCTGCCAGCGTGCTGGCTGCAGTGCTTTCTGTCTGCAGGTGAAAGCAGGGGATCCTTTGGGGCTGAGGACTCCAAGCCAGGGTAAGGCTAGATACAGTCCTGGGCTGGGGCACTGGTTTCCTCCCAGGAGATGCCAGCTGTGTTGCTTTCAGGTGTGGGGCAGAGGCTTCCCTGGGTCCTCCCTGCAGCAGGATGTGCTGCTGTTTGAAAGGTACCTCCTAGAGATGCACCCTGATCTTGTGTTAGAAGTGCAGATCAAGGGGAGCCTCTCTCTCCTCTGCTGTCTCCACCTTCCTATGGGACCTCGCTCAGGGGGCCAGGGACATGGCTGGCACCTCTGGCTCCCTCAGCTGCAGTGTGATGCTTCAAGGGCAGGTGACTGGCACACACCATTAAGTGATGTCCCCCACACCAAGAGGTCCTGTGCCCATCCCAGAGCACACTCTTTGGCCTGTCAGCTCCCCCAGACAGGGCCACCAACCCAGCCTGTGTCCCCAGCCAGCCTCCATCCCCTTGACTGCTGCACAGGCCAGGGTGAGAGGCTGGGCTGCATCTCCCAGCCATGAATATCAGATTAAATCCCCCCCCCCTCTCCGTGCTGGCTCACCAGCTTTGCCGGCGGTGTGAAACTGCAGCAGTCAGCACGGCCACACAACAGGTTTGCTGATGCCTGCAAATCCCTGCCCTGGCTCCGCTCTGCTCCCCGTGTCTGCGCTGCTTACAGCAGTGCTTGCAGCACCCAATCTGCATTGCTAAGTGGCCCGAGACGGCTGTTCCTGGGGCTGGCAGTGCCGTGGGTTGTCCCCTCCCCTACAGCTAATTGCATTTTTTCCCTTCCTGTGTCCAATTCTGCCAGCCATGGGCACGCAGACCCAAACCAGCAGCAGCACAGCTTCCTCCAGTGCCTAGGAGGATGTAAAGGCCAGAAGGAGCCTGGGGGAACACACACCCCTGCCCAGAAGAGCTGAGAAACAGGCAGCAGGGAGAGAACATGCTCGAACCAACCATTTATAGAGACCAGGGTGCCCTCTCTGCCACACACTGTGTCTCGGGCACCCTCTGCAACAGGACTGTGATCCTCACCATGTGGCTGGCAGTGACACCTGGGGACTGTGACCCTCACCATGCGGCTGGCAGTGGTGTGTGGGGCAGTCTCACTGAGTGCTGTGTCAGTAGGTGAAACCGGCCTCGTTGTACACGGTCAAGACCTTCTCCAGAGCGCACAGGTAGGCAGCGGTTCTCTGGTCCAGGCCTAGGTTGTACCTTGCAGCCATGGCCATGATTTGCTAGAGAGAGAAGAGATCTGTGAGGCCAGTGTGTGCTGGGAGAGTCTGGGGGTGAGGGGTGGGCAGAGGACCTGCAGATGAAGAGGCCACCTCCACACCAAATGACCTAGCAGGCTGCTCTGTGACCTGGAGCCATCTGTGAGTGGCTCTGGAGATGTTCTCCAACTGCTGCCCCACAGCACTTCCCTGGGGACAGGCCCTGTACCCACGGATGGGCTCCATGAGCATGGCATGCAGCTAGTTCCCCGCAAGGGGCAGCATGAAACTCCCCTTCCAGCAGCGCTAGCACCACCCTGTGCCCACTGGCTCATCTAAGCAACCCTGGAGATGGGGAACACAGGGTCAGGGGGATGGACAGAAGGACAAGGACCCAACAGCAACAATGAACACTGCTGAACATGAGGCTTTACCCAAAACGTGGACACAGCCACCACTGAATCTCAGTGCTCATGCTGCTGACCCACCAGGAGTGGTGATGGGGTGCTGTGAGTGGGCACCTTCAAATCCAGCCCAGTGCGTCCGCAGCAAGGCAAGGGGCCTGACAGCAGGGATGGGCAAGGCCAGGAGCCTGTGGAAGTACCTTAGCTGATTGCTCCATGGTGTAGGCCAGTCCCGAATAAACGATATCCTTCTCTGAGGCATGCTGAGAGAGGAAAACAAGGGAATCCTCTGTGGAAGAGGCTACAGCTTGTCCCTGCAAACCCATTTATCAAACACAGACCCTCTACTTGGTGCAAGACCACCAAAGGTGGTCTAAGCTTGGCTTGCCACCTCTGCAGCTGGCTCCAGCACAGGGCTTGGCTCCCAAGAGATTCTGCAGCACCAAGCAGCACCCTCAGACAGTAGGGCTGTACCACTACATGGTGTCTCTGTCCCCTCCACTGGTGGGATGACAGAACTGGTGCTCTGTGTGTGCCACAAGCTCAGCTTTCAGCACTGGGATGGCAGACACGAGTGTCTGGGAGTGTGGAAAAAGTAAGCCAGGACAACTCTGCATGGTTGCAGACACTTACAGTCACACGGGCCTGGAACTCTGGGGATGGGACGATGGGGATCTCCCCTCTGGCCTTGCCAAACCACTGCTCCAGGCTGTGCTGCACTGATTGCAGGAGGTAGTGGCTGGATTCCCACTCGTACTTGAAGCTGAGGCGGCCATAGCTAACATGGTTCAGGTTCTTCAGCCACTCAAAGAAGGACACAGTCACACCACCTGCATTCACATACACATCCTGCCAAGGGCAGTAGATACTTCAGATTTGCTGCTTAGGGTAACCTCGAGACCCAATTGGGGATCTCTCCTCCTCTGCCTTGGGTCCCTCCCCATACCCCGGGGATCTGTCCTGAGAGACAGTCCTGAGGTTACTGGGATGGCTGAATCCTCGAGCCACAGTGTCTGCACCACCCCTGAGCAGAGACATCAGCTGCTCTGACAGGGTGTGATGTGGCACAGTCTGCTGCTGGCCCATTAGCAGCCGCAGGACAACCTGGTGCTGGCCAGGAGCCGTGGTCTGTCACTGCTGCAGTCAAGAACCAGGAGGGTTCAGAAGGGAAACCAGCATCTGAGATGTGCTCAGGAGCTGGGGCCAAGAACAGGCTGACTGAGACAGCACCATCAACACTGCCTGATCCCACAGCGTGGCAGGGTCCAGCTGGATCCACATCCGTGCAGCTGATAATACTAAGTGGCCCTAATAACCTCAGGCCCACCATCTCCTTGTGGGGATGGACATACCGGGATGACCAGGATGTTTCTTTGCAGGAATATCTCATGTGCTGCTGGTGTAGTGGGGCCGTTGGCAGCTTCTGCAATGATCTGAGAGCACAAGAAGAACAGAGGTGAGACAGGTGGAAGAAATGAAATAAGAAAGCAGTGACAGGCTCCTTTCCCTGCTGCTGGATCCCCCCTGCCAGACCGCTTCTGGAGGCAGGGGTCTGGGCGCTCGCCTCCCCACTAAAGCTGTTCAAGAGCAAAAGCTGAGATGTTGTGTACAGAATGATTAAAGGTTCAGGCTGCAAAAGACCCTGGCTGTGACAGAGTCCCAGGTCCTAACACACCTGGTCCCTTTGGTCCCTAGAACTCACAGTGAAGGTAGGAAGCTGGCATCCACAGCAGTCCCCTACTTTGTTCACTCTTATCTGCTGCCTATGATTTTTGGTGTCAACACTGTAACACCCAGTACCTTCAAGGATATCACCTCCTCTGCTCTGGAAGGAGGATCTGAAGCAGAAATGAAGACTGAGGATGCCACAAGAGCCAGCCAAGGTCACTCCAACAATCTTTGCACCCTGCCAGCAAAGCAAAGAGCTCAGGCTTTCCTCTTCCCCTGAATTATGTGACCTGCCACCTCTGCCTCAGGCTCTGTCCCTCTGGCACGGCAGATGAGTTGTCAGTGCTGTGATGTGACACCTCCCTGGGGTGCCGAGTGCCAACAGTGAAGGTTCAACTGGGCTGTTGTCTCTCACACAGATGCGGGGTCTGCTGGGAGTGTGCAGTGCGAGCAGTCTGTACCTTTGCTTGCACCCGGGGAGCATTCTCCCTTGTGAGCTGCTTCTCAATAGCTGCAGGGATGAGGATGTCACAGGGCACCTCCAGGATGCTGCCGTCATAGGGCTCTGCTTTTGGGAAGCCAACTATGGTGCCGTGGCTCTGGAATGAGCAGGAAACACTGCTGGACCCAGCCTGGCAGCACAGAGCACTGTGCTCTGTGCACAGAGCACCCTCAGAGCTGGACACTGCAGAGGGTGAGGGGCAGCCCCCTTCTCCGTGGGCATTTCAGAGACAGGCAGTGACCACCGCCCCTAAGAACAGGGGCTGGGCTCAACTCACCTGCTCATAGTCTTGTAGCTCCTTGGGGTCGATCCCTCTGGGATTGTAAATGGCTCCATCTGTCTCCCCAACACAGATGCAGCGGGCTCCGTACTGGTGGAGGTACTTCATGGTGTGCATCCCCACTTTGCCAAAGCCCTATGACACAGAGCAGAGACGGGCTGAGGAGAGTCATGGGGACAAACACCGAAAACTGACCTGCTGCTGTGGTAACAGTCCCCTCTCAGGAGCCTGAGCTGAGAAGCACAAATAGAAACCCCTGATCTAGCAGTTCTTGGTGAATGTTTTGGCTGGCTGGAGACCAGGACATGGCTAGTTAGAGGGTTGTGAAAAGCAAAGCCCGTAGGACAAGGGCTTCTAGCTCGGCCTGTCTTTATCACCCCCCAGGCTCCTAGATGTCCTGTTCAAGCACAGTGTGTCATTCAGCTTCTAAGAGCTGGTCTCAATAGAAAACCAGCCCAGTGAGAAACGCAGTCCCATGGTGGGCATCACACATCTAGGCACATCCCTAGCAATCCTCCTGCATCTCACACTGAGGGGGTGCAATCAGCTGCCACGGCACAGGGCAGGGCCACGGTGACAGCTCAGCTCTTAGAGGAATAGATGATTTTGCACTGTCTGTCCCAAAGTGCTTGCCAGCTTGGTACAGCTCCTAAAACCGACACTGGTTCCTGAGACTGCAAAAACATCCCCCAAACACAGCAAAATTATACACACAGAAGCCAAGGACTTCATCCTTCTCATTCTCTGCCATATCACGAAGAAGGATGTGCAGAAAGGGAAGGGATGAGCAAAGGCCGGGCCGTTCCTGAGGGCACTGCATACAGCAGCCCCAGTATAGCCTCAGTTCAAAGCCTCTTTCCTCGTGGCAAGGAGGGAGGGAAGCACAGAGCGCTGGCCACGGGTGAGACCTCAGCTGTGAGGCTTCCAGCTTAATTCTCCCTTGCAAAGAGCAGTGGTGTCCGCAGGAAATGGGCAGCTGCAGGCAGTGGATCTGGGCAGCAGTGCCAGGGTGATAACAGGAGCTCCTGGAGCTACAGCAGGGGGAAGCACCTCACCGCAGTTGTGAGTGTGCCCCGGGCTGCAGGGACAGCAAGGTCCCTCCTGGGAGCAGAAGGGAAAAGGCAGGGCTAGCACCCTCAGGGTCCCACCAGGCTCCCAGGCTGCTGGGCAAGGAAGGCCAGTGTGGGCCAGACCCACAGAGCACCCAGAAGAGATGGGGGCTGCACACATAGGCAGGGCCTTTGCTGTGGGTAACATCACAGCTCACTGTGGGTAGTTTGGAGATGACAAATGTGACATCATCACTGAGATCAGTGCTCTCCACCCAGACTGGCAGAGCTCCCTGTGTCCTTCACTCTCTGCTCTGCTTGCTGCACAGAAGAGTGTCAGTCACAGCATCCATTGTACGAGTGATTTCTGACACAATGGCTGCAGAGAGACCTCAGGAATTCCCAAGGAATTCCCAGGAATGCCTATGCAGACCGAGCGGTGTGGCATCTCTGATCTCTGCATGCAGCAGGTCTGAAAAACTGCTCAAAGTGGTGCCAGCTGCCACAGAGTGAGAAGAGATTCAGGAAATCATGTCCAGGCAGCACTGAGACTGAAAGCTCAGACCCTCCTGGCCAGAAAGATCCCAAGGAAGATCCCCCAAAAGATCTTCCAATTGGAAAAGGGTAGTTCTATATTAGACATTAGTAAAAAGTTTTTCACTGTGAGTGTGGTGAGGCACTGGCCCAGGTTGCCCAGAGAAGCTGTGGCTGCCCCACAGCCTGGGGGAGGTTCAAGACCTGTGAGCAACCTGGTCTGGTGGGAGGTGTCCCTGCCCAGGGCAGGGAGGGTGGAACTAGATGATCTTTAAGGTCCCTTCCAATCTAAATCATTTTATGATTCTAAGTGTCCTCTTCAGAACTCCGCTGGGCCGAGCACTCACCTGCAGCACAAAGGTTTTGCCAGGGAAGCCGGGGCTGAGGCCGATGCAGTCCATGTAGTCTGTGTTGGTGATGTAGTTCTCAATGCCATGCAGCACTCCTCGCCCAGTGGCAGAGTGCCGCCCGTGGATGCCTCCCTGACTGATGGGCTTTCCTGTCACACATGCCTGGGCATTGATGTCCTGCGAGGCCAGGAAGGGGAGAACAAAGGTTATTGCCTCACCTGGTGCAGGTCCTCTAGAAAGGACTTTCCCCAAACCCCAGCTTCCCTCACCCTTCCCCAAGCCTTGGGAAATCCTAAACCAACTCCCTGGCAAGGGCTTCCGGGCACAAATTCTCATAGTGCCATCGGCATCCCAGGCTCCAAAGCAGCACTGTCAGAGCTTACCCGGTACCCCAGTGTGTGGGTGTAGGTGTCAGCTATCCAGGACATCTCCCGCTCCCCAGTACTGACATCAGGGGCCAGCACGTCAATCCCAGGCCCTGTAGAGGTAGAAAAATCCATCAAATCCTTTGCAATTGGTTTGCTTTGCTCCATCCAATGGCAGGTGCACAGCCAGGTGACTTCTACAGGCTGGTTGTGTCCTTGGGCACACCAAGGAGTCCCCTGACCAAAGTGTGGTGCTACCCATGGCCCAGCGTCTCCCCAGCTTCTCTTGGGCATGGATTTCTTTGGCTTTCACAGGGTCTCTGCTGTGTACCTTTCCAGTACTTTCAAGTAAAGAGGGAATGTAAAGGTCTTTGTGCTATGACTAGCACTCATGGAGTTCTCTCTTCCCTGCAACTGTGCAGGGGCGGGGAGGGTAATGCCAAGGTAAGACCCCTGCCCAGCAATAGCTGTGAGGCAGCCTGGGCAAGCCCCACTGTGCTGAGCACTGCACAAGGCTCCCTCCGCTCCAAATTCACACGGCAGGCAGAGCAAAGCAAGGAGCAGAGAGCAGAGCACTGAGGCAGTGAGCGCTGCCGACAGGCAGCATGTGAGTGGCAGCCTCTGTCTGCCCAGCTGGGCGGCCGCTGCCCACAACTGTCACACACTTCTTACAGAACTGGGACAAAACTGCTCTCACCTATAAACCCCTTCTTGGACATCTCTACAGTAAAATGCCTCGTTATTTTCTCCAGCTCATGTTCCTGTGCAAGAACAGCAAAACATAGTTGTTACTACAGGCCCCAGCAAAAATCACAGAGCTGCAGCACAGCATCTGGCAGCTGCCCTGCCCTGCACTGCCTGCACGGGGCACACCCTGGCATCTCCAGGGAATTAATTCACAGCAGCTAGGAACCCTGGATTGAAAAAGAGAGATGTGTGAACTCCTGGTCTCTTTGCTCACTGCCCTTCCAACCCCTTGCTGATTTACACTTTCCCCCAGCACAGCAGAGCAGTGTCCCTGCTCCAAACTCCTTCGGCTTGTGTCTGGCCAAAGGCACTCACCCATAAACCAGAGTTCACCACCCCTCCCCCCACCCCACGCCGCTTTTCACAGTCGCTGGGTGAGTGTTACTCACCAGAAACGTCTCCCCCCGCCTGTCAGAGCGCATTGCTGTGATAAGCACCGAGAGGGAGGGCTGTGCAAATGGAGCGTGTTATGGGCCGTCAGCAGGGGAAGGAGGGGAGTGAACTCACTGAGTATTTCTTTGGATTGATCCTCACACCTGTCATGGCACCACCAAAAGGAAGATCTGGAAAAGACCAGGTAAGGCAGAGAGATGTTCCCTACCAGCTCACTGCTTGCCAGGAGGAGGAGGACATGATCACGGCAATCACGAACTTGTTGGTGAATCCAAGCAAGGGGCCAGTGCTTCCCCACACCACATTCAGCTCCCCTCTAATGCCACATGGCCTCTGCAGAGCAGGACAGGATACGGCCCCTGAGCCTGCCACAAACGCCACCAGCCAGAGCCGAATCCATGACAACCCAGGCACAGAGACTGCATCTGAGAAGCACAATGCTTGATGCTCCCGGATTAACATGAACATCCCAGGCTGCCAGTGGCATATTCTGGGGCTGCAGCAAGCTTTGCCCTCACACATCCATGCCCAGAGGAACATCCCACACCCCTGATTTTCAAAGCCTAATGAGGTTTTCCGAGTGACTGTATCACAGCCCCATCCCATGCCCGAGTCACCACACGCTTTGCGTTCCCCTTGTACTTACCCACCACAGCGCATTTGTATGTCATTAATGCAGCCAGGGCTTTTACTTCATCGACACCGATTGAGCTGCTGAAACGAACCCCTGGGAAAAGAAAAAAGAACTGAAGAGTCCCTGCCTTTTTACCACAAACAGCAGAGAGGCATTGTAGGAACGGCTTTGACTCTTCTAAAACAACAGCATCTAGTCACAATAGGTGATCAGCAATTGTTCAGTTGGATCCGTTCCTCCAGATCACCACAGAATGGGAAGCGGTTTCCTACCAGCTGGCTGTCCCAGACACAGGCCTGTCCTGTGGTGAGTACTTGGAGCAGCGCAGCCGTGGGATGATGAAAGCCTCAGGCTAAGGGAGAGGGGACAAGAGGCTGGGACACCCCCCGCCTCAGGCTCAGAACAACCCTTGCCACTTTGAGGTTTAGGATGGGAAGTCAAACGCACACAACGGTGGCCAGCAGCCGCACTGCTCTTGTGCGTCCCTGCCAACGGGAGCAGCCAGGCTGCAGCTGGGCTTGGCAAAGCCGCCTCCCCCAGGTGCCTCCTGCCCTTCTGTGTGAAGCACCCAAGGAGAGCGTCCTCCTGTGGGCATCTCTGCGGGCATCCTGACCACCGCTGCACTAACACAGACACCTCCCGCACCAGGCAGGGGGGAGCCTGGCTGAACCCCAGCTGCAGGGCTGGATAGGGGCGAAGAGGCCTGTGGTGGGGCTGCCCCTCCCCGCCTCACCCCCTTTGCAGGGCAGGCAGTGCTGGCTGTGCTGGGCCCGCCAGCCCCGCACCACCTCCCAGGTGCCGCTGTCCCGGCGCAGGGGGAAGGCCACCTCCAGGACATAGCTGCAGCGACGGATGGTTTCCAGCAGCCCGCGCACCCAGGGCAGCCTGCCCCACTGGGCCCCTGGCACCCCCGCTGCTGCCTCCGCCTCTACCGTAGCAGCCGCCCTCCCATAGAAGGCCTCCACCATGGCCAGCAACCCCGGGGCATCAGGGCTGCCCTTCACCAGGCCAGCCGTGCCCCAGTACCGCACCGGCACCACCATAATACCCCCCCAACCCAGCCGCCTCNGGGCCTGGGGTGGCCAAGGCCGTGGGGTGGACGAGGTTGTGGGGTGAGGGATCATGGGGTGGGGTGGTTGTGGGGCTCTCACCCAGCTCCTTGGGTCTGCACAGCCCGCTGCCACCATCCCGGCAGTGCCTCCTTGTGCCCCCACCCCTGCCTGTGCCCCCCAGCTGGCCCTGGGGCCATGTCCCCACCCGCGCCCAGCAGCATCCAGGGCAATGTGCTCGGCCAGTGGGCTGCAGTGTCCCTGCTGCCATGCCCTCCCACTGGGTAGGTTCAACCGCAGGCATGGGCTGCGCTTCGGGGCACTCCAGAGCAGGAGGTGCTGGTAGAGGGGGTCAGGTGCCCCTCCAGCAGCACCCCCATGCCAAGGCAGCTGGGAGGGCAGTGCTATTTTTAGGGTGGTTGGTGCTTTTGGATCTCCCAGTGATGCCCCTGTCATCCCAAGGCACTCACAGGCCTGGGTGCCCGGGGGATCCTCCTGCCAACATCACAGCCCTGCCTGAGAGAGGAGCCCGGGGGGCAGCGGGGGATGCACGGCTGCGGTCAGCAATGAAGCCTGGTGCCTCTGGGTGTCCTCTGCCACTCAGTCCCATTTGCCAGCACCCCATCAGCTCCAGACCTAGCCTCCCTGTCCGCAGACGAGGTGGGCAGCCATGCGTGAAGGCAACACAACAGCAAGGGGCTGTGGGACACCCATCTCCTCCCAGCTGGGTGCCACCGGAGGGGACACCTTCCCTGGCCAGATCCTTTTGTCTGTGTGCCACTGCTCCCTGGCACAACTGGGCACGGATGAGCCGGACAAGGTAGAGCCGAGGCCAGGGCGAGCTGTGTGCCGGGCGCGTGTGGCTGCCTGCACTGGTGGCTGTGGGGGAGCCCAGCGTGTTCACGTGGCGCTGCCCGTGCCGGCGTGGGAGGTGGGCCGCGGCGCCCAGGGAGGGGGCTGCCGGTGCAGGTAGCGTGGCAGCCCCCTCCCTCCGCTGAGGGAGAATGCGCTTTTCAGGCAGCTGCCTGACTCCTCGCATGCCGGCAGCAGCGCGGGAGTGCGTTGCCAAGGCAATGGGGACCATCTTACTCATCCTCCTCGCTATTGTTCTCCTGCCAGCGTAGAGGTGCCCAGGNGTGGAGGGGCGCTGTGGGGGGCGGATGGGCGGGGTGAGCGCGGCAAGCCACTTCTGAATGGCGGATCCTCCGACCAATGGGAGATGGGGATATGGGGGCGGTTGCTCAAGGGGGCGGGGGCTCTTGGGG
>VZTM01034703.1:38529-60386 GCA_013400555.1 Jacana jacana | reverse complement strand
GGCTGGCTTTTGTTTTGATTTTACTGATGCTCACAACAGCTGTAATTGAATTCAAAGCATAAGGATACGGCACAAAAGAAACATTTCGTTGTGAACTGATGAAAGGAACTAATACTCTGCCGGTGTTAGGATGAGGAGGACTGTGAAACTTAGAGCACCAAACTGGGGAAACAATGAATGCTCTTGCAGTGAAAAGCAGAAATACACATCTTTTCCCAAAGAAATAGTACTTTTAAAAGAATTGCCATGTTGGAATAGAACTTATAAGCAAATGTATCAATTACACAAGACTATATTTGGGATTTGTTTTGGTGTTTGGAGATAATGAGCAGACAAGCTGTATAGCCTGGACAGTAACAACCAACTAGTCCTAGAAAGAATTATGCTATCAGGCGTTAGAGAAACTTGCTCTGTTTTCCAACAGATTTCCAAAGACCTGCAAACTCACTGGCTGTACCTGCCATCTACCCTTTTTGTATGCAAGTTTATTCTCCTGCTCATTGGTCTTTACTTGGTACTTGGAAGTGCAACTAGTCCTGCCAGGCCTCCAGAGGGGACAAATTCCTCCCTGGAATTGTGGAGAATGATCACGGGTATTGGTGGTATTAGCTCTGTTTTGCTTGTGTTACTTTGATAATGGAGAAGATGATTGCTGCAAATGGGTAATGAAGGTGCAGAGCCACAGAAAACTGCACTTCTTGGACAGGCATTAGACTGACTATATAGGGATCTGACTTTAATTACCTGGATAATTTTGCCTCTTTTTCCCTCGTTTCCATGGCCTCAAGTCAGGGCTGGTAGATTCTCATCACCCCCATCAGCTCCTCTTCAAGTGCCAGACAGGCTCCTTCACTCAACTTCAAGGAGTTTGAGATTAGGACTTTCAAATTGTGGGAGAGTATTTTTGCCACTCTGATTTTATTTTGGATGTTGCAGGTTTGTTGTGGAATTTGTCCTCCAATGACCAGCTGAAACACCTGCTGATGCGAGATGCCCTGCAGACGCTGACTGAGTCTGTTCTCATCCCTTACTCTGGCTGGCCAGATAGAGATTACCCAAAGTCAAGTGTTTTACCTGACCCTGATATCTTCTACAATGCCACAGGATGCTTGAGGTAAGCAACCATTTCAGAGGTACCCAAAAGAACAGGGATGATAAAACAGGCCTGCACAATTATTTTCTTCCTTGCTTTGAATTTTGATGGCTCCAAAGGAAGTTTACATACAGATCATATTTTTAAATGCCTGATGTGTATCCGAGCAGAAGAATTACCATTCAATACAATGAAAACAACTAACTTTATAAGACTCCTATATATTCATTTGATGGGTACTTGGCAGACTAAATATATCCATAAGAGGAGATAGTAATCGGAGGCCCGGTTGCAGTGCATAGTTGCACTGAAGTCAGAAAAATTCTTCACTGAATAACAGCTGTTGGTATGATGTTTACTATTATCCCCTGACTGATGATGATAGTAGTAAAAACAAAGCTTTTTTTAAATGGTTGTGGGAGTGGTGTATAAAAATCAACACTGGAGTAAAGAGAACAGTAACTTAAAGGAAACAGTGAACCTGTTTCAGCCTTTTAAAGATTCTAGTGCAGTGGTCTCCAAACTTTTTTGATCATAAATTCCCATCAGTAAAAACCTTTTGAGAATGCTTCCTCAGTACATAATATATATTTATTTATAAATTATATTGATGTACTACTTTACTAATATATTGTGTACATTATAAAACATACATAAAAACAAAAATGAAAAAGAATTATATAAAGATGAAATAAACACTGTGGATTATCTTGTGCACCCCTTGGGGAGACCAGTGCTCCAGTGGATGTATAGTATGGTGACCTTTAAAGCCTAGGTCTAAAGTTGTATGATCTGCTGATACAAATGCAGGAGTGACACTGTAATAGGATGTGAAGCTTTTTGGCTCCTATAAGTAACATTTAGAACCACTGTGTTAATACCTGTTTCATAAACAATTCCTGCTTCTTTTTAATTTCTAAAGTTAATGAAGCATAAGAAATGACTATCCACTGACGTCAAATAAAAATATGCCTACTCTACACACTGAAAATAATTAAGACTCTCATACATAGCTTGAGTAAGTTTCTATACTTCTGACTGGCAGAACACATTTATGATTATATTTATTGAAAAATAACGGTGTAGAATGTTATGAAGAGTCCTAACCTATGGAAGGTAAAGCTCTGTTTAGTGAATTTGATTCTGTGTAAACAAGGCTGTAGCCTTCTATGAACAGTAAAGAAAATTCAGTACATTTGCATGTCACTCAGTGTAGCTCCAACAGAAATTTGCTGTCATGTATGTTTTATTCAAGCTGTGGTAATGGTGTTTACAGTGGATAACATTATGGGCAGTTCCTTTGAGCACTGTTCCTGGTTTAGACACCCAGGAGTGTTAGCATTTCCCATAAGAACCACAAGGTTGGCAGCTTTCTCTCACAAATTCCTTTCTTTGTGCTATGCTGCTACATAGACCGTAAGTGCCATCTGGGCTACTGAAAGACTGACATGTATGAAAGGTTAGTTCTGGTGCCATAGATGGGACACTGGTACACCTGAAGTGCTCATGTACCTGGAATTTTCTTTGTAGAGACTGAGCAAGCCATCTTCACCTACAGCAGCATTAGGTATTAATGAGGTAATATTTTTGCCATTTCTGTTGGGTAAGTTCTGCTCAACTGCTGTAATACCTATCGAGTCCTACCAGCTTTACCAGGCACAGGAGCAGTCCTTTGGGCAGTAAGCAGAAGACGCCCAGCTGTGTCCAAGTCATTCTTTCTTTTCACTTGGCATATAAATCACAACTAATAGTTATATTCAGTAGCATCTCATAGGACCTTTTGGATAAATACATAGAGTTAATCTCGACTCATAATAATTTCTTATCTAAATAGATGAATTAGAAAGGGGACGTGGTACCTACAAGCACAGAGAAGTGTTCAGTTTTCAACTGCTGTCAAAGATGCTATACATCATAATGTAGAGCTAAAATGATTGGAAAATGACTTCAACCTAAATTAGAAAAAAGACAAAGTATGCCCTGTCCAACTTTTTGCAGAAGTTCAATTAAATTAAATTGGTGCCAGGCTGCTGCTGTGGGATGAATAAATAAATTAACGATTGTCTATTTACTACTACAATCAGCTAATAGCCTTATGAACACAGTAGCAGCTACTACAAAGAAACACAAAAGGCCTCAGTCAACACACCTTTAAATGACTGAAGTGTGAATATCACATCTTCAATAAAAACACCTTTAAAAAAACAGTTTGTAAAACTGTGGCCCTTTGTGAGTTCAAAGTCATTGCACATTAAATAAATACAAGTATGAGTATTAGAGATACATGTCTTTTGTACATTTATATTCAAAAATGCATCAAAGGACATAGTTTGAAATAATTCCAGAGTAACATATGAGTGCAAAGGCATGGCCTGAGTTTTAAATGCTTCTTAACAAAGTACAAGGGATGCAGTTTGAAATGTAGAGGCTGAGAAGCTGCCCAGCTTTGCCTTCCACACATCTGTTTTGCTAACATCCTATAACAGAATAGTTGTATCTGTAGTGCGTGAATTTTTCCTGTGTAAACAGCTCTGACTCATGGGTGGTTCCAGAGGATAAATGAATTGTTAGCTATACAAAATACTCAACAATAAAGCACCTTTTCCTGCAGGAACTCTTGTCAGCCCACTCACTACTAATTAACTTCATCTCTAAGTAATAATTAACTTCTGTTTATTCTGCTGGCTCAAAGCAAATACAGAGAAACATTAACTACCCATAATAAAACTTCTAGCTAATGCTAGTGACATTGTCTATGAAATAAAGCAGGTTGTCTTTTTTCATGTTAATTAGCCCAAGCTGCATGCTTAGAGAAACCAGTCTGGCTGATAGCTGTGCCGCTCCGTGGTGGCATGACCTGCTCCACTTCTGCCTTTGGACTCTGAAACCACCTCTTCCCTATGAGACAGCCAACAGCCAGCTGGGCATTCTCTGTTTTAAAGCCGTATTACTCTTCCCAAGCTTGTTGCAGCAACTTGGATACAAGACAAATGAGAAGCAACAGTAGCTTGGTTGTTTTAAGTTAAATAAAAGTAGATTCTGAACATAACATTTCATACTCTGTACAAAAAGTGAGTGGGGCTGCTCCAGAGCTACAGTTAGCTCTGCAGCCTCAATGAAGTTTCTCAAACTGCACTTATTGAGATGTTCAAGCATATATTACCTATTTTAAAAATATGAGGTCCATATTATGGTCCTTCAGAACGGAAAGGGTTTGAAAATCCACAGGTAAAGTCGATCTGCAGGACGGCCAACATACCTTCTAGCAGAGAATAGTTTTTAGTGAGGCTTACCATATTTGTATGGACCAAATATCCAATATTTGTAAGATGAATCAGTTTGCATCTCTTTATTGGAAATTAATGCACCTCCCCAATTTGGTCACTGGAAGTATTAATTTATTTTAAATCAATAATAATAATAATAATAATATCTGCACAAAAATGTGATGAAAACTAAAAGAAGAGCACACCCTAAAATGAAAAACTGTGCACTGAGGGAATGATGTTACTAATGAAGATGTTTAAAGAGTATATGTATTTGCCAGAATATAAACCTGTAATTAGTCTTACCTTTTGTAATACTAACATGTTTGCTGTGCGTGTTGATAAAGTCTATAGCCTGCAGCTTCTATTACAGGGTAAAAAACAGTACTTTGAAGTGCAATACATTATGCATGGTACCATACTTAGTTACAGGAGAGTGCCAAAACTTCTTTTAAAAAATTTGCATACAGCTACTGACTGACAGGGACACCCACAGTCCAAATCTAACACTGTCGTCTGACCTGATTGCCTGTGCTGTGCCTCGCAGTTACCAACTAGTAAATTAAAAGCTCTCTTCATCTTCTTTGGCAGAATTTCAGAGAAGTGAAACCACCTCTCTATATATAATATTGCAGATACTAACACTGGAATGAGTGAATGAGTTGAGTACTCCCCGTTCTGTTAGCCAGCTATTGCCAGAAGTATTGTGGAATCCTGAATTTCATCTGCCTGTGTCAGTGTATGTAACCACTGATAAGGAAGTCTGATGTTAAAAGGATTTCTTAATCCCATTATCTAGGTCTGTAATTTGCCTTGAAGCTTTGCTTCTGACAGTTTTACAGAAATCGTGGGTCACAAAACGATATAATAAAAAGAAGCTCTGTGCACCACACAATTCTGCATTTGTATTTAGTACAAGTAATGATATCCTTCAGTCCTGAAATACAATTAAAAGGACTGTGACCTGAACAGGCAGAATAAGCCAAACCAAAAGACTTTGCTGGTTGCCTGACAACAAGCTGAACAAGTAAAATTGGTATATTAGCTATCTAGAGGAGTACTGCAGACTTTTGCTGACAGATCTTGTTAGATTTTAAAGGTAATGTCAGTTTATCTTGGCCTGAAAATCTTACACATAACAATAGTTCTGTCCTCAGTTCCAATACAAATGAGTAGAAATTTTAGCCTCCCCTTCTATACTCCTTCCTGAGTCTTAAAGGGTAGGATGCCAACAGCATGCAGAATATATGGTTTTGAATATTATTTATATATGTAAGTGAATTTCTGGCATGATTCTTCCTCTGATTAAATGGAGAAGGCTCTCTGTATTATATCCCAATGCTGATAAAGATCTTGTTCCATTTTTACCTTGAAATACATGTTCCCAAAATTTATGCAATGCTGAGCTTTCCAAAATTTATCTTTAGTGATTATATTTCCTCCTGCAAAATATTTCATTTAAGTACTAGAGCTAGTGATTGCAACTGCCATGTTTTGTTAGAGTCCTCCCTTTTAATTGCTCTCTAACTGGAGCATCTTATTGCCCTATGTATCCTAATTCATAAAACACTCTAGACAACTCTCTCCAGAAAAGGTGGCTAACCCCCCTGTTCCTGGTTCCCCAGTCAGTAAAATAGAATGCTTCCTTTTTCATTATTATTTTCCACCCTCTGTCTGCCCCAACTTTCCTTTAAGACCTTTGAGAGTTAAGACCTGCAAGGATGGTGGAAAGCTGTAGTTGGAGGAAGTAGTATCACTGGGCTTTAGACCAAATGGCTGCGTAAACATCTACTTCCGTTTGCCCTGGGAGAGAAGTGAAGCCAAAGCTCTCATTGTGTGTTGAAAAGCATAATGGCAGCTCAATTTCATAATGGAAGCCTCTAAAAGAGAATGTAAAACAAAGAACTGATGACAAGAAGTCTTTGAACCAAGACCACTTGCATAGCATTGCCATTCCTTTATTTCCATCCATTCTTGCCTTCTCTTGCCTCCTCTGCAGTTTATCTGCTCCCCCAGTTCCTGAAAGGAATTTTGTTATTTCCAGTAAGCAGCTTGCAGCCTGGCGCCTGTAGCTACTAAGTAGATCCCCGGATACCTTTCCCTCCCTGCTACATTTTTGAACTGTGTAAGTCATGAAGGGAATAGAATTTCCCAAACTACTTCAGGAAATTGTTATCATGTAATTGAGTTAAATTCAAATTACCAGTTTTAGCAGAATGAATCCCAGGAGCAAAAGCTTTCGTCTTATCAGTCGTGTAGATCATTCGCAGCAGTGCAAAAACCTTTTCCAACATAGTCTGCCAGCATGTGATTCACCACTGGCTTAAAGGGAGTACCTCTTTCATTTGGTGCGATTTGCAATCTAACTGAACATATTTTATCTTTCTGTGTCTTTCAAAATCACACTTGATTTTACTATGTTACATTTCTTTGTATTTACCTCACGTCTCTGGATCAAAATATATCCCAACAGGGAATTAGCTGATCCTCCACAAACGCCACAGGAACATGGGCAGAGGTCTCTTCCAGTTACAGACATAGTTACACCGTGCATTTGTGCAAGAGAGAACAGAAGCAGCAAATATGGGATAAATGAGGCACATAGATAGATACAATGCATCCATATTAGCATGTGGCATAGTTTGGACATGTCACCAGGATTAGCATAATTAAGCATGCCAGAAGTCAGACATTTCTAACAGTTAGATGATCCTAAAACCTAAGTTCTGAGTCATTCAAAGGAGAGGATCCCCGCAAGCTGCAATCTCCCTAGGGCTGAATTCTCCCAACCATTCAATACCAACAGAGGGTGGAGATATGGAGGAACTGTGTAGCAGAAGAGTTTTTCTGTCAGAAGACTCGTGATCTTGACTCCAGCTGATCTTTTTTTCCATGGATGTGTTTGTCTCAGTGTACTTCTGATGAAATGCCAGTAAAACAAACTTGCACAGCAGATTTGAAGATTTCTTAGGTAGCGCTGAGTCTCACCAGGGACGTCGCCATGAGCAGTAATACTGGGTCAGCCCAACCATGGCACCTGCCCAAACACTGAATATCTCAAGGCTTGCAGGAGCTCACTACAAGAGAGTCCAACTCCTGAGCTCAGAGAGAGGTGTTCCAGTTGTCAGGAACCTCAAATCTTGGGAAGCCAAAATTAAGTCAGTTTTGCAATTTTCTAAAATTCTAAATTAATTTTTTAAATGTTGTCATTGTTTCAAACTTGATTTTGGTTTAGTGTTTGGTTTTGGTTGTTGTTTGGTTTTGGTTTTTTTTTAATTTATGTTTCTGTGACCCTTCTCAGAAATATTTTTTTCCCAGTCTAATAATATTGTTATTTCATGGAGTTTCTCAAGCTTTAATTAGCAAACAAACTTACACCGTCAACTGAGGTTTTGCCTGAAATGCTATTCTGTGCCTTCAAAACAGCTGTGACCTTATTCAGAGTATGGTGGTTACAACTGTAATTGGGCAAGTGGGAGAACAGGAGCTCTCCCATTCCCAATCCACATTGTGGTGATAAGGAAACAAGGAAAGGTGGAGAATGGAGTGGCCATATGTGTAAGGATGTGCACACAGACACACGCTGATATGTCTGACTAGACAAACAGCTGAACATTGGCTTCTTAATCAGCGACTGGTTTGGGTTGGAAAGGGCCTTTAAGGTCATTAAAACAGAGTCCAGTACTTCATTGCCTTTGCCAAACAGGCCAGCGCCTCCCATTCAGGCTCTTCTCTGCCTCCTGAGCTATAAAGCCATGTGCTCCACCATACTTATGCTAGAGAGCAGAGCCAGGTGATGGCCTCTCCTTGCACATCCATTCAGCATGATCATAGTTGTCAAAAGTTCAGGGATTTCTCCAGAGGTCCCTTCCAACCCCATATCATTCTGTCATTCTGTGATTATTTGTAGAATAATGTACCGTGACACAAGAAAATACTGTATCAAATGAAATGTCTTTGGCAAGGGAAATTCCACACTCATCTTTTAATAGTATTTTTAGTCTATGTGCCTCAGAAACTATTTTTGCTGTGCACGAGAAGGGTTGTAACTTGTGCATTGTGTCAGCATAACCATAAACATGCAAAAGGGTGACATATATAGGTAAAATTACATTCCAAAATTATATCTGGAGTAGGTCATACTGAGGAATCTGAATATTGACTCTGTGATATATAATTTCATGAGAGAATAAGTGAACTCATAAATAGGGAAAATGTTAACAGCATGACCTAAACTAAAACTGTAATTACAGTGCATTAGTACTTAATCTGAATATGTACTTCCCAGAGGAAAAAACAGAAGAATCACATTGGTGGTATTTAAAATGCTACGTTCATTTTACAGTCATGAGCCACAGGAAAGTTTAAAGCTGTACTTTACTGGCTTTGTTGATAATAAAATTTTAAAGCATTGTAGTTTCCAGTGGGTAAAGTAAGCATGCAAAATAAACACACTGAAACTATCTAAAGAAACATGTCCCCCATGTCCCTCTCTGTGATGGATGCTAAGATTGGGTTGTATTCAATGTTATTTCAAACAAAGAAGCTGGAATGTGATAGTGTGCAGCCTTTTGGCCAGCAGAGCTGCAGGAGTCCAAAATAATGAGGTTTATAATTCCAGCATTCCATAATTCAGAGTTTGTTCAGTTGTAAAAACAATTATACCCTAAAATTGTAAGTGTTGTTACTTCCCTGGAAATCAGTAACTTATTTAGAGCCAAACTTCAAGCAGCAAGGATGTGTTTGGCTTTTCAAGAGCTTTTAAATCACTTTCATAATTTATTTTCAAGTTGTAATTGTGTTACCAGAAAGCACAGAAAATGTTACTTGAAAGCCGGGCAAACGGTGGCTTCCTTCAGATCTGGAAGAAGCGGAAAGTGTGGAGACCTGTGTCCAAGCCATTGGGCTAGAACAGCAGAAGGCATCTGGCATTCCCCTCTCTGACTGAGTAGCTTCTGGTGCCTTTGGCTTTCTTCTGCTTAGGTGCCAGCAGTTTCTCTGGGAAGTCGGGAATCAGCTCAGCACAGGGTATTTTTTCCTTTTCCTTGTCCCCGCATGTTTCATAATTGTCACGCAGCTGCTCTGGCAGTGATGGCAGCGGCAGCCACATTGAGATCCATCCCCTCAGCTTCTCGCCCAGTGGTGGGGCTGGGCTGCTACTCCAACCTACTGGCTCAGCTGCATTCGCCCTGCTTTGATATAGGTAAATGCTAAAGGACATTTGTGTGCATGTGCAACTTTTTACAGGTACCTTTCCTCTGATATTTTGACATAGCTACTGCCCAATTTTTTTAAAATATAACTACACATGGAATGATGGGGGGGAGGGGGAAATCCAGTTTGACTGTTTGAAAAGCATTAATTCAATTTTGAGATGATGATCTGAGTCAGGTCCTACCTATCCAAACACAACAGTTTGTTTTCCTGGAGAATTTAGGTTTGTCTGGAAGTGTACTGAAGTGAAAGTTTTACTTAGCAGGGGCCCAGATTATTTTACTGCTCTGAAGAAAGGAAGCGCTCAACCTTAACTTCAGTACCTTTAAGATTTAGCTGGAAAAGTTTGCCACAGGAGCACAAGGTAATACTTTTGACTAAATCTATTCTCACCAATTCATTCCTTCCTGCACAGAAACATGAGCTCTGCCGGCCCAGAAGGAAGGAAAAAGATGAGAGAATGCAACGGCTTGATTGATTCTCTTGTATATTATATTCAAGGAGCTATTGCAGACCACGAGCCTAATGACAAGGTATTCTTTGAGATGAAAGGTGTTTTCCTAGGGGAAATTGCTAGGAGAATATTCTTTTTTTGTTTAGAAGCCAGTGTTTGGAAACATCGTAACTGACAAACTTATATTTATTTCCAGGGCTTTTAGAACTGTCACCAAAGATGAAAGTTCAGAAAGAAGCTTTCTGAAGTGGTTTTTTTTTTACCCTGCAATCTAAAAGAATAACATACCTTAGCTTTGGGAAAACATTTTCAGAATCTCCAACAAGAGCTAGAAACTTCTGTCTTTTTTTCTAAATGTGAGAGAAAGTCACAGCTTTCAGAGATACTGAAATACCCAGAGAGTCAGGTATTACCTTTTTAGTTGTCTCAGGATGGTAGCAAGCTAGAAGCTTAAAGAATTAATCTGGTTACTTTCCAGTATATTTAGTGCTATATGCTCCTTAGGAAATGAAGAACCTAAATCTCTATGGGTGGCAGTGTAATTAAAGAGCTTGCATCATTTAGAATGAGATTAAATTTCCTATTTTTTTTTTCGTTCTGCCTTATCTAGTAACTATCAGGACATGGAGACCTTCAGAAGCCAGTACCTCTCATCCTCTTCCTCCCACCACTGACTGCAGATGAACCCTGAGCATTGCTTAGATTAGGCTTCTGGCTGGGTGACGTTGGATGGGAAGACCAGCTGTCACTTAGGAGAAGTTTAGCTGTAGACTGTGAGGCACTTCTAGCGTGCCTGCTATAACTTGTGCTGTGTAGTGGTAATTACTGCACATTTATAGCTCTGTTCTAGGATTAGTGACTTGAGCTTCTCCATCTCTTTGTATTCAGTGCCATTAGCTTCAGGGAGCGCACTACTCTTGTGCCAATAGCTCTCTGCTGCATTTTGCCCTTAAAACCACTTGTTCCTTTTTTACTTTCAAACAAGGAGGAACTGGTAACAAAGCTATTTGCCACTAGGCTCATCGCTCAGAAGTTGTAGACCTGACCTTAGCCATGCCTAGAAAGGTACATCTAATTTTAAAAAAGCATTCCACTGCAGAAAAGTGCTTCCTCCTTAGGAAAGATACAAAGCTTCCCTTTTGCCAATGCTACAGTGAGGTGCGTACGTGATCATCTTTACTCTTAAGCTTTTAAACATTCCTTGGCACACTTATGGTCTGTGCCAAATAGCACTCGCCCTAACAATTCCCAGGCACAATTCAGGAATTGTAATGTCCTAGGACCATTTCCAACAGGCATGCATCCCCCCACTGCGAATGCAAGCCCTGTCTGCCAGTTGGCCTCAGCACTCGGGAACATCCCAGGACATGTTTCATTTATCAGCATAAATGCAGGCTTGCGGATCACTGGCACGAAGACTAGCTCTTCTGTAAGCCATTGGAAGCCCTGCAGTTAGGTGTTGAAGATCCCAAAATGAACGATCTTCCCGTGTCTATACATGCCCCTTCAATGTATGCCAAAATGAATGCCAAAGCTTTCAAGATTTCTATTCTTTTGTTATTTTAGGCCACAGAGAATTGTGTGTGCATTCTTCACAATCTTTCCTACCAGCTAGAGATAGAGCTCCCTGAGAGCTATGCCCAAAGCATATATATGCAAAGGAGGAATATTTCTAGTGACGATAAAACACCGGGCTGTTTTGGATCACGGAGCAGAAAAGTGAAAGAGGTAAGGGACATGTTTAGTTACATTTTGTTTTCTTAATCGGTTGCAGCAACTTCTGGAGAATAAGGCTGAAATCCACTTAACAATCTGTTATTGATGTGTCTGGTAGTGTGACGCTTGCCTCAAAAATGCCGATTTATTGATTATCTTATCTATTATCTTGCTCAGCTGCTGATTGTGAAAATGACATAGCAATTCACTGTTTCATTAGCTGAGGAGTACTGCCCCTCAGTTTCATCTCTCTGATCGATCTAAATGGTGTCTGTACCACATACAGCAAGTGTGCAAGTGCCTTGCCAATGAGTGGGCGTTGTGAGGGTTTCACCACTGAAACCAGCACAAGGTGACTGGTCACTTCCATAACTTGCTGGCTTTTGGGCTATCTCAAGACCTCCTCTTTTGATGCCATGTGTTACAGATCACAAGTATTCTGGCAACTGGGAATTGTTGGAGAGAAAACAGGTGTAAAGGGAGGGGGAAAGCAAAAGAAAAGGGTCAATGACCCTTCCTCATCTATTAGTTTTGCTGGAGTGCATTCTGCCTTCTCCCATTCTATCCACAGTACAAGTCAGGCTGGCCATTTTTCTCATGTTCTCATGTTTCTCATTCATGTTTCTCCCTGGCCTCAGCCCCTAGTATCAGTTGCTAAGAAATACGAAGCAGCTTCCCCCATACCTATGTCATCTTTTTGGATGGAGTGGCCAGTATAGTTAAATATTGACATTTTACAGGTTGTCATTTGAGTTCACAGCTTTATAATCTACAAATAATTTGGTCATAGAGAGTTACAAACGGGGTAGTTTATCTTGCGATGCAGCAAGTGATATGAGGTTACCATTTCTAAAGACTTCTGCTTACTTGTTTAGAAGCAGCAGGACACGCCGCTACCAGAGGAAAAGAGCAATCCCAGAGGTATTGAATCACTCTGGCATTCCACACTGATTAGGATATATCTGTCCTTAATAGCAAAGAGTACCAGAAACTATACCCAGGAAGCATCCCTGGGAGCTCTTCAGAACCTTACAGCTGGCACTGGACCAGTAAGTCAACTTTTTTCTTTTTCTTGCCGTTTAGTTCTTAATGGAAATGCATACAGTTTAGGGCTAGAGACCAACACACCCACAGCACTGAGATCAGGTAACCACTGGCAGGTCACTGTCTCACAGACATGATCAAGGAAATCAAAGAACACTGAAGGGAGAATCATAGCTAGCAGTGCAGCTATTTCATGCTTGGCAAATCTGGAGACTGCTTCTTCTCACTCTGTATATCTCCATGTGTGGAATTTTGCCTATTCATGCACAGTGAGGGATAAGTAGGTGTTAAAAGCTCATAAAAAAATAGGTTTGTGGCACATAATCAGTCCCATGGGGAGAGGAAGGCTCTGAATCACTTTCATGGTGAAGAAACTAATGACCTCTGTCATGTTTTGGCTGAGGAACTGGCCCAAGAGCAGCACATGGGAGAAAGACGGCCCAGAACTTGTTTTACATCACCTTCCTTTTTCTGTTGCATCTCATACCTAGTTCTGGATTTCAGTCATGCTTAAATCAATGTAGAGAAGCTGCTGCCTTTCTTTATGAGGCTGTACATTCATGGTAATGACACATCCTTGCCACATGCCTTATAACAGATGCCGTTTGCGGTGGCCCGGACTGTTGTTCAGAAGGCAAATGGCCTTCCAAGTATTCGAACTATGCTGCATGTAAGCCACCCAACAGTAAAGAAGACAGCAGTCTCGCTGCTCCGGAACTTGTCTCGCAACACCTCCCTGCAAAGTGATATTGGTGAGCAAAGACTAACATTGTCTCTAGGGCTTGCTTTCTCTCTTCTCTTTACTTTAAGCTTTCCTTCTTTAAACAAAAGCGCGTGCAAAAAAAAAAACCCCAAAATAATAAAAAAAACCTATGTGGTTTTAATAGAATTTTAGATACTAGCAATCATTATTCAGGGTTGAAAATAAGAGTTATGCCTAAGAAAGGCTTGAAATTCAAGTTTTCTGTAAATTGGGTGTTCCTTGTTAGATTTTACTTTCAAAAAACACATAATGGAAGTAAAAAACTACACAGATTTGGAGAGGAAGTTCTTCTTCATCTTAAAATAAAGTCTCATTTATTTTGTAAAAAAAAAAAAAAAAGCTGAATTATGTGCTTCCACAGCTGTGTAATCCTTTAGGACAAGTCACAGAACATCTCTAATTCTTCAGGTGAAAATCGTATTATCTTCTTTTAGACACAAAGCTTTGGAAATTTGCAGCTTGCACAGTTTTCCTGCATAAGGTTTTTTTTGAGAAATGAAACTAGAAGATACTATAGAGAAAATAGTTCAGTCTTCCTGGAGGACATTATTTCTAAAATGTTATAATTATTTTCACATCAGAAGCTATTTCTACTCTGATTATTCTCATTTCAGTTTAATGTATATTTGAATCTTTTTCCTGCTGATAGGATAAAATTAATTCTCAGTGATTGTTGTCCTTTTCTGTGTTCGCTCCAAAAGGGAAGGGGAAATTACAGGCACACAGCTGGTTCATGAGGCAGATTAACCTCCAGAAGTCTGCAGAACAATCTCCTGGGCACCATTTAATCCCTAGAAAACATTCCCTGCTAATGAAAATATTATAATATGTTGTTGGACTGATTACAAAGGGATAACCCATACGGTGTTAAAAATTACAAGTGGAGAATCTCCCAGAAAAAGTAGGAATTAACCTGAGAAGAATTTGCAGTTTCATCAGGAAAAACAATTTATGAAAGAATGTGGTAAAGACAGAATAGCAGGAAGCTTTGGAGAAACATGCTTCATCTTGCATGTTCACAGTCATTCTTTTGCTTTACCCATGATAGGAAGAACTGGGGGAATTTCAGGTGAACCTTTTCTCCATAAAAAAAAGGTGTTCTTTTTGGTTGACTGAAAACAACAGTGAATTCAGATCAAATTCTCCAAATAATTTTGGTCACAGGGAAACATTTGGAGAGGCATACTGTTTCCTAGATGAAGTGTCTATATTTATCAAGCAAAATTACCATTTCTTAGATACAGTGTCTATCAAGCAAAACGAACATTTTATATGAAATTGAGAATAATCTCTCAAAGTTAAATGGTTGAAAAATATCAGAAAATCTCCTATTTTACTTGAAAAAAATAACATTTGTTCTGAACAGATGTTTTCAAGACACCGACAAATGCATACTTTCTAAAAATTGCCGTCCTTGATTTACCAATGGAAGAAAAAATGGGCTATCATGCCTGACATAATTGCTTGGACTGATACTTAGCATAGCAGGTGGTTCATCCAGTTTTAAAGGTCCTTTTCAAAATTGCATGTAATTTAACCTAAAAATATATGAACCTTGTCACACATCCATCGGGAGGAAGGAAAAGAGCATACCGAGAGCCAAGCGCTCTGTTGAAATGAAACACTGGTTAGGAGGGGAGAATGGCCCAAAATGCCCCAAACTATTGCCCAGTGCTCCTTCTTATAGTGGGAGCAGCTGACTATGACCTCTTTCTTAAATTTTCTCTGTCAGCTTTGGTCCTCATGTCACATATCTCACATATACATTAGGACTCAATTGCTGTCCAGAGCTGCTGTCTGCTGTTCGGTTGGCTGGTAGGGTTGCATCCAGTGTGGTTAAAGCGATGTGGTGTTTCTTGACAGACTTCAGAATAGAATATTCTTCTTAAATAGGTAAAAGACTTGAGTGCGTGCATCCCCTTATAGCTGACCATTGACAAGTTCAGCAGTAAAAACTGTGCTGTCATCACCCTTTCTCAGCTTGCTGTGTATCACTATACCCATGCAGGTAATCACCTGCAGGACACACAGGGTTCCTCGGGAAGTGGCAGCCTGCTGCTAGCACATGCCTAGGGATCTCACTACAGTACCCAAGTTAGTCATGTATGGTGTAGCAGAGGCAAAATGAGTGCTTGCTGATTTAGTGCAGACACAGCTTAACCTTAATTGTGGGGATGTAATGCGAGTTTAAAACTGTGACTCTATTGTGGGAACACACAGCACCCTCATAGGTGCTAATGGGAGGATGAAGGTCTTGTAGGACGCCTGGATGAATCTGCACCTGTTCGTAATGGAGTTGTTTGTCTCTCTTCCAACTCGTAGCTAGGGAAGTTTTGCCTGATTTGGTCTCGATACTTCCGGAGTCTGCCCTGGAGTCTGATATTGTCTGTGAAACCACAGTGTCCATCTGCTACACCTTGTTCAATTTGACACAGAGCAGTTCTCACAACGCACGGCTTCTCCTGAGTGCCAATGGCCTCCCGAAGATTATTACCATCAGCATGAATGACAGGTAAGATGGTAGAGAAGCCTTCCCTCTCTCCTACCTCCTTTTTCTGGGGAAATAAGAAACTGCAAGCTCTGTCACTTGAGGGGAAAAAGTACTGCATCTTAAGGCACAAGACAACTTAAACAAGTGACTGTGGTGTGAATAGGATTCCATGTATCAGGAAACACAAAACAATCTCTTACAACAACTGTTCCACCCACAGCTAAATCTGCCAGGTTCCAGCATTTTAAATAGTTCCTGAGAAGCTGATGGCACAAAATTGTCTATATTCTAATAGATATAGTTCCTGACTATCAGATCTTATCTGTCCACCAAATTTTTCTATATTTCCTGGTTTTTATAAACAACTCTGATAATCTTTAGCAGAAAAACGCAGAGATACATTTTATAGAGCTGATGGAATTTTACTTAAAAGTATTTATCAAGGGGTGTTTTAAATAATAGATGTTGAATTTCCTTTAATCGTTATTTGATATTTAATCACATGCAACCAATGTTTACTCAAAAGAGAATAATTAATGCTTTGTGAATACAAATAATTATTCTGTTTGCCTTCCTCTCTTTTTACAAAATGAAAGAGGAAATTCACCTCAGTAAAGGAGGCTCATGAGGCTCTGAATAGCTTAAATCCTATCTAACTAACCAAAGATTTTACCTGCTGGAAAGATCCTTTCAAATGCTTCCTATGCTGAGTTGTGTTTTTGTGAACTGAATATGAATAATATGATAGCTGTTCTAAGATGAAGGCTATGGGTTACTTAATTTCTCTCCAGTGCTGAAGAATGAGTGAAGTAGGGAGGGACATTGCATTTGTTTCAGTGATCAGGACAGCATGAGATGCGCTAGAATACCTAAAGAGCAGTAAAACAGTATTTAGAAAGAAAAAGAAATGGAAATGAGTTTAAATTTGCTGAAGTCTGCATGTGCACTGTAATTACAAAGCAAGAACCTAAACGTGTTTAATCTTTTTTTTGTTTTTTTTTTTTTTTTTCAAAATTGCAGTAACATGTTCAGCAAAGCTAGTAGGGCTGCTTCAGTCCTCCTCTACTCCTTATGGTCACATACTGATCTCCACAGTGCTTACAAAAAGGTAAGGTCTGGGTTAGAGCAAAGTCTGTCCTTTCAGATCCAGAACCCTCTCGTTTGTCCTCCAGGGTCCTTAGCACTTCTATTAAGAAACGGTTATGTTTCACTGTTAAGAAACAGAATCCGACCCTATGATAGGATTTCCAGCTGCCTCTGAATTTGGTGTTCCTATGACTTATGGAAAATCCTGCAAAACTAATGCATGCTCCTAATTTTTGCTCATCTGTGATCATATTCTCTCACTTGTGGTTTTTATATGCACTGGCAAAGTTTATGAAAAACATTGCTGCTGCCTGCCAGAAGTGTCAGATGGTGAGAAGTGATGCACAGTAGGTGTCCATCCACCACTGACTGAAGCAATCTGACACAGAGGATGCCCTAAGGCACCAGCAAATGCAAAGGCAGGGTGAGGCAGCTCCCTGCTTTAAAACCAGAGCATTTTTGTTCCTTTTGTTCTTTGCATGGTTGCAAGCCCAGGTGTTAGTTATATTCAGACAAAAAGGTTGGACCTGGGAAAGGTGTTGGCAAGTGTCTACTGCCACAGCCAAAATCAAACATGAAAATGACCAGCATGAGTCAGTCAACAAACTGGTTTGTTTCCTTCCTTTTGAAGCTTTATTATTGCTATTTCAACACAGAGCTGGATTGACTTACGCCTACCTGCCTTCAGCCTGCATTTCACACTGTTTTCATTCCTTGTTTTCTTGATTTTCAGAATTTGTCACCTAAAATTCCCTACAGACTAAACCTTACCATTTTTTTCAAGCTGTACCCTGTAGCAATTACCTGTCAGCTTGTTTATTCTTGTTGATGTTTTATTGAAATTTGCTCAAAAAAGTTACTTGCTGCAGTATCCTTTAACAGTCTTGCATCTCACTCGGGACATTGCCCTACAAACCAGAAAATCTGCATTCAAGAATAAGGGTACTGTACCCATATAAACTCTAACTGGATTTTGTTGTCTCTGGTAGTCTGCAACTACATTCCTGACTTTACCATACAGCAATATCGCTGATGGCATGAATTTTCTGAAGTCACTGACACTTCGGGTATGCCTATAAGACACATATGTTAGATCAGAGTTTCAAAAAGTGCCGATTACTTGCTATTCCTGTGCAAATCAGGTCCCCTAACTATACCAGATACAGCACTGAAAACAGCAGGCTACCTAGCAACTAGCCATTTTTGAAAAGTTAGTCCAATAAGCAACAGAAATCACTTGATCAAATGAGACTGATAAAATCCTACGTTATTTTGTCATTGCCCTGTACTCTTTGTTCAGACAGGGTTGATCTCAGCTGACATCTATCGTCACTCAAGAGTTAGGAGTCTGTAGAGCTGAGCTAGAAGGATAGACTCCCCGTAGTCAGTGGAGAGAGCTGAGCAACGCCAATGATTCCACCTCACCTATCTTTGAATGGAGTCACTCCTGGGAGATGCCTGTTCTGTCTCTGTTGACCATACAGGACTCTGCCTGCACTCCTTCCATGGCTCCATACCTAGCTTTTAGACAGCTGAATCCATCTTTCCCTGGCAGAATTGGGGCTGAGAATAATGAATTATTCTGTTTCTTTCATTCCAAAGGCTGATTTTAAGAAGGCGGATTTCATCAACACCCGGACCACAAAAGCCTATAATTCTCTAAAAGAGTGAATCAGACCATAACACCACTGAAGACAAATGAGATTATATGTCAATTAACATAACTATCTTCATATGGTTGGTGTTGCCATCACGAACCAGGATGTATCTCAGAAAAAAAGAGGCTGATTTTATATAAGACTTGAGTGCCCAGAGGGTAGCTGTTTTGTGTTTTTTTCATCCTGATCACCTTGTTGTCACTGCATATATCAATGTAAGAATAACCAAAGATGGATTCTTCAGGATGTCTGAAGTCAAGTTTCATCCATGTTCATCACCAGTCAGAGCTTCAGATGACTGCCTTTTATCTAACGGGCATTTATACAGAGAGGTTTGAAATGCTGATTGATAGCAAATTCTTTTCAGACTGTTTTATACAGATACTTTTCTACAGTGGGTAAGCATCAAGTGCACTGCTCAGGGCACAGAAATTTTTCACCCTTTTGTTTTTTCCCCACATGCTAAATCAGAATCTTCAGACTGCGTGAGTATACACAAAAAGCTCTTTCACTACCTGCATTATAAAAGCACCAATGAAGTTAAAATTATTATTTTTGTATTGTATGTATTCAGACGCTCACTGGTTCTTAAGCCTCTTTCCTTTAAGATTTCATGAGCAACAGCAACAAAACTGATTTTACATAAGTCTCATCCTGCCTTGCTCCTCTCCTCCTCCCTCACGTGGCTGTTGGAATTTATAACTGTGTCCAGGCAGAGTTCTAACTAGAACCAGTATGTTTCAGACACTTTGAGCTGCCCTTAGATCCA
This sequence comes from Jacana jacana, assembly GCA_013400555.1. Taxonomy (NCBI): domain Eukaryota; kingdom Metazoa; phylum Chordata; class Aves; order Charadriiformes; family Jacanidae; genus Jacana; species Jacana jacana. Next base: position 40,832 of record VZTM01034703.1, on the reverse strand, counting down.
TACTTCTTTGCTAATTGGTGGAAGAGTTAGTTGCTGGTGATTCACTGATTATTTTAAGAAAATTGCATTTTTGAAATGATTCTGTTGTTTATATATAGTAAAGCAAGTGGAATCTTGCCTTTATTTTTGAAGAACTAGATACACATGCACAAGAGATAAAGTTCTGTGCTGCTTAAGAATTCATCTGATCCTGCTTCATTCTCTCTTAACTTGAAATCATCCTCCTCCTTGAAGCAACTACATGTGATGTGATAACTGAAGGCCTATGTCAGCACATGTGGGAACAGGTAGCAGGAGAAGAAAAATTCCTAAGCACCTGAAGGCTCTCCCCCTTTATATGTTCCTCAGAGAGGGAAAAGAAGCACTAAAAATCCCCATCTGACACCTTTCGTAAGTTAGGTTTATCTCAATGAATCAGTAGTTAAGTTGTCCATCAAAGCAATACCTAAATATTTAAAACTCTGTGGATCGGATTAGCAGCTGACATTACTCTTCTGAAGTCAGGGGAGCTAAGCCATATTCATGGCAACCAAGACTTTGCCATATATATTGTCAAGCCTTCCTGCACAAATGGAACCCGTCCTGTACCCCCATGCTGAACTGCTGGCACAGGAGTTATTGCAGCTCTTTTTATCCAGAAAGGGATGGTATAATCCTTCAAGTAGGGGCCTCACAGAGGAGATCATTGGGTCTTCATTTCAACAGTCCTGGCTAAAAGGTCTAGCTCCTATCAGAAATTCACAATGAGCGGATTGTGACATTGCATATTTCTGGATATCAGAGAGTTAAATGCTGCTGGGTAGGTGCACGTAGTTCTCATAAGGTTCCTAGGAAGTCCCACACGTGCACACAGAATAGAAGGTGTCCTGGGGAGGTAAGCAAACAACCCTGCTTTCCCATCACAGATCATTTTCATAGGTCTGTTAGTCCTCCGCGTTTGCATTGGATAACTCAAATCAAATGCATTCCAATAAGACGTTTTAAAAATACTATTGTTTTGTTAAGAGGTTGCTCTCAAAATATTCCAGGCCCAAAAACAACACAGGGGAAGGGAACTTACAGCACCACATGTTGAGGAAATTGTTTTTATAATTTTGTAAAAATACGACAGAAAACAGACAATTTAAATCTAATTTTTTCTTCTAACTTTTTAACCCACATATCACTGCATATGCCATAAATTAATAAATACCAGGAAATCCGGACAAGTCTACTTTTACTGACTAAAAAGTAGTTCTAGGCAAAAATACAAAGAGTAAATTTAAATACAGAGTATCACAGGAATGAAGAACTGCAGTCTAAAGAGCAGGAAGATCTTATTATTCTAAGATATTTCTAAATAACTATCAGCTTAGTTCTGTGAAACTCACATGCTGTTTAAAAAAAAAAACCAAAACCAGAACAACAATGGTGAGTATTTTCAAATTCTCTACTGGTATGTCTAACTCCCAGTAAGATGTCCTGAAGAATGGGATGCAAACTTTTTTCTATTGATAGTGTCCCTTTAAAAGCAAAGCAGTGTTCAGAAGTCTGAAGAAGATTATCAGCCTTGGCAACAACTGACAGCTATAAACAGGGATGAGAAACAATGACACACCTTATTGCAACTGATCTCCTACTTGTATGCAATCAAAAACATTTCAGCGGGGCTTCAGAGAATATTAGTCAGAGAAATAATAAAAAATAAGAAAAAAAAAAAACCACCAAGAAATCTGTCTTTGGTCTTTGTTGTTATTAACGAACCTACTTTCTATGATGCAGCAAATGTATTTTTAAGTTTTAGCCCTTCCTTTAAAAGGACAAATTCTTTTTTAAATTAAATCTTGACTTCCCTGCAACAGAAGAGTGTTACTGAAGGTAAGCTGTGTAATGCTCCTGCAAATAACTTTCTTTTTACTTACAAAATCTGTCCAGTTTTGCTGTTCTGTCAAAGCACCTGGCATCCTGTCTTCACCTCTCTTCGGTTGGTCTTTGCCTGTAACCTTTACCATTGACCATATCACCACTGGAGATCTGAAACATAATTAGGATCATCCTCACCATAGTCTCGGACTCAGGAAATATAACCCACTCGCTCTTTTACAGCAAGGAGGTTTGAGACCTTGAATTTTAACATACTGGGTAGTGTCCAAAAAGCCTTTGGCTGAACCAGGAACTAACCTCAGGTTGTGCTGTCTGGAGATACTGTCTTAGCCACAACCCAGTACAACCACCTTTCACTGACCTGTTTTAGTAGAAAGTCTTAATTTGTGCAGATAAAGTTGTAGTTGATACCGCAGAATATAGACATCAATTCACTGCCA
>VZTM01034703.1:0-33276 GCA_013400555.1 Jacana jacana | reverse complement strand
AGGTGCGGGGGGGGGGGGGGGGGGGGGGGGAAGCAAAAGCTTTGGCATAGCTTAAATGACACAAAGAGATGGAATAAAAATTGTTTTCTGGTGTGTAAGACTGAAGCAGATGCATTTGAAAGAGGTGTGAGTGCTAGAGTGGTTCATCAAGAAAGGGGCAGGAAAGTTGGAGTGTGGGGAGGAGGGAAGGGAGCTGGTTTCTATCTGGTGAGGGGGAGGAGTGCCAAACCTACAGTGAGAAGTGCTGCCAGACAAGGTCAGGAAGCAGATGGTACCATGGCAAAAAAAAGTATGAGGTGGGTAAACTGTGAAGATGAGAAAGGCCAAGCAAACGATGTGGAAAAGAAAGGAGAAACTTCAGAAGGTCTGAAATTCACTTGGCAGAAAGCAAGACCATCTGGATGCTGGGTCAGAGGCCCATCCAGTTCCACCAGCAAGGAGACCTTATCTCAGGAGACCCTCACTGCAAATCCTGACAAGGTGGCACACAACTCTTCCCAGCTTCTATGTGTAGTCAATAAGAAGCTGGAGTGGATTTGGCCAAGGTTTAAATGCTGAGTGTTATGAAGGGATTTTGTTTTGCAAGTTTCTGGAGTACTGCACACTGCGCTGGGGGAAGCCAGCAGCACTGGTCTAGCACTTGCCTCTTGTACAGCCCCATCTGTGGACTGGCAGCCTAACTAGTGCTGTGTCCTCTGAATACACAGCACAGGTTATCCGTCCACCAAGGACTTTTTTTCTAATTAGATCAGTGATTTTCTATTGTTATGAAGATGACAGATTCCCTGTTACCCGGGCTTAAGGTTGTTAATAAGTTATTGTGGGGGTAATTACAGATCATAAATAGAGCACAATGAATTCTGTAGACTAATATGTTCACCTGTAAAAGAAGTGGTCTTTAGTATGCCTGAAAGACATGGACCTGCATTTGACAGACACCTTGGCGTTCTTCACATCTACAGGATTGGCTGCAGACACAGATTTGTTACATTGGACTTAAAAAAAAAAAAAAAAAAAAAAAAAAAAAGAAAAAGGGAAAAAGAGAAAAAAAAAGTGTAAGAGCGTAAGAACCTGCATTTCCCTGGTCTAAGTTGTTCATATGTAGATTTAAAAGGTGGGCCCCACTGTTGATATTTTGTGTGTTTTTCGATAGAAGAGTACTTTTAAATCCTACTGTTCTGACTCAGACAGAGGAAAAAAAAAACCCACCCAACTCCTTCACCCCAAGCCACTGCAGCACAGCTCCACTGGAGCAGCTTTGAAGGTGTATTTACTGGGCCATATGCAAGTTTTGCCATGTGACTCCAACAGCAGAATGACAGGCACATGTCATCTGCTCTGTCACCATGTAAACCTGCTTTCCCTGCAGGGCCAGAGAGCAGCTTGGCTCGTGGCAACCACCACCCCTGGCCCATCCGCAAGACCTGAAAGACTCTATCCATCAGTGTGTGCTTGTGAAGCAGCACCTTCTTTTTTCCAGCCCCTGCCACAGCAAAAGGGATGTTCTCAGCCAGCCAGATGCTGCACACTGGCCTGGCTCCCTTTCAGTGCCCACACCACGCAGTGGGGATGCCCACAAGAAGGCTTTACAGAACAGACACGTGGCCTGTGGGATGGATGCTTTGGCAAGGATTGTTTGAACAAGTTTGGGGTAGGCACAATATCCTAACATGGCAGCCTGGGAGGGCTTTGAGCAGCACAGAGGCCAATAGTTGCTTTCCACCCGTCCTGCGGGTACTCACCCCTTGGGAAAAATATACTTAGCAGCATTGATCAAACAGTAGTGTTTACTGTCGTTGGCAAAACTCTTGGAAAGTGTGTGTCTGCTCTCTCCTTCTCCACAGAAGTCAGCAAACAGCAGTTCGTTGATTCCTAACCAGGAAAGAAAATAAAGGTTAAAAAGGTATAACCCTGGACCATGGCTCCTGAGCTGTCATGAGTCTATATCAACAGCCCCCAACAGATGTATATTTTGCTCTTCCACTCTTTCCACTTGTGCAGTCTGGTTACAGGGTCCTGGCTAGGATTTTTTTCTCTGTAGACATGCAGCTAAAAATAAATTAAAAATCACTGTAACAACTCATGCCAGAGAAATCGTTTAACAAAATTCTTGTTAAACATGAAATTCTTGTTTAAATGCTCATGATCCTGGGCAAGAAGGCATGCTCCTGGCTGCTAACAGCATCACTGGCAAGATTTCTTTCCTTTACCTCAGGCAATCCTCAAGATGTTTAGCTCTGTCTTCAGGCAAAGCCACAGCATGACCTGCTGTCCTCACAAAAAGGACAGCAAATAACTCATAGTTTACACTGACTTGTGCTGCAGTCCATAAAGCAGTGGCATCTTTATTGGAGTGGGACAGTTTAATATTTGCATTCATGCCATTTCACAACAGCTTTTTCAGGGTAAGAAGGTGAACACAAGGAGGAAAAGGAGGGTTTCTGTAAGATCTTCCCAACATTTTTTCTCTTTCTGTGCCATAACAATAACTCTCCTCCCAATCCAAGCAAAATGTTATTCTTCCCCCCACCCACTTCCAAGACAAATCAATTAAAGTTTGTTTTGGAAACCTCTTTGTTCAAAAGGCTCCCTGAAAACTACAAACATGTTATAAAGTACAAATGACACTTACTTTGGCTTAGCAGACAAGCTCTGAAGGTGACATCTTGCTGACAAAAATGAGATCAGAAATAATCCAGCAGTCCCATCTCTGCTCCCACACCAAAGTCAGCTCCACGTCCTGCAAACTTAGCAGTGAATCAGGGTAACATATTGCTTACCCCCCCATAACCCAATATACATTCCCGGACACAGAATACTGAGAACAGGGTGGAGGGAAAGGAGGTTCCCAAAACAAAGAATGTTGCCAGTGTGGCTTGAGGATTTTCCTGCCAAAATAAATTGAGATACTGTTTGGGTCCATTTTCATTACACCCTTGGTTGTGTTAATACAACAGTTGCTCACGGGTCTTCAAGCGCTTCCCAGGTGGGGAGGGTTAAGTCTGTAACAGTGCAGGAAAGTCCCATGCATGCACACACGCACACTGGTGCTTTGCAGTACCTCCATATATGAAGAACTGAATTCTCCAGGAGGGTGAGAGGGAATATAAGAACATGGGCCCTGTAAGAGATTCCCCTAAAATAAGGGATAGCATGTTGTCAGTGGTAAGAGGTTTCAGAGGCTCTCAGGGTTGATTTTCCAACCTGCTGTTTCACTGGAAGGGGATATATCAGGAGATGCAGCTTAGGTCACTGAAACCTGGTTCACATGCAAAATAATTTCTGGAGGGACAAGGGAGTCATGGCAAATCCCTTATGCCTATTTATTGCTCCCTGAAGAGCTTTGATGGAAGCACTCAGTAATATTGTTCTAGTTGTTGAAATCCTGTGTTTCCCCAAACATACCTCTTGGAAACTGTACCATAATGTCCACGGAGGTGGTTTGTGGGAATACCCAAACTCCAGGATTTCTGTGTAAAGCTACATTTAAAAGTCCTGCATGCTCATGTTCCCTCTTGAGGCCAGGTAAATGTCACTGGCTTTCATCCACAGCTGAATTTAGCAGACTATCCCTATACAGCATCACTCACCATTTTCTTCTTCCCAATATGACTTTTGAGCCTGCACACCCTTCCCTGTGTAGCTCTGGCTCTTGTAATTTGCAGGTAAGAAGATAAAACTGCCCTCTCACGCCTGTGCTGTGCAGTACCTAATTCTTTGCACCTGACCAATAACTGCATCCATAGAGATTTCATAGGAGAAAGTCAGTTTGGAGCCTTGTTTTGAAGGCTCCTTATGAGACACCTGTTCCCATAAAGAGCTCTATAACTTCCTTTTTTTATCCCCAGCAATGAACCAGCACACAGTTTAGACTGTTTAATAATTCTTCCTGTTCATTGGCCTGTAGTTTTTAAATGCTTGGCCTTAAACACAACCATTTTTAGGGGCTCAGAAGCTTTGCTGTTCTGTTTTTCCAGTGGTGTCTCAAAGACAGGTACAGCACCTGTCCCTGTTACCCTTTATATTATATATTATGCATGTGTCGTTAATGGTGGTCAGCTCTTCTGTGTATGTCGAATCAACTTGTTGCTGTTCAGAAAAAACATTCAATTTCTTTTATTATGCATTCTTGCTGGTATCTGGAAAACACAGACATGCTGCTCTCACAGCCACACTGCTCATGATGATGCCCGCACTAGACAGATAGAGGATTTGATCAGGGCTTACTAGTGGAAATACTAGTGATTTTGCCATACTGGAGTATTAAGAAAACTGAAAAAGTACAAAAAGAAATTTAGGTATCAATAGGAATATGATTCAAGAGAGAAACAGGCTATAAGTTTTACAAATCAACTTTCCTAGGAATACTTTGACCTTCCTCAAGAGGGGAAACAAGACTGAACCATGTTAGGATCTAGGACAGGGACACCCTCATCTTGACACACAGACTCAAGCACTGGGCCAACAGAAATCTCAGTGTTCAAGAGGTGCAAATCTCTGGACCAGGAGTGGAATAACCCCAGACACCAGTGCCAGCTGGGACTGACCAGCTGAGGCAGGTGACCTGCTGAAAAGGACCTGGGAGTTATAGTGGGAACCAAATGGAATTTGAACCAACAGTCTACTTGTGGTTGTGAATTGTGGGAATGGCATCATGGGTTACGTTAGGAGAAGCACAGCCAGCAGACCAAGGGAAGTCATTTTTCCTGTTTGTCAGGGAATAACACCATATGAGAGTGCTGTGACTTGAACTGTCTCAGTTCAAGAAGAGGGATGCCAAGATGCTGGAGAGGACCAAGGAGAGAGCTAGCAAGGCAGTGAGAAACCTAGAGCATATAAGCTGTAAGAAGAGGTTGAAGGATGGGGGCTTGTTTTGTCTGGTGAAGAGGATGGAAAGCAGGATGTAAAACAGCCTACAAGTACTTGAAAATAAGCTCTAGAGATAATAAAACCATACTTGTCACAGTAGGGATAGTTGGTAAAGCAAGGGGCAACAGCATCATGATGGGGTTTGGGAGATTCCAGTTGGGCATTAGGAAAATATTTCCTACTAGGACAGTGGTGCCATACTAGAAATGGCTACCTAGAGAAATCAGAGAAACTCCATCCTTGCCACTTTTGAGGAACTGGCTAGAAAAAAAACCATTATGGTAACTCAGTATTTCCTGTTCTGTGCCTAGTGCAAATGGTGAGATCTCCAGCGCAGCCAAGACAGCTGCTGAGAGCAGGTGACATTTCAGTGATGCTTCTGTGTTTTCTCCCCTGTAGTATCATATAATTTCTACAGGATTTAAAAAAAAACTTCTTGGCATAAAGTAAAAGAATGAAAAAACAGTTAAAGTTCATGGGGATAGAAAGAGAAATTATTTGGGCTAACTTTAGCTGAAAAGTAGGAAATACTTCCCAGTTGGAGGCAATCTCATCCACAAGTTGGGGACTCAAATTCTATGCTCTCCTGCCTAGCTACTAGAAGCAGAGCAGAGCAATTTGTTCCAATTAACATTAGCATTAACTTAGTTTGACCAATGATACTAGAACAAGATCTTTTTACTTTCTAGTAGCATATAGAAAAGCCCTTTCTTATTCCCTAGCACAAAGTTTAGCTTCAGAGCAAAGCAGATATTTTTTCACAGTTTTCAAATGCTTCCATATTTCTGTGGCATTGTTCTAACCAAGCCAACTGTTCTGTGTCCATGAAATTTCATACAACCCTTACCTGAAAGAAATAATACATGTTGAGAAAAATAAACAATACTAACTTACAGACTTTCCTGAAGCGGCTCTTAAAATCATCACTACAAAAGAGCTTGTCTATATCTAATTTCAGAATCTACTATTCTTTTGCTTTAGCTTTGATTTTTCACAACACTGGCAGCTTCCTTTGCTGTACTTTCATCCTTTTGTCCTCTCCTTTCAGTGTAACTCTCATATTACCGCTGCAATGGTCACCATCAGTCAGACCAAGTCAGCTTTGGAAATTCCTTTAATCAACTCACTAATCAGGAGCTTATATGTGAGCCTCACATCAAGAAGCAGTCTGATCTCTTAAAGGACTTTGAATTTTGCCTAGCTGATGAATGAGCAACACAGTCAATTGTGAAAAAGGGCTCAGACAAGGAGGAAACCTCATCTTACTCATTAGCTGTTTTCACCAGCTATAATCAATAGATGGCTTCCAGTCGGATTCAAATCTTGGGCCCTCAGTGCAAATGTTTTCATAAATGGCACTTGTTCTTCTCATTACAATTACCATGTTAATGTTAATTAGGATGTTCAGTAAATAAAAATAATAGAGATTATCATTAAAGTGCTAGGACCTGGATTTATAGATTTATTTTGTTTTATGGACCTTTATTTTTTTCATTCTTTTATTTTTTTTCTCTTAAAGACAGGTTTGAAATCAGGGAGAAAAGGGAAAAAGGATAATAATGTACTGTAGAAATCTTCTTCGGTTGTAATTAATATGATAACTTAGAGATCAGTTTTATTTTGCTTCCTGGTTTTTCAACAGCTGTGAGTTAGAGGTGCTAGAGATCGGGGAGCCTAGATATAAACAAGTGATGGGTTAAAGAAGTGCCCATGGAGACTTAGCCTATATTTTTAAACACATTTAGAAACCTAGACCCTACTTAGGAAATAGGAATGGGAAAAGACCTGGGCCTGAGGGTATTAGTTAATAGATGAGCAAATTTTGTGCTGCATCTGTCACTCAGTAAAAGCTGAACATAGTGAAAGGAAGGAACAGGTATATAGTTCAGGAGGGAACAGCCCAAAAATCATATGAAAGAACTTCATACTGAATTAATTTACTTGTTATGCCTCTGAGGCAGAATACTACAATAATCTACTATTCTAACAGCAGTAATGAAGCTGGAGACAGTTTGTTTACAAGATAAATCCTGTCTTTCCTTTCTAGTTCATGTAAAATATAAGGAATATCTGTTAAAAGCCCTATGTCTCAGCAATTATGCCCTATTGACCAGCCTTAGTTATAGTTCTGTGAAAATATATCAACTAGTCCTCTACTAATAGAGGAGTTAGTCCTGTCCTTGTCCTTACAGAACAGAGATGCTACCCTACTGAGCCCAAGCAGAGTCTGGATACAAAATAATTAAGTGAAGGGAAGAGGTTTAGCAACCACAAAAACTTTACTCTGGAGTCTTCCTTTCAAGATGTTTGAGGCCTTACAAAGCCTAGTTGCTATCATGAGAAGCATAGAAAAATTTGGAAATTTTATTCCTAGAGCATGTAGGCACATTAAGAAAAAAAATAAATCACATAATGCCACTTGGAAACAGAACTACCCTTTAGTATTGCATATCTAAGCTTCTCCATATACAAAAGTACAGGGGAAATAACAGTCTGAATACTGTGCTTAAACTTCATTCTCTGTACAAATGTTATGGTTCAGAATGTACTGCAGAAAAAGACCAACAAGTTTTACCTGTTCTTGAAGACTTTACTGGATTCCTGCACCTGAAATGATCTATTCATTATTGCTCACCTGTCAGATCAATGAAAGGATCTTGGCATCAGTAAAATCTGCTCTGTTATGAACTAGGTGCCCTTCAAAACAACCAGTCTTTTTCTAGCTTTGCCTAGGAAAGTAATGGGTGAATTAACCTCACCTTAGCCATCTTAAACATGCAGGGACATTCTACCCTAAAATATCCACCTCAGGTTACCTTCTTTTAGCAGTCTGTGCCACTTCCTCAGCAGACTGATGTGCTAGTTCTTTGTGGTTGATGTTGCTTTATATTACTTTGAAAAAATTCATTGGAAGGACTATTGTTGCACCAAGCAGAATTTTCTTCCTGGGTGTTAGGAGTCCACATGTATGTGAAACAAATGTACAGGGCTGCACACCACAAAAAAAAAAATTTAAAAAAAGGTCAAAGATACAACCAGAGTTGCTCTTTAGGGCAATGGGAATATCCATAGAAACTCAGTGTTTCAGAGCACTGTAACAGCTTAGAAACAAAACAATCACCATTCCTGGCAATACTCATACACAGTTATCCCTGTGGAGCTGGAGGCAGTAACAGTTATATCAATCAAATCTATTCATTAAAGAGTGTACAGTTATATGCCTGTATACTAACTTGAAAATCTGCTGCCTTTTTTTTCCTTTTAAGTCCTCTCTGGTTTCAGTAGATACATCAATTTGGAAGGGAGCTGCTCTTTACTGATGGGAGCAATGGACACTGTGGAGCCCTCCTGAGCATAAAGCACACATAGATGTAAGGCCATATATCAGCTTCCCATCCTCACTGAAAGAAATAAAAAAAGGAAGGTCTGTAGAATAGAATGAGCAGGCAGTAACTAAACCAGAAATGTATTGGGTTATTATTTTTTTTTCATATTATAGAGTTTGTTCTATTAAAAAAATAGATCATAGATTTTTCCAAATGTATAAGTAAATCCCTCCATACTATAGCACAACATGTCTGAACTCAGCTGTATAAACCCGCTTAATGCTGACAGTCCTGCATCCCATACTCAACTTCAGACTAAGTAAGATTAGGAAAATTACAACATTGCATCTCAGCCATGTGACCAAAAACTTGGAGAAATTTTTCAAGAGACCAGAAAAGTCAAAAGGATATGGATCAATCCATCACTTAACACCACTTATTTACAGCTTGGATAGATCGTAATTTCAATTTCTATATCCCTGGTCTGACTTTGGCCACTGAATACTTGAAGACATTTCCAAGAGGGTGAAGCTCAGAAGTGCTGTGCTGCCTTTCAAAGTTGGCAATTGGCAGGTGCACAATGCACTAATCCAGCTTTTTTTTTTTTTTTTTTGAAACACTGATTACAGATATATATTGACATGAATCGAAAGTACCTGCTTCAGATCAGATAAAGTGCCTTCTTTTGTTCTTTCCTGATAAATTACTTTTGGTAGCTATTAAACAAACTTGATATCAAAGAGCATCAATGCTCCAAGCAGCACTAGCTGCATTCATGAACGTTCAAACTGCTATAAGCACAGCAGGTTCAGGAGTTGGTTTGGTGTTACTCCACCTTCAAGGTCAAATAACTATTAACTTTTTTTTCTTTTTCTTTTTGAGATTTATTATTTCTAACAGACAAATGTAGATTAAATATACTCAGCAACTCCCACACATATTCATTGTAGGAACTCCCTCGTGCAATATGCTAGCTCAAGGGCATCCTTTTGCCAAGACTATCACCTAGGCTGTTCCTAGAAAGGTGTGAAGTCTGTTCAGGCATACCAAATTCCAGTGTCTCTCTCTATATGTGTGTGTGTATGTCTAAAGAAATTCACTTACATTGGTTATAAGAAGAATGCCCTCAGGAATTATAAGAAGAATATGTCCTCAGGAATAAGGGGGAAAAAACCAAGCATTGGAAGTTAATAAGGACCAGCAGTAAAATTACATTTTTTAGTCTGACCTTTTATGTTTCCAACATATGCTCTGCATTGGGAGGAAGAGTTTAATCTTGAAATTAAGTTACAATTTTAACAACAGCATAATCTCTATGTCCACAAGAATTTAAAGTACTTTACAGGTCACTCAGCCTGTGCTGGCAATAGCCAATTTTTGACCCTGCTTTACTCACAAACACTTCATCAGGTTGAAGCGCTTAGCTGCCAGCTGCATATGGGCAGCAGATTGCAGTTCTAAAAACCATCACACTTTCTTTTTCTCAGCACTATTAAAAACCACACAGGATAATTACGGCAGTTCTGCAACTCAGGCAGAACGCTGAACCTGCCTGAGCCATGCTCTCACTTGAAAGCGACGTACCAATTACAAGTCTCATTTGGCCAGAGGCTTTGATTTATTACGTTTCAACATTATGCTGAAGCTGTAACTTTGTTTCACACCGCACAGGCCTATCCCATGCCAAGAGAGGGCCAGATGCACAGATAAATGCCGAAGAGAACTTACTTTGGCAGCCCATCCCCACGATCCTGGAAGGAGGCGTTTAGGTGCCAAGTTTAGGTATAAGCTTCTGCTACGTTTTAAACGGTACCATCAAAACATCTCCGCAGTGCATTTACGGCCACAAAGTGAAATCCCGTGCCAAAAGTGAACGGTAGGAAAGGAAGGCCGTGGCACATTTACAACCTTACTTTTAAATGCGCTCTGCACAGACAAGAGCAACAGTGACTTATCTACCTACCAGCTCTGCAACTTCACCTGGCACCTAAAGGATACAAATACATAAAAACAACAAGACTCTGTTTCTCAGTCACATCGCAAGGGATGTTAATAGGGTAAACAGCTCAGGGACACTAGAACAGCTGTTTTTTCTAGCCTAGTTTGGGCAAGGAACCCCTTCTTAGAAACACACCCTTGGTATTTCAGAATACCCTTCTCATAATGATAATAATAACCACACATGGAAGCATAGCTGTCCAAAACATACTTTGGCCAGAATCAGAAAAAACGTACAAGAAAACGGATTCTTTTAATACGCAAGATGTTGAAGAAGCTACCACTCATCCAGGCCAATTTTGATCACTTCCAGCAGGAAGAAATGTTACATTGGCTGCACCAGAGATGTGTCAGCGAGTCAGAGCCACCCTCTGGCTCTCCAGACAGCCAACAACAGTCTTCCCACAAGATGTGCATGTCTACTTGTGTGCACGCACATGTACCTGTGTGCTGCTTGGTGGGGTGGTGTGTAAGGGATTATAGAGGATGGTCTGGGTGAGACAAGATGAGAACTTAGTAGTTAAACCAAACCCAGGATATGTGTCAAGAGAAAACAGGGAACTCGGTGCTGTTGCTGCTCAACTATCAAGACAACTTTGAGAATCTGACCCTCAAGGTAGAAAGCAACAAAAAAAAAAAAAGGGTGCAACATGGTGGAAAGCCGCTGTTAGCAAAGGCAGATCATGAGCCTGGTGAGGCTCACTGCATGCTCTGGCCATGTGTGTAATGACCCTAGCTGATACTTTTCCACTTGATCTGGTGCGGGATATAAGGGGGGTGTCTGGGTAGGAGGGAGAGAGAGAGAGAGAGAGAGAAACATGAGCCCACTTTGAAGACACAAGGGACACGCTATGCCCACCTTCCTCCACCATACTGATGTGGCTCCTCATTATTGTGCAGCTTGGTGGTACTGCTATGATCTCTGGGTTGGTAAGACTCTAAGTAATATCTGAGACTCTCCTAAGTAATATTTGTGAAGACGCTTATAAGTCTTCACAATAAAACTAAGTTAACTGTCTTTCTTTGTGGGAGCTCATGTGTGCATGTTGGAATCTCTCTTAAAGAGCCTGTTACGGGAGGTTACCTGGAAGCAGCCCTGTCTTTATAGGCAGCCTCAGTACAGAATTCTGAACCCAAGGCTGTCACTGAAATATCTATGTGGCTTTTTCACTACCCACAGAGGTGAGAACCCATCAGTGCTGACAACTTGCTGCTCTCCCTAGGGAACACACAGCCAGGCAGGTTTCCCTGCCGGGGGATACAGGATACAAACAGTGTTTTTAAGAACTGTTTTAGGAGATCCTAACTGCAAACTGGTCTCATTTCATCCTCAGAGTATGTAAAGCTTTGTGTAGAGGTAGTTTTAGTACTGTCATTAAAGAAGCTATCTCATAAGCATTCCAGAAAACTACATTTCTAGCTTGGCTAGAATGGAAGAAGGCATTAATTAAATGGAAGAAGAATTAATTAAAATGACCAGATTTTCAGACAGAGAATAACATTTTGTATTTCAGCGCTATAGTTTTATAACTCTAAAGAAAATTATTTGGCAGAAGCTGAGATCTGCTCAGATTTCTTCGTAGATTATTATGTTTCCTTCCACAGGGAATTCTCATCTGTTTATGCTAATAAAGTCATTTCTCACACTTCTGTTTCACCTGTTCTGTATATTCTTTTCCAGTTCTAAACTAAATAGACAAATTAGGAAAATCATTCCAGTGAGGTCTTTATCATATCCAACTACATAGCCACCTAAGAATTTTGAACTGTATTTATTTCAGTGGCCTAACTGCTTTCTTGTTAGCTTCAGTACAGTATCAGAATTTGCCAAATCAAATGCCTAAGCTAATTTTCAACTTTCCACATAGAGCAGGCAGTGCCCTAAGAGGACCCTTGAGCTACATGCGAAAGATTGCTAAGGTGAAGGACATAGATGAAACCAGACAGATTGAATGAAAAACAAGTTAATCACTAATCTAATAAAATATATGGTGGAGTTGTTAGCATGTAGTAAAACGTATACAAGACTACTTCAACTGAAATAATCTCTGCACAAGTGGCGAGCTTCAAAAGGACCACAGGATGGTAAGCATAATGCTTATTGTCAGAGAAGGTAAAAGTGGGCCAGGAATTTATAGACCAGTCACACCAACCTTATCTCTGGTATGATATATGAAGCTCTATTCCAACAATAAATAAGGACAGAGACTGTAAGTGCCTAATACATTGTCTGCTACAGTCTTACTAGGTGATCTCACAATGGTTTTTGCCACCCAAATTTGAAAAATGCTTCTCCCATTGAGATTAAACTGGAGCAACAGTAAGCAAGTAGACCCCCTGATTTGCCATCACCACTGTATCTTCACACAAGCTCAACAAGAGAAGACTGAGGTCAAGCAAAATTATGATCTGTGCTTTAAGGTGACATTTAATTGGCTTTGAATTGAACTGAAAAAACAAAGAGATGAAACCAAAGAGAGATTGTTTCGAGGTATTATGAACCATTGGTTAATTGTACTTTGACTCTCCTTGTAAAGAATGCCTCTCCAGTTTGATCCGGTTGCTGATTAGTTTTCAACTAGTTGTAAATTCCAAGTATTTGCAGTGAGGTTATTCAACACATGATCATTCAGCAGTTTTATGGAGCAATTAGAAGCAAAGTTTGCAGTGAAGGATGTTTACTGTGGATAACAAAGTAAAGACAGGGACCCACAACAGCATCACACAGGACAGAAAGAATTTCTGTTTCGATCTGGAGGTCACTGATGGTTCAGAGTGTGGTTTTGCAGTAGTTTAAACCAACTTAAGTGGTGCTGTTTCTTTTGTTATGACTATACTTTGCCTTCTCTTGCATCAATTCTGGGATTTATTCAACACCTCCTTCTCTGTTTTTCACCTTCTTTGTTGTGGCTCCTTTGAGCCTGTGTACCTCTGCAGACAGCTTGCCAGAGCATCAGGCATATGTGGCATTAGGCCAGGGCAGGCAAGCATGGCCAGGGGGAGGCTGAGGCTCTACCTGCAGATGCTCTGGCACAGTTCGATCTGGCATGTCACCAGCCTTGGCTGTGGCTCTGAATGCACCTTACTCATCAGAGGAGGAAGACTCTTGCTGCATCTTGTCTTAGCTATCCTATTTCTTGCTATTATTTCATGTTATTTATATGTGCCTTTTAGTAGGGTCCCTAAGTCCCACCACAGGTCTCCAGCCAGTCTTGTGCCTGGCCAGTTTGCGGTGACACACTTGAAGGCCAGGGCTTTCAAGGAACAACAGAGTGCTCCAGGTCCCACAAAACTCAGTGTTAGCTAATCAGAAGAGAAGCACTCCAGGAAAAGAGCAACTCAGTGTTTGCATGCATGCCTGTCGTACCACTTCATCACACTCCATTCATGCGGTGAGCCAGGGAAGTAGGTCATAACCTTATATGTCAGACTCTAGAAAGAGCTTCTCCCTTTCTCTTTCCTTCAGAGGAAAAGAAGAGTCATCCTTTGCAAGTCTCCTCTTGCTTGAGGCTATTTGACTCAGGTCCCAGAACTGTACATCCTCCGTAGGGAAATGAGAAAAAACAGAATTCTTGTTACATACATTGTTTCTTGATCATGGATGATGTTAATTGCCAAAAGAAGTAATTAATTTCAGGAAGCATTCTCTTAGCTTTCCCACTGAATCAGAAACATAACCACTAAACAAGCCATAAAGATACATATCATAGTCCATTATTTCATTAATCTTCGAAGAGCTACAGTAACATGTATTACATGCAACTCACAAACCTCAGCTGTTTAAGTACTACCTAAAGCCTTGGTTCTGAATTGCTGGCAAAGCAAGCTCCTCCTCCAGATTAGCTGAGGATTTGCATGGTGAAAAGTTGCAACATCAAACCTCCAAGAAAGTACAGCATCTCAACCACAGGTGGGCCATGCACTGGTAGTCCCCAGTCAGAGTGGTCATCCCACAAGAGCAAAGAGGATTTAGGGAAGGAGGTAACTGAGTATTTTGAGGCTCAAACAAAGTGGAGGTGTCCAAGTCAAAAGCTGACCCTGTCAAGGAGGACTCTCATTAGCTACTGCCAGCGCTCACTAGGATATTTTCTGTGGAGAAACAGGCACCAGTATTTGGATCTTTCTTAAACAAAAAAAAAACCCATAGTGTATTTTCCCCTCACCTTTAGCTGCTCATCAGGAGAAAAACTGCAATCCTGATGCCCAAAACACCACTAACTAGTACTGCCACACTTCCACAGTGCCTCCTCAGTCTTCTTGAACAAGCCTTAGAGGAAGAAAGCAGGAAAAGTACCAAAGGCAAGCCTGCCCCAGCTGTGCAGGCTTCAGCCATTGCAGATGTGGGATGAGAATAGGGGGTGGAGGTCTCCAAGTGTCACTACTCAGGAAGGAGATCTCCTTGCTCCACAGCCACCTGAGCACAAAGGAGTTAAAAGCTTGAGGTGGGGTCATATTTACACATCAGCTCAGTGCCATACATACCAGGAATTGCCTAACACGTTTTTGCTCCCCTGGGCCCTTTGTCAATAGCTGGGATTTTGCATTACGAACCACGATATATCTACGCTTGACGACCAATATCTGATTACTCGGAGGCCGTTGGAGGTATTTCATCTGCAGCTGGCCAGTTGAACTCTGAACAGGAAAGCCACACCTATCCTCAGTTCCAGTTTAGATGGGATTACTCTGTTTTTTCTCATGCAATTTTTGCTGCAGCCACAGTTTATGTATGTGAAATCAACGCATCCCTGTAAATTTGCAGCTGTAAAGGTTGCAACCCCTGCAGCAGGAGGAGAGCAACACCTCCTCCTGCCATCGCCAGCCCATGCCCGACACAGCCCTTCATTGCTGCTGGGACCAACCCAGTGGGTTTGCTCAGTCAGCCCAGGGGAGCAGGGAGGAGAAGGCGTTGGCCCTCCCTCTCCCCACGAAGTGCCACCAGGGAGTGTGCGGTGACTCAGCTGGCACTGTCTCCACTGCCACACCTGCCAGTCTGAGGGCTTATCAGGAGGGAGCTTATCTAATTTGCAGTAGAGTCGTTGATGAAAAGATCCAGCCTCACTGCTGGGGAAATTGTGCCTGTTGTCGCCTTCCCTGTCACGGCAACAACAGCACAGCTGCAACAAAGCCGGGTGCACGGGTGGAAGGTAGAGGAAAGAAGACCATACCAAGACCTCCTGTTCTGCTGCACCCTGTGTCCCCAGGAGTAACGTTGCTGAGGAGGCACAGCCCCAAGGGCTGTTTTGCCCTCCTGAGACACGGGATCGCCCACAAACTGACACCACATGGGATGGGTGCTCAAGGGAGGGGGGCATCAGAGGCAGCCCCTCTCCAGCATGCCAGACTGAGTGGGCAGAGTAGTGCCCCTCGGCTCCTATCCACCAGTTTTAATACAGGCAGCTCAGTAGCCTCAACTCCACTCAACCCTGTATTATTTTCCCTACTTGCTGAGCAGGCACTCCCAGAGCAGATCCCCAGTAGTATTAACCCTTTTGCCCTGGAAGGAAAAGGGTGGCGATTTCTCATATATCCAAATCTCGGTAGCATCGAGTAAGAAACCGTTTCAGAAACCCTGAAAAGCATTTCAATTAAGATTTACAAGAAAAGGAAAACCATCACATTTGGGGGCAAAAAAAATGTTATATTTTGGCCTGAACAAAATATTTTCTGACTTGTAGCTTTTTCCTTTTTTTTTTTTGTTTTACCAAAACCAAAGGAAAATGGAGCACTGAAAAAAATAAAAATAAAAAACTAAAAGGATCAGAGGTGCACAAAAGTCTCCAGTGACCTCAGAGGTAGCCCACCCCAGGGGTGGGAGAGCCACAGTTAAACCTCTGCAGCTCACTTTACGATATCTGTCCCTCCATGTTGCAGCATGACAGGAGATAGGACAAACAAATCTCTCTTGCACAGATGGTGTTATAAATATTTAGGCCCAAGGTAACAAAACAGAACAAAAAGAAAGGACTAAATGCTTCCAGAGCACCGGCAGGAGGGACCAGACAGTCCAGGTCCTGTTCCACTGAGCCTTTTTTATAAAGGTGTAACGTAACACTGCAAGGAGCAGTTAGTCAGAATTCCTGTGCTGCTGAATAGCAAGTTTCCAGAGGTAACAGCTTGCTTCTCATTAAATCCTGTGGTTAACAAAGAACTATTAGTCCCACCCTTCCTTGAACCGAATCCTAGTTTCTTCAGTAGGGTGGACTCGTGTGCATTACTCATCGTCAACATACTCCTCACTTTTCCAGGAATTTTGCAAGGAGACAAGGAGCCACATAGGGCAGTTTTAGCCAACGTGAGCTGGACCCAGGAGCGTTTTGACATCAAGATTAGTAGCCGTGACATTAAGAGAATCAAACTATTAAAGGCATTTAGGGTGTGGATGTAATTTGAAACACATTTAAGAAATAAAATCCAAGGGGCTACCACAAAACAGAGTACTGTTCTGGGATCTTATAGGGCCTCTGATTCTGATAAGAAGGCGTCCAAGTAAAACAAGAGGAATTATGACAATAAAACCAATGTTTACTGGTCAAAAGTTAAGAACTGTTGTCTGCAGTTCTGTGTGCAAGTACCCCTATTCCAATTATCATTAGAAAAACAGAAAAAGGAAAAAATGCATTCAGCCTAATGGGGTAAACACACTTTTAACAAAATACTCTTATTCCTTCTCATTATAAAACACCTTTGATAGGTGAAATTCCTCTGTGACAGTTTGACAGTCCTTTCAGATGGTATTTTGGACCAAAGTCCCAAGTCCTTTCACTTGAGACTTTGTGGGGAACGAGAAAAAATTGTTAGGGCTGGAGCTGCTGCTGTTGGAACATGTTCCTGTTTCCTGCAAAACAGGAACATACAGATGAGGAGAGGAAGAAATTAAGCCACAAAAAGACACTTTTGACCCTGGCACTCTATTCAACATGCAACATTACTGATGAGGAAGCAAAGTCAGTTTATCTATAAACTCCCTCCTGCATACCAGCAACTAAGCTTTTAAACACATCATTTTAGTACCTTGTAGCAGTTCTGTAAGAATCACATTGAGCAGGGAAACTAACATGGGGTAAAAGAGAGAGAGTGAGATAGGACAGACTGGAAAATAAAAGAAGAATGATGAGGAGCAATACAGGACTGGGAAGATGGCAAATCAGGTTCATATGCCACAGGTGAGTTAGCTGAAGTCAATGGGCCTCTCTGCTGGAAGGTGCATTTTAGCTCAGGCAAAGACAGTCTGGCTGCCCTGTGGGAGCCTGAAGTTCCAGATGACATTGGCCTGACAGCCTTGAACAACTCGGTGACTAGCCAGATAAACAGTGGTTTATGGCCACACACGGTCTATGGACGTGCCCCAGTCAGAGCACTTCAGTGGTATGAACACTATTAACACCTGTTCTTTCTTTTGTGTTTTTTCTCTAGGTTTTTTGGGGGAGTGTGGTTCGGTTTAGNTTTTTTTTTTTTAAATTTTCTTTTATGCCAGGTGCCTGGAAAACATCTTGACATTGTAATTCCAAATTCAACTAACCAGTTCAAACCTGATGTTGCCTCTATTTTTCATGTATTTTTCTGAATGACTACGTGTGAACAGGCATCTCTGGACTTCACTACATTTTCCAATGTAGACTCAGGCTGCTGATACAAAGCCAGGTGCTAAACATCCTAGAAGACAACAAACTAGCTTCTGAAACTTCTTCATGAACTCTAGAATGATAACAACTCTTTAGGGCAAGACTCTCTTCCCTAGAACTTCTCTTTGAGTGAGGAGATAACAAATGAATGGCCCAGGGCATCTTTCAGTTACACAGAATTTTGGAATATCCTGGTTAATATGAGATACGTGAACTTTGATTCTGAGGAGAATAAAGTGTTAGTCAAAGGAACTACAATGACTACAACCAGCATGGCTTGAGCAGAAGGCCCCTTAGCCGAGCAGACCATGGCTGGATACCCCATATATTGAGTTTATAGCAGAGGGATCCCATTTCCCATGTGGGAGAGAATGGGCGGAGGCTGAGGAGGTGGCCTTTCCTTTTTCCCAAGCTGAGGCAAGTTTGCCTGTGCTAAAACTGTGGAATGGGCTTTAACCAAACAGAGAATTACTGGGAAGGGCATCACGACCCAGTCTTCAGCTGGATAGAGACAAAAGATAAATAAATCACATCTCCAATGCCAAGAATGCTGTAAAAAAATGCAAGCAGGAAAAATGGAAGGCTACTGGGCAGCTGCCTTATTAGCATTTTACAATTGTGAGAGGAGGGGTTGAGGCTGGGCCCTTCACCAGCATACCTGGGGGAATTGCATTTAATGTGCTTCCAGTATATTACTCACAGAGGTTACCCAGACAGATGACCTGGGAAGAAGTGAAGTGATAAAATGAAAATCTTACATTCCATTAACAAATCTGCCTTTGCAGTTTTTTTTCTCTGTACCTCAGACTGAACTGCATTTCTGTATTTATGCCAAGTACCTTTTCCTATATCATATATCTTCGGGCTCAGCCAGACAAAAGGGAAGTAATAAATTTGAGCATATAGAACAAGGGAATAAAATGCAGAAGTTTTATATTGCTGTCCCATCAGCCTGAGCAAACATGAGATCTTGGCTCAAGCAACAATCAAGAAACACATTGAGCAGCATTAATTCCTCTCAAGTGCTTTCTTGAGAAACAGCTTCTCTTATCTTAGCCCCAAAGTTACCTCCGTTCCTCACAAATTTCTGCTTTAACCCCACCAGAGGGATGGTTATGCTTTCAGTAGTGAAAAATTATTTGCAGAGATAACAAACCCGTTGTAATTGAAATGACAGATGGAGCTGCTGACCTCAAAAGGAGGAAATTCACAGAACTGAATATATTCCATTTTAATCAGTTTGTGTTTCTCTCACTCCAGCAATTCATCCAACATGAGCACCAACATTGGGGGCACAACATGTATGAAGCACTCTCGCACAAATACCTGAACAACAATTTTTGTGTGGTAAAATCTATTTCCTCCCTGGTTTACAGGAGGAAACACAATCTGCACAACCAAAATTTATGGGAGATTAATACGGGTTTATTTGCAGCCTAACAACAGATCTATCTAGCTTCAAAATATTTAATTGAAAAGCATCCTCTTGGGTTTTTTTCCCCTCTAAGGGAAACATCTGGGTTATAATAGCCTGCAAAGAAGTCTGAGTGTTGGAACTGCAGCCAAAATTTTAACTAGATAGGCACAAGCAGGCGTTGAGTGAGAGCCATGGATGTGATTTGGGTCAGGTGAGTGTTACTGTTGCTGTGCCAGGGCAAACTTGATAGAAGCTGGTGTACTGCCCTGCCAATATCAAATAAAAAAAAGAGATTGCTGCTGGGCCAGACTCCTAGCATTCTTCACCTTCTCACAGCCCAGCACAGGTAGTTCAAAAGCCCTAAATATGAGGATGAGGCCCTTTACAATGCTGTATGCACAGACATTCTGTCCAAAATAAAAAATCTATCCACAAAAACTGAGCAAGCCCTTCTCAGACAGGGGCAACCTATAGACACCATCCATTTGCCTCAATTGGAAATTTTTCCCAAAGTTAGTCTCTCTTTGTTGCGAGGAACTGACTTGCAGATCAGGGATTCAGTATTGATTCTGCCAGCCTGTTCAAAATCAGACTCCTACAGAGCTTGCCCAAGGAGATCTACAGCTTTAATACAGAAAAGCTGCAATTCCAATTTCCATTCTCCTAAGGTTTGTGTGAAAAAAAGCCACACAGTAAAATGACTGTGGTTTGCATGGGGTACTTGTACTCATTTGAAAACAGACTTTATCTTCAATATTTAAAATTGATATATATTTAATTTGCCACTTTTGCTGTACTTGAGAAATAGTAATGGGACCCCCCTAGGGCTAATTTAATATAGTTTTGTGAACAAAGCATCTGCTTCACTTCTCCAAGTAAATGCATTTTAAGTCTTTTACAGAGTGGATTGCATTAACCTTTCTAATTATTTTTCTCCCGAGAAAGCACTTCCAGATTTCTCCTGACAAAACATATTTCATTCCTGAAGCATATTTACCACCAATAATTAAAACTAAAATGGAGCAAACACACACTCTCTTGTAAAAGAGGCAGCCCAACCGCAGAACTGCAAACGCCGAAGAGCGTCACTGCTCCATACAGCCTTGGAGCTGCCTGTTAACTACAGCTGATAACAAATTCCACCCAGCACAATGTGTGTGCTAGCTACAGATTAACCAAAATAACCAAACCCCTTGAAGTTAAGGTCTGACATAGGAATGTGTTTAGTCTTCTCATTTAAAAAGTCCTATGTTTGCATTAAAAGCAGATGCCTGATTTGCTCCTGCGGAGCACTGTCTGTGCATTCCAGTGTGGCAGAGGATCAGTATTTATCACCAAAACAACCTCAGGAACATCCACAGGATCTTTAAATGACTGAAAACAGAGTGTACATCCTCCCTTTCTCCCTCTGCTCCAAAGTGCATGCAACTCTGTTTTATGTTACTGCACAGGGCAGCCAAGACACTGGAGCGGTGTCTTCCTATGATAAATACCGGCTCCTATATTGGGAACTCAGCATGTTCACAAAAGTGAAATGAACTGAAGCGACAGTGCAGTGAGTCACCCAGCAGCTGCTCCCTTTGAAGGGATATGGAAAGAGGAGACGGCAAACCAGAAGGGATCACCTTTCCTCTGTCCCTGCCAATGCCATTCACACACCGCTTGGGTTTTTAGCTCAAATCTACAAAGGAAAAAAATGCCTTCACAATGACCACATGGAACTGAGAAACAATGGAAAATTGCTGATTTGATTCTATTGTAAAACACACAGAATTATTTTGGACTAGGCACAACAGTAGTAAATTATGTTTCAACTTGGTATAATTATAACCAGCCATTCATATGCTGAACTTACATCAAAGAGCAGTTTATTTCGAGTAATAGCACATAATTCATCCTAACGTAGGTAATTAGAAATGAAATGAAACTTGTACCCCGGCATCACATCGAGGGAGAACGGGAAGTGCAGACTTTTGAATTCATGCTTTGTAGGAACTGCTTAATAACACAACTGATAAAGATTAATCACCCATCACAGTGCAACAGATCAGGTAATACTAAACAACCAAACAAAAATTAAAGCAGCTCAGCACAAAAGAAACCCATTACAAAGACAGCAAAATTATACGTGCCAAAGCTAAATTAATTCCTGGCATAACTCCACTATTAAGGAGAGGGGGAAGGGGAAAAAAAAGCATCAAAAATGCACTTGAGCTTCTGTTTCTGCAGTGGATGGTATTCCCAGAGACAGACTGAAGCTCTGCCTCAGCCAGAGATGGCCACCCAGCATCACAGAACTGCAGCCCTGGAGCGGCACCCCTCTTGCCTCCCAGCTGCACACCTGGGATGACAGGAGCAACAGGATAGACAGATGGCAAGGGCACCATAGGACCCACCACCCACCTTCTCAGCAGGGCCAGGGGGACATCATGGTGAGTAGGATTAGGGTGGCCACATCCCAACACCACTAGCTTGGCTGCAGGAGCCTCCAGCAAGCCCTGAGAAGTCTCAGCTGAACCCGCAGCAACTGCTTGGGCTACAGTCATCCCCTCAATGTCTGCGAACAGCCCGGGGCACGGCAGGGAGAGCTCTCCAGAGGTTCTGGACCTCTACTGCTGCTGCTTTTCACAGGTTATGGCTAGCCAGGTGAAATGAAGTCCTCATTTCTCCAGCAAAATTCTCCACTCCCTAAACCCTTTTTACCCTAAAGTACTGCTGACTCCGAGTATTTGCAGATAATTTCCATGATGCTTCAGGTGAGCACTAAAAGAGACAAGGACCATGCTACTGTGTACTGGGCAACAAACAATAATAAAAAAATCATGTGAAGGAAAGATGCTGACATGGAAACCTCTTTGTAAAATGGAAAGAGCAAGTGCATTGTAAATGCACAAAAAGCAAATAGGCTTTCACCTGTTAAAGTGCAGTCTTATGAAAAAAAAAATACACAGCCTGTGAAATATGGTGACTTCTCTGCTTCAAATAAAACAAATGAAGTAGAAATGTCACTATGATAGAATGTCTATATCATGTAGCACATGGGAAACAGGCACACTTCTTGGCTAATGACTGCCTACCATTCTGAGTACATACTTTGTCCCAGTGGCTGCTGGATCATATTTTGAGCTGGTGTGTCACTGACACTTTGGTAGCTGATTTACAGCATAATAATTCTGATCATATTCAATGGATTTACTACTTACCTTTGAATGGCTATGTTTAAACCATTTTTATCCTGATCATTTATCACTGGGTTCTTTGATAGCTTTGCTATCTGTCTTTCAAGTCAATACTGAAATTTGGCTTCAAGAAGAAAGCAGGAGGGGTTCTTTATTTGCTCTGACATACATGTTAGCTTACCTAGGATGTCAGTCAAGGGCCTGCAGTGAACAGGTGAAAAGTCTCCCCTCTGTTTTCAATGCTTTTAACCAAAGGACTGTAGCCACATAAAGGAAATATAATTGTGACAAAAGGCTAAAGAGAACCTCATCAGACAAAGACTACTTTTCTTAAATCTTTCAGGTAAAGAAAGTTTCTCTGAAGTATCTTTTACTAGCTGGTTTTCCCCCACCCGACTTGACTCTTGCACTCTTCCATTCCACAGCTCCGACCTTGTTTGTTCCCAGGACTTGTCATCAGTGGAAGTTGAAACAACACTGTATAGAATGCACAGAGCTCTCAACATCTCCATCTTCTGCAGCTGGTAAGAGAGAGAAAGAGCAAAGGGCTTTTCAGAGGCTGTGGTGACTGGAAATATGGAGTGGAGACTGGAATGTGGAGCTCCAAAGAACCAAAAGCAACTAGTCACAATAAGTGAAAAGGTGGACTTACAATATGTCAATATATTTAGGAGATAACTAAGAGTTGCTCTGGATTACTGTGCTTTTTGTAGCTTTCTTGAGGGACCATTGCAGCTGCTAAAGCTGCCTTCACTGGGTGCAGTTACCACCCTTCTAGGATTTTTTGGCTAGGTTTTTTAAAAGTTACCATCTGAAGTTACCTGTGCTCTTCCTCTCTACTCAAATGCATTTGACCAAACAAACGTCAACAGGTCACAATCCAATTCTTTTGGAAAACAGATAGAAAAGAGCCAGCTGGGTTGGTTTTAGGCAGCTGGGAAAGTCTCCAACAGTGAAGTTAATCTCCCTGTGCTTTCCTCTTCCTTCCTCAAATGAGCTTCAGTGTATTTTTAAAGGTATACAGGGTTGCATTTGTGTATGTGTCTGTGTGTATATGTATTTCTATACATGCTTTAAAAAAACCCCAACAACTTCCATATATATGTGTGCAGATATAACCTAAAAGGTTGTATAGTAATTGTGGGTATTGCTAATAAATGTTAAAAATTATCCACTGGTTGTGAGTAACCACAGTATCAAAGGCACACATGCAAGAGGCTCCTTTACCTACCACTCTTAATGAAATTGCTATTTATAGAAAACACGTTTGTTTATGTGCCATGATAAAGACTGAATAATGAATTCCTCAGGGTTATTTGAAGTTCACACACACACACAAAAAAAAAAGTGCTTATACAGCTGCTCCTGGACTACTTCCCTTCTATTTGGCAGTCAGGAGTTATCCTGGGCACTGAAACAGCTTGTCTGGTTTAACATTAAAGTTAAGCAACGTAAATGGCTAACAATAGCCTATAGCAGGCCCTAATGCTAAGATACACATCGTACTGAGGAAATGTCACTCTCCTTACTTGTAAGGAACAATTAAGCAATTGCAGACAGGGGCTGGTTTTCATGTCACTGGAGTCCCACAGAAATAGGGAGTATTGTCTATTGCCTGTTTCAACAGGTTAAGGAAATCCTCAAGTCACCTTTACCAGAATCATGACTAAATTTCCATTCCTGTGGACCACTCCCAGCCTGGAGCTGCTACGTCATGCTGGATTGGCAAAGGAAAGGTAAATAACAGGCCAAGCCCCACCACTTTACAGCTCTGGGGACATGTAGGACCACAGCCATATTTTCAGGTGATAATGGGGAGGATCTAACACTCTCTAGCAGCCATCACTTCCAGGATACTCCTAGCATTGACAGTAGCTATTATGTTTCACTTTGAATCGCCATGGAAAAGCTGGTATTTCTGGCTATTCTTCAGTCTCCTCTGGCTTGATCTAGTCAACATTCTAACTTCACAGCTAAAACAAGGCTTCTGGGCTGCCAGACATTTTACCCAGATGCTTACTGCAGCTTACAGCCAGCAAAACCTCTTAAAAACATCATGGTTCTGGGCTATGGTTCTTCACCAGTGTCACATAACAGTGCTGACGTGTCCTTGCAGTGTTGATAACTCCAGCTGTAATGAAGCTGACCTTGTGGTCTGCTCCTTCAAGCAGGAGAGAAATGGCTTGTAGCTTTAAGGCTAGGAGTGAGATTTAGGAACAGGCTTGTGCCAAGAGCTGCAGAAGAAGGCAGACGCTTTTCAGACAACCCAGAAAATAAAATGCACCCTTGTGAGACACTCAGCATCCCTAGACATCCTGCATTTCACTGCCATCATCAAAAAAAATGATCTGCCTTTTGTACATATGCCCCACAATGTCGCATTCAGGCTGCTCAGAGCTTTGGGGAGCCGCACATGGGACTGCCTTAGGAGGGGGCATACACAAGGGGTGGAAGGCAACCCTCCACCCTATAGGATCCATCAAGGGGTGAGCCAGGACCTTGGGGTACCATCAGGAGCAAAAGGAGGTGGGGCTGGAGAGAGGGCTGGGCAAAGACACCCCTATAATGTAGCCAGATGCCCAGGGCTGAGCTGAAATGGTGTCCCAGACCTTGGTTAGGATGGGGAGGCCCCACAGAAGGCTGGGCAGGGCCGTAAGGGCTGGCAGTGCCCTCAAAGGTTGGAAGGGCTCCTAAAAGCAGGTGGCACATGCAGAGAATTACCTGCCATGAGGCCTTAACTCCTGAGTGTCACCTACCTATCTCAATTTTATTTCTGCAAATCTACTGCTCAGTTGCAGCCCACCCTGGACATACCAAAGTCCTCTGGCTGCAGAACTCTTTTACTAGTGAAATTTCCTGATGCACGAAGGTCTTCCCTGACAGATCCAGAAATAGGTTGTCAAAAGCCATGACAATGCTAGAAGTCATGGTGCCTAACCCAGGAGAGGAAGGCTTGGCATTCATCCCTCCACCTGTTGTACAAGGACAACTTGTAGGACACAGTTCCCAGACCTCACATTAGACCAACAGAACACAACACAGTCTGCAAACCCCCTGGGTTCATCCACAAACCCAGTCTTACCAAACTCTCCAAATAGCTGTTTGATCCCTCATCTGAGTAACTTAAGCCTCATGTCCATACCCTAGGTAAGAACTGTAGCTAGTCGACTTTTAGGTAAAAGGGACATAATCTGGTGACTCTGCCACTTGTGCTTAGAAAGACCCAGCGCAAGGGCTGATCTCCAGGAGAGAACAGACTTACTTATTCCATCTGTGATAGATACACATGGTACCTCCCACATGGTACCTAAACCCCTTAAGGGTGGAGTTAAGATGTCCCTAGTCCATACCTTTTGCTTAATTATTTTTTTTTCCTCTGGTGGAGACTTCTGCACTACTGCAAACCTGTTCATCACATAGGACTTCATTTTTCTGGGGGAAACAAATAAAAAATTTCATTGGTATCAGTTTTCCCATGCTTCAGCTTTCTGACATAAACACACAGATGTGCAACAGGAATTTAAAGCATTTCTTAAGCCACAGCTGGTAAGAGCAGTCAGATAATGCATCTATAGCAAAAAAAAAAAAAAAACAAAACAAACAAAAAAACCCAACCTTCTGCATTGAACAAAACCCTTAAATACTTCTTTGATTATTATTGCAAAAGCACTGACGTGTCTCTCCAAATAAAAATGAAATTGCAAAGATATACTTCTATTCATTTGCCCAAGTATATTTACTGTCCTGCTGCAATTTAGATTGGGGCTATCCATCATTTCCTGTTTCTTCATATTCTGTGTCTGTTTATAGCAACAACTGTTTCACTTTGTATTTAAACTATGAATGCGTTTGGGCACAAACCATCCTTATTTTCCCTGTTTGTAATTGGGCCTTGTAACAAAGCACTTCTGGTAACAGGTTTTGCTCTTAGTGGATCCGGCTTATGTAACAAAGTTGTTTGTTTGTTTGTTTTTCTTACAGACCTAGCAGAAACATTCATTTTAAAGTTTCTCCTCCTCCTCCCGAACTCCATTCAGCCCTCATTCTGACATCTCCATGGTGTCTGACAAGTCAGATTAGATACAAGGGCACCTCAATACCCAGCAAGTCGCTAAACGTGATTAGATTAGGGCATCCTGAAATGTCTTTTGGAGCTCATGTTCTCATCATCAACCACTCACTACCTACTACTTTTCCACATTGTATATAGGTATTTCAAACAACACTGAGCTTAACGTAGATCTGTAAGGGATTCCAGCTGGTAATTCCCCTCTATTGCAAAAGTGAACATTTTTCTCTACCTTTTACCAGTAATTGCAACTTGCCTTATCACGCATGTGGAGAAATCTGTGACGTGTTAGGGGAACTCCCACAGGCCTGAAAGATTTCAGCTACAATCCCAACTCTGTAATTTCCACTTATCACACAACAATACATGGAGTATGAATAGCCTGACCAGAGTGTGTTGACTAGTGATTCCTGGGAAAAAAGACCAAGCATTTCTCTTCCAGGAGTGGAACAGGAATGTAAACTATTAGGGTTCAGACCACAAACCCACCAAATAAATCATCTGTGAACATCAAAGACAGATATTTCTATATGTGATGCAGTATGACAAAAATAACCACCAACCTGGAATGAAAGCTGACGCTGTTGTCTACATCAGGAAACATCATATTTCATCACTTGCTTAAGTGGCCACCAGATTCCTACTCTTTGGTTTAAATATATACTGAATACCTCAAATCAGAAACAGAAATGTGCAATACAACAAATGTTCAATATCCATGTCTAGATACACATGAGAAAAATAAACCACTTAGTAAGAGAAGACACGGCATCGTTGTGTTAAAAATGCCAAGTGCTGCAAAATGTCCTAGGTGTTTCATGGAAAGATGAAGACATCCTATTGAGAGTTAAAGTTTACTCAGTTTGAAAACTCTAGTTTGCTTAGTGTTTGAAAACAACATCTTGGCATGTTTTTTTGTCAGTAAGTTTGCCGATGACACCAAACTATGTGGTGTGGTTGACATGCTGGAGGGAAGGGATGCCATCCAGAGGGACCTGGACAAGCTTGAGAGGTGGGTCTGTGCAAACCCCATGTAGTTGAACAAGGCCAAGTGCAAGGTCCCTTATATGGATTGGGGCAATCCCAAGCACAAATACAGGTTGGGCAGAAAACTGATTGAAAGCAGCCCTAAGGAGGGGGACTTGGGTTTCGTTGATGAGAAGCTCAAGGTGAGCCAGCAACATGCACTTGCAGCCCACAAAGCCAACTGCATCCTGGGATGCAGCAAAAGAAGCATGCCAGCGGGTCCAGGGAGGTGATTCTGCCCCTCTGCTCCACTCTGGTGAAACAGACTCCACATGGAGTGGAGCACATGGACCTGTTGAAGTGAAGTCCAGAGAAGGGCTGGCCACAAACACGATCAGAGAGGGCTGGAGCACCTCTCCTATGAAGACAGGCTGAGAGAGCTGGGGTTGTTCAGCCTGGAGAAGAGATGGCTACAGAGAGACCTTATCTTGTCCTTCCAGTACCTAAAGGGGGCCTACAGGAGAGATATGGAGGGATTTTTTATCAGGACATATAGTGATAGAACAAGGGGTAATGGTTTTAAGCTGAATGAGGGGAGAGTTAGATTAAATATCAGGAAGAAATCCTTTACTGTGAGGCTGGTGAGGCACTGGAACAGGTTGCCCAGAAAAGTTGTGGATGCCTCATCCCTGGAAATGTCCAAGACCTGGCTGGATGAGCAACCTGGGCTAGTAGAACCAGGTGAGTTGGATCTCAATGATCTTTAAGGCCCGTTGCAACTTTAACCATTCTATGATTCATTGTAAAAGTGAGGAAGGGAGAGTAAGGAATATTTTTATCACCTTATTTATCTTAAATAAGATATTCCCGCTCCAGGTCACTGAGTATTTTAGTGTGTCAAGTCAAAGCAGCATGACATGTCTTGTCCTTTCAGATAAACGCCAGCTAAGTTTTAGCAAGATTTTTTTTTTTTTTTAAATGTTGCTGTTGAAGGTCAACTCAAACAGGTTTACTGACTTCATTGAAAGCTGATTTCCAGCTCAGAAAATTCAGAACTGCTAGATAGAAGACTGGAGGAACACGGGTTGAATTGCATTTCCTGCTCTGAATAGAGCCTGAAAAACACTTCACTGCCACTGCCCCAAGCCCCACTGAAACATCTTTGTACAGTCTGGGATGATTTTAGAGATTCCAGAAAGATTTTCTGGATTGTTCCTGGAAAGACAAGCAGAAAGATTTCAGTAAAGCTTTGTGTGGCTGCTTCTGACTGCTTAGATCCTTTCCTTTCTTCTCTGTCTTTTTCATATCCTACCCATTGTGAGCACCAAAATTTAAGGAAGAAAAAAGTGGCTGCTACAGGAAGCAGTACACTAAAAACATTCACACGCAGAGAATTAACAATACAGAATGCTGGGAATTTCCAAGAATGGCTTTTATTTTTCTGGAAGAAAAGTATACTATGTGTAGCCTCTCTCCTTAGCACTGTACTTTCAGGCTAGCAATCATACTCTGCTCCTCTCTTCCCTTTTTAATCCTGCCTTCCCAGGCATACATGCTGTTCTGTAAAAAGTCACAGCTGTCAGGATAATTTCCAAAAACCATAGATTAAGAAAAGTGGGAAATGTTCTTCTTCATTTGACACTATAGAACAGAAATAGGTGGACAGAAATATCAACCTATCAATTGCAATCAACACTGAGTTGCGTTAGCCTTATGCTTGTACAGCCAATTACATGTGCTCTCTGAGAAATGGCTCCCATCAGGGCTTATGTCTATCACCTCACCCACAAGCTGGCAAACGCAGCAGAAAGCTGTAAGAGAAAAGCACCCAGTTCCTCAGACATCGTGTCCCAAAGCTTACTTTCACTTCTTCCAACACCAGCTGGTCTTTTAAAGCTTATTTTATGTAACCTGCCTAGAGCACAGCCCGAGGTTTGTGTGTCTGCAGGCTGTGCAGTATGTAAACAAGAAAGCTGGTATGTGCACGCAAACAATCTCCAGAAACAGAAGAGGCTTGAGGCACGTTTTCCCAGAAGAAATCCTCTGTTATCAGCTTTGAAGACAAAGTTTGTTTATCAACTGTCTAAGCCAGCAGCTTAATGATAACAGATAGGGTTAGAGATACACCATAGGCCAGGTGTTCTTCAAAAGTATGTGCCCCTGCCAAACACAGGTCTTCATTTGTGTTAACACTTAAATCCCATGGTCAGTATTGTGTAGAAGGCAGATCAGCCAACTGTTTCCATCAAGCCTTAGAAACTGCAAATCTTGAATTCTAAGAGGACAAGGGCACGTGTATGCCAAAGGCTCTGGCCCAGCAAAGTGTTTGAGCCAACACTGGCCATTGATGGGCTTGTAGACATAGACATATGTTATC
Source organism: Jacana jacana (assembly GCA_013400555.1). Lineage (NCBI taxonomy): Eukaryota > Metazoa > Chordata > Aves > Charadriiformes > Jacanidae > Jacana > Jacana jacana. The sequence continues at coordinate 3,450 of VZTM01034703.1, read as the reverse complement.
TGAAATAAACAACGGCCTCAGTATGAGTGCCCACAACCAATCCAACAGCCAGAACACCCAGCCCACTGGCAGAATTTAATCTTAAATCCTTCTAACACAAGTTCCCCCTGTATTCCTTTCTTTTTCATTGCTATTTATTTACTACACCACAAACTTGCACGCATTTGAAAGATGTATTTGCTACACACCAAGTTCGTAATGTACCATCTGACTGAAAATAAGATTTCCTATAAAGCGCTCAGAGAAAACCTGGTACCAAGTCAAGAGAAGGCAGGCTGTTATCACTTTTGTGCAAAATACTAAAATACTTATCCATAATAACTTCCCAAGTCCAAATAAACACTGCAGTGAATACACTGACACGAGACATCTGCCAAGTCCACAACCTGTTTCTTAGACTACAAGTTTTTTAATCTACCTTATTTGGATAAAAAAATAAATATAAATAAATAAATAGATAGATAAAGAAATAAATAAAAACCCACCTTCTGAAAAGCTGTAGCTTTGTCTTCTCCTGAAAGAAGTAACACCAAAATAGAAAACATCTTAAAATATTTTCTCCATTACTGTGGGTAGAAAACTAGTTCTTGAAGGTAAGTGTAGAAAACAGAGATATTACTACTTTCCCTGCAAGTCACACAAATGCTTTTAATTGCAAGAAAGAATGAAAAAGGCTGGAAAGTAACTATTTCCACCTGACACCACTTTGATTCACTGTTAATGCACTGATAATGCAGGAGCATCAGCCATGCTGAAAGGGGAATCAAAAGCATGGATGACAGAAGCAGACTTTAAAGGAGTGAAGCAATCAACTTCTTGATTGCTTGAATCAACAATGAGGTGTCCTTTGGACCTCAGGAAAGGCAGGAGAGGACTCACGCGGGGACAGCTGTATGTTGCCAGTTCACCCCCTATCCTAAGATATTTTGCTTTTAACAGTGTCTGAGTTCCCAGCATAACATCTCTCACTGACTACTGAGCCACTTAAATACAGATATCAATTATTCGCAACATAAAAGGCACAAGCTATTGATCCAGAAAATCAGCTTAATCTTCCTTGGCTTTTGCATGAAGTCAATTATGCAGATGTGGAGCACATATTACACGCTGGCAAACACAGTCAAACTCTGCAGTAACACTGCAAATAGATTTACTTACCTAATACTGCGAAGCCCGGTCTGTGTGAATGCCACAAATGCCAGCGAAATTTAGCATCTCAAGTTCCTGTATTGCCACCTCGTGGCTAACACACGTATAACGGCACTCTGCTGGGAAGAGAAGAGATGGGGGATTTCTTGTACTGTGTAACAGGCTAACAAATTCAGAGCATCCAGTTCAGAGCACTGGAACGGGCTGCCCAGAGAGGTGGTGGAGTCTCAGTCTCTGGAGACATTCAAAACCCATCTGGAAAAGTTCCTGTGCAACTTGCCCTAGGAGGACCTGCTTTGGCACAGGGGGTTGGACTAGATGATCTCCAGGAGTTCCTTCCAACCCCATATCATTCTGGCATTCTATGAAATGCTGGCATAAATCAAGGCAGAATTTACATTCGTTTACATTTACATTCAGTTACATTTAATAACGATATTTTGCAATGGAATGAGACACTTTTCTCTGCAAGAAGATTATGAATAAAATATCAGGTGAAAACCTAAGCATGAACTGAAAACTTAAGCAACTACCCCAGTAGTGATGTGTAAGTTGTACGGTCCTCACTCAGCCTGGTACTTGTGCTGGTGGGACACAAAAGACAACGTTGCTACTGGTAATTAACTTAAAAAATAATCCAATTAAGTAAACCTTCTAGGAAAGTCTTGTAATGCTTTCCACGGCCTCTGTGTTTTGAAATTCAAATGATATAGAGACAATTGTGGTTTATAGAAAATGCTACCTTCTTTTTGAGAATTAGATGCCACAATAATGTAGTGGGTCAATTTGATTATGTCCACATTTACTTGAGAATAAGGAAAAGCAAAAGGACCCATAGGCCCAGTGAAGAATAAGGAGGAAAAGAGAGGTGAAGGGGTGCCTACCGCTGCCAGCAACATCAATTACTGACCAGAAAACCGTGTGGGAGCTCACCAGTCTCCACAGAGGCCTTTCATACTATTCTTTTATATTTACTTTAATTTTATGCAGCAGTTCCCTGAACTCTCCAAGTGATTTCCTTCAACCCCCAAATGCTTATATACCTGCACTGGCAAGCAGAGGGAGTCCCAGCTTTCATATATGTTTTTAGAATCTGAAAGAGAATAGGTTCCTCTCTCCCTTCCGTGTCAGCACTATCCAGAATCCAAAATCAGACAACCAGGATAAAGGGCTCATCCTTGAATACCTCAACTGGAAAAAATAACATTCTCACTATTAGCTCATTAGTTCTTGTTCTAATGTATGTTATTTATCCAAGTACATTGTCTTGAAAATAATTATCCTTTTACGGCTACGCTATTTATCACAAGGAAGGCTAAGCCTTTACTATCACTTCTGTTTTGTTTTGTGCAAATGCTTGCAAAATGCCTTACAAAAGATAAATAAATTGCTTTATGATTTATAGGAAGATGATCACACTCGAGGCTTGATGATTTATAATAAAAAGGCTAAGCACCTTAATCATCTCTATCTAACTGCATCCACATTTCTTCTTCTTAGGCTTAGCCTATCTTCTAGGATTAAGTGCTGAACACTTCCTGCTTTCCCTGGTTACATTACTGGTATCCCAAACCACAGCCAAGAGAGATCACCCAAGGCTTTAGCTCACTCTTTGAAGTAAATGTTCTTAGAACAAATAATTTGACATTTATAGTACGACAGGGTGATGAAACAGCCATAAAAGTTTTCTCAGTAATGCCACAAGCAAGTATTCTCTTAGCAAGAGATACCAGTCTGTAAACTGAAAGTGGTGGGGGGGAATACTATGTGCATATAAACATTGTGGGATTATTTAAATTTCAGTGGCATTAACACAGCATGATGTTTATTTAACATTCTGCATTATATCTGTACACATAAAAATATACATAATTCAGTGATTAAAGCCTCTGGCATCTGACAGGTGCATAGTCTCCGATAGGTAAGCTCTAGTGTTACGCAGCGAATTAGATGCAGTCTAATAACACCAGCTGGAATAAAATGCGTTCTTTCAGCAGTCTAGCATTCTTTGCAAACTTCTCCTACATGAGTTCTTGCTTCATCTCTGCCAGGAGTGATGGGCAATGCACTTAAAATGTCCTCCTGGGACACGATTACATGGGGATTACACCTCTGATGGCTTCATGGGTTTCTGCATGACCCAGGGAAAGTTGTTGCAGTTGAAATGAGAGATGCATAACGTTCTTCCCAAGAAAGACTTTATCTTATTTGGAAATTAAGCCTGTGCATGACTGTTAGATAAGAACTGAGAGATCTTGGACTAATGGTACTATTGTGTTACTGTTGAGAGCAGGCCCTTTA
>VZTM01034699.1:0-14259 GCA_013400555.1 Jacana jacana | reverse complement strand
TAAGGTTCCTTCCAACCAACCATTCTAGGATATATATCAGACTAACAACACAGAATTAAATTAAAACTGGTTGAAGGGTAGACTTTGTAACACATGACATAAAAATAAGTGAAGTTGTCTCTAAAAATTACAAATGAACAAAAGCGGCCTTTTCCCATAACCACTGTGTTTGGAATGCAGAGTGCACAGCTGGCAGAGCTGGGCATTGTCATTTCTTCTTTAATTTGATGCCTAATGGTGTATTTCACAAAACTAAAGAAACCTTCACAAACATCATTCGTTATTGATATAATTATAATGTGACTTCTTAAGAGCGGAGTTGAATCAGGTTACACTGTTGAGATTACTTTACTAGTATCAGTGTTACTGAAAATGACTGTGTTTTTAACACACTACACATTAGTGCTGTGTCATAACTAATTACACATCAGTAGAAATGTGAAGCTTAAGAAAATCAGCGTGAAGAGAAAATCAGAAAAAATCATCTGTCCAGATTAGTAGAACTGAAAAGTTCCTGCCTATCAGTACAATGAAAATACAATGACTTCACATTTAAACCCTCTGAGTGTTCAATTTCAAGACTGTTTTTCAAAAAAACCACACCCCAACTCTATAAATACCTTTTATTTATGAAGCTTGTTAGGATAAGTATGGATTCAAAATCAAGTTTCTGCAGTATGCTTCTGATCCTTTGATAGTGTTTCTTCATACTATCCTAATACATTGGCACTTCTTTTGAGTGTTTCTCTCATATTCTTCAAGTAAAGTTATTCCTAGTATCACATTTCCAATGTCTGCATTGGGGGAATTTCATTTTCATAATGAGGGATCTGAGAATTCAGACCTCTGAATTATGCCTGCAAATTTATCTTCACCTTACCTTCTTTTTTACATCTGATTTGAGACGAATATCTTATTAATCATAGGACTACATTGTGGGAGGGGGGGGAAGTTGAAGGATAGGAGTGGTTCTTAAGAATTTTACAGATGATAGTGAGGAAAAACTGGTGCAATTACCCGACTAGAGACAGGTGCCTTGCTAATGATAGACCTTGAGATGCTTCATAGGGACCCTCTGTCAAAAGGCTGTATCAGGATTCTATACACGAGCTTCTAAAAAGGGCATCTCTTGTTATTGTCCTAAATACTTCTAATAAAATCCCTAAAACTGCCCAATAATAATGAGCCACAAGATCCTACTGTACGCTCGACAATATTAAACAGGGAACCTCCCAGAGCTACAAAAAAGGCATTATGCTTCACTTTATCCCACAAGACTAGGGTCTGAAATTAAAGGTCAGACCCATTATTTCACATCAGTGCTAAAGGCAGGAGAAGTTATTCACTACAGAATTAAAGATTAACCAGATGCTTCACCAGGCATATGACTGTTTATAACTTAGCAGACAGTATGAGAAAGTAAAAATCTGAGCGCACCCTGTAAAAGCTGATTCTGTCTCCATCCTTTTGCTGGCCTAATGAAAGAAGCCAGGGGAGCTAAAACAGCACAGAAATTATCTGTACTTTCAATATCAACCTTCTAAGCAATGCCCAACTCTGGCTGCAATTTGTATAGTACATAACTATCAGCAGAAAGACATATTTTGAGAAGTAGCAAAATAGCATGAAACCTAAAATCCTCATTACCTTCATATGTAGTATGGTTAAACATAATGAACTCCCCATGTTTTCCCTCATTCTCTAACCTGGAAGATAAGTAAAATAGAGCAGTAAAATAGTCCATGTTGTCTAAAAATACTGTATTTCAGATGTTGCTGTGGTCTTTCTTTTGTTTTCCTTTGCCTACTAGATCCATATGGTCAAAACAGTTGCCAATATAACTAGTCCACCACCTAGCTTTTGCCCAAACTTGCCATAATATATCCATATCTATCCCATATAAATATATATATATATACTGAACCACTGAAATCAGTACAATCAGATACAGGCCAAAACCCAGTAAGTTATACCATTCTCCACTCGGTCTGTCTGTTTTCAGCTCGGCTACTTTCTTCATCTTCCCACTTATACAGCCTATAAAATTCTGTCCTATATTAGCCTTTACTTGAGGAGTTAAAGGCCAGAATTTTATAAGACTTAATTTAATGCAATTTTATAAATTTAGAAGAATGACCTCCTTCCTGTTAACATTCTTGTTCTCATGCTCTGACAAGAGCATCATTTCATACAACTGCCCTCTTTGCATTCAAATTTCTAACATCCATAAAGGCTAGATTTTACTTCAGTCACCTTAGTAGAAATGTCAAGTAATTTTACTGAACTAAACAGATTGAGTCTAAATTTGCATCTAGTTAAGTGAAAGCATAATCAAAACTTATAAGATTTTACCCCCAAAAATGCCTACAACTTAGGGGAATATGTACAAAATGACTCAATGCTAAGGCCTTAGCACAGGAGAACTTTACACAGTATGTAACTCTTAATTCCCTTCAATTCTTATTGCACTTGTCTACTCTTGCTCTTGAGAAGCGATGAATTTGCTTTCTGCTCCAATGGATGAGCAGAGCTGCTCCATCCATAACCACATCATTACATTTCCAGCTCTTAGACGTTTCTTGGTACTCCCTCAGGCATTACAGATTGTTGCCGAGCATGACCCATTTCCATAATCTGTGTTTTCCACTGTTGTCTTCCAAAAGGGACATGTTTTCCTTTTGTCTCAGAATACGTAGATTCCCATGCATATCCAAAATGTTCTTCTTGCTTACAGGTTTCATCACTTGTTCACTCATAATGATGTAACAGCCCCATTACTCTGACAAAATAAAGGACTTTTGTGACAGCCAAAGTTTTCCCCAGTGATCTAAAGCTGACTTAACCTTAGCCCCCAATGTGTAAACTGTAAAATGATGACAAATTGATCGATGCTTGTACATCACACATTGCATCTTAATAGTCTGTTTCCAAAAGCAATCACTTAGGTATTCTATTCATTTTTACAGATAAACTTCAAAATCAATTAACATTTTTTTCCCCTTAAAAACATGTCAGAAAGCATTACAGTTTCCCATCCACTCAAGAGAAGTAAGGTACATGCAACCAAACATGATTTTACAGAACCCACTATTGGTAACTCTTCTCATTTTACCACCCGATTCTGCCTTTTCCACATGTAATGCCATCAGATGTCATTACCCACACACTATGGCAGGTCTTGAAACCAGCCTGAGCAGGTAGGAGTCCACACGTGCAGCGCAACGTATCCCAACCTGCCTCACCACCAGATGTGATCACACAACATTCTTTGGTCTGGAAACTAAGCATGAGGATTTAAGATGGAAGTTTTACTCACAGCTTCTTCACTTAGAGGGAACTGGACATTAGTCTTTGTGACACTGAAGGTAGGGTCTATCTGCTGTTTAATTTTTCCTCTCAATTTATCTTCCAGCTCATTAATCCGTTTCCCAGCAACCTGTCCCCACTTTCTATTCTCACATACAATTCTTCTCTTAGCTCCTGCTGGGAGGCATCCATCTTTCAAAGCAGTCAAGCTTTAATTTCTTCTTGTCTAGTTTGAGCTACATCAATCCTCCTCCTTTTTTTTCTGTCCTGCAAATTCAAGACTCGTTCCTAGACTAAGAAAACGGTGCTGGAATGGGGACAACTAGCCTGAGTAATTGACACCCTTGCTTAGAGAATAAGCTTCCAAGTCGCTAGAAAAGGAACACCCCATTTTATAGTAGAAAAATGATAACACCTCAATAGAGCCACATTTAGCATGGCAAATCTTCAGAAAGCAGAGCAAATCTCTTCAGCTGCAAAGCACTTTCTAGAACACAGTATATAAAAATAGTTTTTAAACGATCCCATCTAAAAAGCTAGCACATGTGGAATATCAGGTTCCTACATTTGACACTTCCTATTTATCCAGAAAACAACTAAACAATTCAGACATTATTATTTTCAATTCCCACCACACTGATAGCAATTTATATAACTAAATGAAAATTTCTTTTTAGAGCATTTGCATATACTGCCAATGCACATTAGCGTCTTAACTGCTGTGCTCCGTTGTTTGCTGTGCTTATGCTAACAGTGGAAAATACTTCTAACACAAAGTGCTCGGGGTCACTTCTTGTACCTGATGCAGAGAGAGATAATAAAGGGTGTGCTCATAAAGGCTCCTTCACTTGCAGTCCCAGCTCAATTAAGAAATGTGTTCTCTTTACACGCAGGTTTCCTCTCTGTCCCCATATTTCATTTCGCACACTTAGGGATGGCTGCCAGACCAACCAAGCCAGTCCTACTGCTGTCATAACAATCGTTGGGATGCTAATGTGACTCCTGGTTCCTTCAGTGAAAGATACTGCTGCTGCAACATTTTGCTGTCTCACTCTTGTGATACTATTTATACTGTACTGTTTAGGCAGCCACATGCCATATATTTGGAGATGATTTTAACAGCCAAAAAAAAAAGGGGTCGATTTTTGTTTTTTAATTTAGAGGTGTGGGGTTTTTTCTTCTTGCTGATAGACACACCAATGTAGGGCTATGCCTACAAACAAAAGATGGTTTGGAGAAGAGTTAACAGATATGATTAAGGGAAGAGATTGCTTTCCCTCTCCAGTACTCCTTTTTTATTACTATTTTAGGGTTTGAGGCATGAAGTAATTCCCTTATCTGGACCGATATATTTGGCCAGAAGTAGCTCAAATAATAGAAGCAGCAAGGAAAGCTACACAAAAGAATACAGTGCAAAACTGTATTGGAGACAATACACCCGGGGAGGCTCTACAAAGGCAGAGAGATGGTGGATGTGGAAACCCATGAGACATCATATTGAAAATGAAAAAATGAGAGAAGAGGAATAAGAAGCAATAGCCTGGCTTGAACTTTTTTGTGTTTCCTCTATACTCCAAGGCCTGGATGGCACATAGACTCTCAACACCAATTCCTTTATTATTGTTTCTACTTCATCAAAGTTTCTGGTCCCACTAGAGATGTTCTGGCCATGCCTGTACTTAGGCTTGCATTATCACTCCTTCTTTTCCTTGTGGACAGCCCAAACTCCTGCTACCCACAGAAATCCACCTACAATTTTGGCATTTAAACTTGCTGGGCATTTAAGAAATACTGCATGACTTTCTGCTGCATACAAATAAATACACACTAAAATGTTCACTGAAAAAAGGAGTTCCCAGAAACACCACTGGGTTACCCCAGAGGCAGCCCTGAAGGCACTGGAGAAAATGAAGTATACAGGTGATCAATTTTACGTCAAGTCTGGCATCAGGGCTGCTCCTGCACAGCAAGAAGAATGCAACCTGCATGTGCAAATGTTTCCTGCTGTAAAAGTGGCATCACATATTTCTGAAGCAAATTTTCTTGCAACCCCAGGAACTATTAAGGTGTGCATTATCTTTCAATACTGCACAGCTTGNNNNTCTTTCAATACTGCACAGCTTGGTCACCCTCCATGCTGGGTGACACTGTTGACCATGACTAATACGAAGGCAGGACCTATGACGTAGATGGAAGACATTTTTTGCCACTTATGTAAGCTAAATGATAATTTGCAAGAGGACAGTGGGCATACAATGCCATGTTTACAGATATAAACTGTTATGATGCTAACAGCACCTACATTAGAGAATACTTTTTTCCACAACTAACTAGTATTAGATGATTCACTGACCTTGTTTTATGAATAGTTTGCTGTCAGTTTCATTTGGAGCATTTGTACCATGAACAAGCATCTTCTGAGGAGTTTTTGAGCAAGAAATCCCTCCAATACTCCTTAAGAGTTGCAAGGTCATAATTATAACTAAGATGGATGTCCTGGTTTCTAGTCATTTATCACTACAGGCCTATGGAGAAGATTTCTTTGCTGTGAACAAGAACAAAAAAACGAACAGATGAGCCACAAACCTAGGAAGTATGACAGAGTACAGGATTCAGCAGCCTGAAACAGTATAGCCTGAGCAGGCACACTGGAGAAGAACAAGTCTATTTCAGTGCTTGATGGAGTGACTCCCACAAGCTCTGTATCTTAATTTTTCCTTTTTCCTGCTTGTCTTCCTTTTACTGTTTGTTATAAACCTTTCTGTGCTCGATATTCAATATCACTCTTTCCCCTTCAAAGGTATTTTTTGTACAATGTGGAATCAACTTTCCCTCATATAATCCGTAAAGGAAACCAACAAAAGCCCATGATTCAAGCGGTGAGTCTTCGAAAAAACACAGAATCAAATATTTATAACTCAACTGTGTGCCCACATCTATATATTTCATCCTATGACAGCATCGTAAGTTTAGTATACAGCAACTATTCACTCCACAGTAGCAGCTGAGACTGGGTTTTAGCTGTCAGTCCCACAAAGTATTTCTTACAGAAACTCATCTACCTCTCTACTTTCATGTAACCAGCTGTTTGCTTTGCAAACACTTTATGCCCCCTCGAAATGGCAAAACATATGTCCCAGCTTCAGCAGAGCTAATTACTAGATCGCAAATACTTCCAGTTGAAAGGTAAAATATAATGGAGGCATAAAATATTTCGTTATCAACAACTGACATAAGCCTGGAAGGACACTGTGTGGCCACTAAACCATACATTAGTCAAATCTCTATTTGCTTACATGCAATCAATGTATTTTTAGCACCACTGCCTAAACTACTGCCATTTCATTAATCAAAACCTACTTCTGGCCTATTTCTGACTCATAACCGCAAAGCCCATCTTGTTCCTTTCAAACTTTTTAATGTTTATTTAGGATGGGGTCCAGACCTTACTGAAGTCTTACAAATACTCTTATCTAGTTTTACAGTGCTCATTTAACGCATGGGGCAGGACGAACTGCCTCAGCCCATGGCTGCTATGACTGAAGACCCCGGCTCAAGCTCAAGACAAAAGTGTGAAGATTTCCATTACCATCTCCTGCATGAGCTAACAGGGAGCTGTCACACTTCAGACTCATAAGGAACTGTCTGTGCTATGTTCAGAAGTGTAACTATATTTTAAAGAAAAGAGAATTAAAGGTAAACCTTGACAGATGATGTATTTCTTTGGCATAAAAAATAATGTGAGAGCACATCATAATGAAAAACTGGCTGGATCTCTCAAAGCTCAGACATCTTAAGCGTAAGTTTATTCCATCTGAGTTTTACAATTAAAAAAATAAATCGTGGAGAGAAGCACCGGAGCATTATCCACCTCACAATACAAATACACTGCACTAGCAGAAGCCAAGAGATAATTGTTAGTGGCTGATAATGAGCTAACCATCACCTTGGGCAGATAGCAACTGAGGGAGTAAACACAAATACTTAACTAGTTGAAAGACAATAAATACATTCTGTCTTTGTCTCGGAGAACTGATATATTTCTTAACCTCCACAGATTATATAGCAAACCAAAGAACAAGAATACTGTTACCTTAAGTTTGTATGCAAACTACTACAGGAGCTCGACCCCTACAAATCAATGGGCCCTGACAATATCCATTCGAGGATGCTACGGAAGCTGGCTGACACTATTGCGAGGCCACTCTCCACAATCTTTGAGAAGCCATGGAGATCAGGGGATGTCTCAGAAGACTGGAAGAAGGCTAATGCCACTCCTGGTTTGGGTTGGAATAGAGTTAATTTTCATTCTAGTAGCTGCTGTGTTTTGGATTTAGTATGAGGATAATGTTAATAACACATGTTGGTTTAGTTGTTGCTAAGTAATGCTTCTATTAAGTCAAGGACTTTTTGAGCTTCACAAGGAAGCTGAGGGGGAGCATAGACAGAATAAGCTGACCACAGGAATATTCCACACCATAGACATCATGCTCAGTATATAAATGGGGATTAACCAAGGGTCAGGGATTCATAATCGCTGCTCAGGACAACACAGGCAACAGATCCTTGGGTTGTGAGAACAACTTGTGTTGCATCTCACTTTATTTTGTATACTCTTTTACCATTATTATCATTATTATTTTTCTTTTCCTTTACTTTCTATTAAATTGTCTTTATCTCAACACACAAGAGGGTTTTTTTTTTTCCTTCCCCTTCTTTCTCCCTACCCTACTGGGCAGGGAAGAAGAGGGGGGAGTGAATGGCTACATGGTCGCACATGCAAGTAGGGTTAAACCATGACACAATATTAAATAGTGATTTCTTATTTTGAAAAAATATCTTTGTAAGGTAGGCCAAGTCAGATTATAAAGAAAACGCCTTGAAAATATAATTTCAAGCATTACATACAGCAAGATTCGAACATGGTTACACTGATACTCATCCTTCTCTTAAATTGCCCCAATGAAAGCAACAGGTGCAAGAAATATGGTCTTCAGGTTAATAAAAGACACGTATTCTTCTAGGTATTTTTTTTTAATGATGAAGCTCAAAAAGAGATTAAGTGATTCTGAAAGGCTTTTCCTCCCCCCTTCCAAAAGTCATACTCCTCTTTTCAATCTCACTTCAAGTTTCACACTTCATACATTCCATTTATGAATACAAATGTGGTCTTACACTCTACACTACGGATCTTGGCCTCTCCAGAGTGGCAGCAAAGGAGCTGAAAGAAGACTGAGAATTGTTAAGCAGCAGTAATCTGCAAAAACTCATTTCTTCCAAGGTGGAGAAATGAGAGTGATAACTGATGCGTGTGGTTTCGCTAGCAGAGGAAGTGCTCACCTAATGCAATTGTTTACAACAGCTCAGATCCTCCAAAATGTTTAAGCAAGCCCGTAATTACAGCTGCATCTACATCTTCACATTGTCTACTCAGGAGGTCACATAAAGACAGATCAGCCAAAAAGAAGTCAGGTATTTCAGTCTGAAAACACCGAGTAGTCAGATCAAATACGCTGGAAGTCTACAAAAGTAATTACTGCTGGGCCATACACAATGATTTAGATTTCCATAAGCACAAGTGACAGGGGCTGAAAGTCAATGGGAGCCAGGCTGCAATTACACATTCACCAGCAGTACCACCTTTAGCAGTTTAAGTAATCACCTCCTCAGTCCCAGCCACTTATTCCTGCCCTTACACGGCATGCAGCATTGTGCTCGACCAGGTGTTTGTGTGCCTGTCTGATGACTGGAATGGAAAAACTGGTCAAGTTGACCAGTTCCATTGAACAATTCCATTAGAAAAGTAACAGTGACTGTTATTACCAGAGCAGTGGCAGTGCACTTAGAGAAGCAAAGAGACCGCCCAGAGAAGGAACTGATAAAGTTATGCTGCTACCGCAATGTTGTTCAGCAGCTACATCCATCGAAAATGAGCTGCTGTGTCTCCTTGTGTCTCTGCCACATCATGTGCCAGAGTCCCAGATGCCAAATTTCCCATTCTCATTTTGACAGGAATATCAAAGTAAAGAGTAAAAACAAGTAGCACACTAAAGATGCCTGCAGCTCCCTATATTGGTCTTTTAATATTCATCTAACAAACTAACCACAGATTAGGTTAAGAATTTACCAGTATTTACCTGGATTAGAAAGCATTCTGTATCTCCTACTATAAATGAGCCTAAATTGGCATGATCAATATATGGTCTGTCATTGCAAAACCGCTTAATCATTTGCTTTCTTTCATAACAGAAATCTCTTTGAGTGTGTTTTTGTGTTTGGTTGTTTCGGATTGTTTTTTATTTTTGGAATCAAAATCAAGGCCAAAATCCCAATGAGTTCACAGAGCCACACAACAAAATAGCAGAAAAATGTGAGAGGCAGAAGAATCTGTAAAAAAAGAAGTTCAACCATCGCTGGCACTGTATGAAACGGATGCAATTTTGTACTCACTGCAGTTTTGATATTGGAAAATAAGTCTTTGACTATGATCTTTTGAAACTCTTCAGCCCAGTGTATTCTCACTCCCTGGATGGGTTGATCTCTCTTCATTGTCAAATTTGTGTTCCAGAAACCAACAGGACGCATGGCAATTTTCCCAGCAGGAAGTTAATTACCAGTATAAGGAAAAGTAGTTTTTCAGACTCTAATTTTCACATAGGACATTCCCTTGAAATTGTTTTGCAGAAGCAAGCAACAGAGCGTGTAGTCTGTGTATTTTGTCTCCTTTCCTCCCTCAACAGGATTTATACCAGAATAAACCTAAAGCAACTATTGAAAGCCTGGATTGCAGTGTTTTAATTTATGCAGAGGTAATTCTTATTGTTGTAAAAACACATTAAATTAACTTTAATTTGTCAAGGAGCACCACAGCATGACTGCTCCCTGAAGGACAAGGTCAGCAGGACAAGAAACTTACTGAACAGGGCCCTGTCCTACTACATCAAGTGAACTAAGCTGGACAGACTGGAGATGGTGGCTTTGTCCAACCATGACTCCAAATCATTATGGCAATGTCGCAGTGATAAGGCAGGTCTGAGGTCTTTCCCACAGGTCAGCCTGTATGTTGGGGTCCAAAATAAACAAGACCCATGGCCAGGCAGGGGCACTTGATGGTAGAGCTGGAGACAGGCACACCCATTGTGCGGCTCAGGCAAGACCTGATGATCCAAGGCAGAGCTGAAACGGGGTTCTTGGGCTCATGGGAAAGGCCCAGGATTGGTTGAGGCTACCAAGGCCAGTTGGTGCCTTCAGGAGACACAATGCTAGGAAGGTTGAATGGTTTTCCTTGTTGAGTTTGGTTTTTAAAGTACTGGAAGGTGAGGAGATCACACTTAAGCTCTTCTGCATGCTTTCCTGAACTGTGTTCTTAACATCCCTGTAATCTGGAGGATTCACTTTGCTTTGCTTTTAGAATATATATTTCAGAAATAACAAAAGGATATGTGTGTTTTCCTAAAGAAGATGCTGCTATTTGTCATTCTCAATTCATGATTACATAACATAATCAGTACAAAATTTCAAGGACTGTTGTGAAAGTAACCCGCAAACTACCAGATCTTAAAAATATAATCGTGGTATTAACTAAATATTACCTTTAATCAGGGGAAAATTCTTGCATTATTGTCATTCTACATTTTAAAATCCATGTTTAACTGCTATGAAAAGATTCTCCAAATGACGCTGAATCAGTAATGCCCTACGGGGACTGCAGAATTGGGCCTAATGAGCAAAAAGTAGAAAATAACTTTGCCACAAGTATATTAGCCAATTTTTTGTCACCTACTTGTACTGGCTTGCCAAATAACCTTGCTGCTAAATCCACGCATTAAGAGTAAGTATTTTTATCATCATCAAACACAAAGAATTCCAAAAAGGCCGAGTTCTAGTGTTCTGGGAGCTGCATGTCACCACAGGTATGCTAAAAGCAGATATTTGAAGTGTTTGTTGGGTTTTTAAATCTCAAATAACAATAAAAAGATTCAAACATTGCTCTCTATTTTACTTCTGAATACTCTGAAGTTTCATCTTTTTTCTCCTTCTATTTTCTTTGCTTTTCTCTATTTGTCAAATCATAATAAAGCCAAGCTACACTTCTGTACTACAATTCAGTGTGATGTGCTTGGTTTTCATTACACTGACCTAAAGTTTCTCAGTAAACTATCTGTAGAACAGTTCTCAGTAATTTAAATAGTCTTGGTCTAAACATGAATACCTCTTTATTCTCCATCCCATTCTTGCTATGGTTTCTCATCTTTATGCCACGAAACAGACTTTTGTGTACTTGCCAATGCTTTTTCAAGTTTTTAAGCTTTCCACACCTCTTTCAGCTACAATGATTGAAACACAAGGTACTTCCTGGGACATTCAACCTTTGTTGACAATTGATTCCACAGAAATTACTTGTATTCACTTTATTACTGTCATAAAAAATAAAATGTGATCGACATACAGCTATTTTGAAGCAATGTGTCTTAAATGAACTCTTAATAATCTGTACATTGGCCAATCAAATACCTTGATGTGACTTCAGATATTCTATTAATTCTGACTTACAGTCCTCTTTACTAAATCTTCTTTCAGATCTCAGGTCCTCAATATACAGTAGAAGAGCACTTATGGGAATTGGAAATAGAAAGTTCATAGTTATGGCTGCAATTCATTTTTTAGTAGAAGTCAGAATCAGCCCATCAGTCAAAGAAATACCATTTCCTATAACTGTTCGTGAGGAACGGGATAGAATTTTTCTTCTACTTCCAAAATCCATTATAAAATGGCTTCCTTAATTGAGAAATCCTAAAATCAGAGGTAGTAACCAAGACCAGAATGATGTTCCACTTTGCGGATAGAAGAATTGCAACTGATTTGCATAGTTGAGATCTAATGTACAGGACCAAAGTCTGTTGAATTTTCCCTTCAGAATATAGTATCAGGGATTCTTTATCTCTAAATTCAGACATACTACACGCTGTAAGACTGCTTTATTCTTATAGTTTGGAATTTTATTTTATTTTTTTAATTTAGGGCAGCTGAATAAAAAAAATCCAAGAAATCTATAGAGCTAAATTAATACAGAATTTCAGTACTGCTATGTATCTGTGTCACTGCATTGTCTGTATCACCCAACCTGAAGTAGACAGCAAAGCACAGAAGAGAAAGACGGTCCTGACACAATGGCTTACAGTCTAGGCAATTGAACCATTGAATTTGAAGTCAACAATAACAGATTGCTTACTAAATAATTTTAAGCGATACTTGCCTTAGAATATTCTCGTAATAGCTTGTTACAAGATTCAATGTCCCTGTCAAAATTCAATGTCTCCAGTCTCACAGAGTGTGGCAAGCAGATTAATAACAGAAAACGTAATGCACTGCTATCCTTCATTGACTCACTGACAAATGATGAGGTCTCAGCTACATGATTTTTTTTAAGTCTTGTATTTTAAAAGTGATATAATCATCAATACAACCACTCCACATTTTTCTCTTGACACATAATCTGTTAAAGACTGATCTTATGTTGTTAAATGCTGTTTCTGCTTTAATTCTCGGAACAGGATTCATCTTATGATTATGGGACCAGACAAAGGATTTTGGTGATAACTCCCTTATTTGCCTGTTTTAGCAGGCCTGCCTTGGTTTCTTTGCACTGTATGGCACTCCATAATCCTGCTTTCTTCCACTGACAAATTTCACTCTTGCAATGCTGGCACATGGGCAGGACAACTGCAGTGCACTTCTGCAAGGTGTTTGTATCTGCTCTCATTTCAGCTTAAGTAATGTATTTATTTCAATTTAGCTGAAGTTGCTTAGGAATACATTTAGGGTTTATTAAGTTTAGACATGCAACCAAGAATACAAATGTATATGCTGAAAGCTGATGAGCAGTAACAGCTGTACTCAGAGTCTTAGATTAAAGCTGTTTATCTGAAAGGTAGGCAAAAACCTCATCTCACATTTGTGATGGACTAAAAGCATATATTCTCTTGATGTAAATGAGTTGATGAACCATACTTTTAACACTACTAATACTCAAAAGCATATTAAAGACTTTTTAAGACATTTGCACCAATTTAACTAAGGAAGACAAAACCTTATGTTAACAGTTATATACCACCAAAACCAAACAGCTGAACTATTCAAGATCCCTTCACCTGAAGCTTGTTTGCACAAACAATTTGGCACACAGTTACAAACAATGGATGCTATTGTGGAGGCAGGATCAGTTCATTAACAGAGTATGGACTGAATTATTCATGGAAAATAAATTATTTAGCACCTTTGCTTTAAAGTACTGCATGCCATTTTGGGCACTTATTACAAAAAGGACATTAATAAATTAGAAAGAATCTAAAGTAGGCAAGAAGAACAATGGAAGGGTTGTAAAGATAAAGCCCAGAGGAGAGGGAATGAGAATGTTTTACTTATACCTGGAAGGAAAGGTGAGAGTACACTTGAAGTTTTCAAGAATAATCCCTTCTGGTAAGGGATTATTTACAATGTCAGGAGAGAAAACTACAAGGAATAACAGCTTGTATCTAAAGGAGTAATAGCTTGAATCTAAAAGTGGTTTCTATAAAAGCTGATAACAGACTCAGAAGGAAGCTAAATATGTTTTTAAAATTACTGATAAACCCATAGTTAATAGAAACAGAAACTGTAATAAAATTGTTAATGACTTAGAATAGAGAGACATGGGGAGACAGGTGTTTCATATATTCTACAATATTCTACAGAGGAATGTAAGCTACAAAGCCTACATTGCAATTAAAAAAAAAAAAACACATGGAAGAAGAGTAACCTTAGTAATCATCTGCGACAATACACTGGGGAGAAGGATCTAAGTGACAAAACTCTAAAAGAAACAGATCAGACAGCCTGAATGAGTGTCATACTCAGTAAAAGGAGACATGTTGTGAAAGGAAGGGGAAAGCTGGGCACAAAAAGCTTTAGAGG
>VZTM01034697.1:0-29648 GCA_013400555.1 Jacana jacana | reverse complement strand
TCTTTTTCATCTGCATCTTCCTTTCTACAAGATGCTATACTAAAAACCAATAGCCACAAAAAGCCTGACATTTCATTTTTCCATTAACTTGCAAAGGCTGTAAGAAAGAGGCAAAAAAAAAAATCTAAACCTTAAGTTATCTGCAAGTAGTTTGCCTTTATCGTTCATATTTATAAATTATAGAACTAACGGCACTTTTAGAAAAAGCAGCACGAATGACCTTGGCTTGGTATCTCCTGCGCACTGTGAATCTGTTGCAACTCAGGAATTCTCACTCATACATGCATGTTTAACTCATTTCATTATTTACTTTGTTATTGTATCTTTGAAGAATGTTTCTAATGGCCCAGGGCCCTGTTGCAGCCATATGCCATAGAAGAAACCTGAAGAATATCCATCAGAACGTACCGCGGGTGTGAAACACAAACCCGAGTGCATACAGCCAGGTGGGGAGACTCCCAAAGAACCTGCAAGACTTCTGGTCAGGGTGAGAGGCAGGACTACTAACAGGAGAGGGAAGAGACTATTTAACTTTCTCTAGCACACATGAATGTAAGGAGAAATGTAAATAAAGATGAGATGCTTAGGATTAACAGGCAACTCTTCCTAGAGACAGGGTACAATACATAAAAAAGCAACAACACAATAATAAAATAAATCACTTGATAATTTCACATTGTCAAAGGGCAGAGATGACATCTTAATATGTAATAAAAGACAGGATGGGTCAATCAGCTGCTAAGGACCATAAAAACTAAGACAAGTAATTTATTTGATATAATAGAAAAGAAGTCAGCATGGGGATATAAAAACCCAAGACAACCTTCTCGGAGTGCTAATCTGGATTAATAATCTTTTCATAAATCAGTAGCATTCCAAGGGTACTGGAAAGGTACAAACAAGTTTTGTGACTGTGTCTAAAGAGAGGCAGCTGTTAGTTAAGTCTTACTCACTATGCCCGGAAAGATAAAGCTGTATTTATTACATCAGGCAGAAAAACATGGGTAAGACATTGTGGGAGTAAAGGCAGGCAGAGATCACATTTGCAGATAACCCTAGATAAGCAGGAAAATATGGTTATAGAGAGTGAGAGGGAAATGCACCAAGTACAGGGAAAAAAGGTGAAGAATTCTAGTTTTCACTGTCTTGCTCTTTAGTAAGCAGGTAAATATCACATATTTTGAACAGACAACTCTAAAGAATTGTTTTGGCCAGATCTGCAGACTGTTAACTCAGGTGATTTTGTCTCTGCACATGGTGTCATCCAGAATAGCAAGATAAAGACAAAGGCCCCAGAAAATTCTGTCTTCCCTTTCTCTCATTTGTTTCCAGGCAATATAAAGTGTAACTTATTTTGTTACTTAAAATTATGCACAAAGAAAAAATTGTGCAGGCAACTGCTAATTTGGACATTATTTTTGTTCTCCCTTCTGCACATCAGTGTCACTACAATACCCCTGCCCTGAACAGACTTCACAGATTAGCTATATTCAGGACCTACCAGTATGCAGAGCTAGCTCATTTTCCACTCCATTTTTACCATATCTGCCAATCATTATTTTAACACGTCTTAATAAAGACAGAGCTTATGCATAGCATTTCTCCACTGCTGTCAACAAGAAGCACAGAAGTTATCATCTTCATATAGATCATTTGCTCAACTTTTGCAGTTTATAAACCGGATAGATTCTCAGGCACTCTGTCAAGCACTAAGTTATATTTCACTGGGGACTAGTTTTATTTAATAGTTCTCTTCACCACCATAGGTACTACACCAGGAAGCATTTTAGACTCAGCAACACTATTATTTGTAGGGCTTCTTTCAGGAGTGGTGGTCTCAGTGTTGCAGTTCAAGTGATCTACCAGTGGAGCTCCTTCTCCTAGGTTAGCTATTGGAGCTGTTTAACACCATATTGATTATACCACACACCTGGAACATGCCATGCTGTACACAGTAAAATAATGGATAATGGTGTTTGGATGAAGTATAACAGCTAAAGAAGGATGGAACAGAGGTAGCATGTTTATGATTATACAGTCAGTTTCCCCCTGAAATGCTGTTAAGTGTCCCCCTCCTTTTTGCCATTTAAGTGGGAGTTTGAAGACGACTGTTCTCACATATTTCATCTGTGTTCAAATTTCTGAGCCAATCATACAAATATGTCTGCAGAATTTATTTTTATAGGTGGACAAATCATTGGACAGTGGTTGTATGTACATGGAAGCTGAGGGAGGATAAAAGTCTGAATTTCAATGTTGAGTACGCTCTATAACCAGTAGCACCAAGGACCATCAGATTGTAGAAAAGGGATAAAAAGAGATCATAGGAGATTAGCCCTCCAGGCTGTTAAAACACTTTGTAAAAGTGGGCTTCAATGTCACTGAGAAATTACCCAGATGCTTATTTCAGTTGATTCTAACTAAAGGAACCAAAATCAACATCCATAAGGATTTTTCAGAGTATGTTCTTTTTGGCTATTTATTTATTTAATTAATATTTATTTTTAAATCTGAGGAACAAGACACAAAAAGTTTAAAGAATTGCAAGAAACCAACTAACTCCCAGTCAGGATATAGATATAAATAAGACACACTTTCCCCAACGTCTTCAAAAAATGAAGAGAAAGAATTAGGGGCAATGCTTCTCTCATGTCAAGAGGTGGTTACTAAACACAAATCAGATACAGAGATCTGTCACAATAGGAAGACACTAATGTCAAAACAAGAATCACCAAATAAAAAAGCGTAAGTCTGCGTGTAGGACAGGGCATGGAGAATCAGTTAGTGTAGTATGGAGAAGAAACTGGAAGTGCAGTGGATAAATTGTAAAATCACTACAGAGGAAAAGAATAGGGAAATATTATATATATATGATAAGCCACACCAACAAAAAAAAGCCGAACAGTGCCAACAATCATTATTGTAAATACCTCTGCAAAAAATAATCTAAGGGAGAATTCCATACTTAGCTAATAGCCTCAGACACACAGAGACAGTGATGGAAGCATGACAGAAAGATCAGACAAACCCAACAGATGGACTAAAATTTAGGCTTTTTTTTTTCCCCATAAAATAAGTTTCTCTGGTCTGGTATTTCGTATGACCTGGTATAATTGCTTCTCAACTTTGCCAGCTGCCTTCTAATAAGAAAAATTGTTGTAAAAGATTTAGTACCCATAATGCTTATTTCATTTGTAGTACAATTCAAATATTTCTGAAAAGGTTTGTCAAAATTCATTTTAGGTGACTGTTCTTGACCACAAGGTTTTTTTTCCTAGAAGACCATAGAAAGTGCACGCAAACGGGATCCAACCATATACAGCAAGCTTGTAAAACAAAGGGAGTATTTTTGGAAACAATTTTGTAGTCTTGGTTCAAACCTAAGTATAATTGCTCTCAAACTTACCACTTAGCTCCTTGCTAATAAGAAAAAATCTTTGTAAAGAAACTGTATTAGCAACCAAAAATACTGACAGAGGAATTAAAAGCACAAGTGAGTTGAAATAATTTCACATCACTCAACCAATAATGATAAAAGACTGTATGAAGAGATACTTAAAGAGTCCCTTTCCTACACACGTGAGAAGCGCAGGAATAGTTTCCCCTGTTTTCTCTGGTGATGATCTTTTCTTATACTGGCTTGGAGGGAAGGACTTGGTTGTAGAACCCAGAGAGCAAACAGACAGAACTGTGCTGAGAGGTATAGCAGTAAACACCAACAAGCAACCAAAAGGCCAGGGGTGAGATTTCTGGGAAGTATTGTTCTACAGATTTTTTCTGATTTTTGTTTCTTTTTGGTTTGTGCATTTTTCATACGGTTTGGCAGGAAATACTAGAATCCTCCTCCAACTCTACCATCAGTGACTGATGTCAACTTCCAATACAATCTCTGTTTCTCTCTCTCTCTCTTATTCCTTTCTTTAACCACTTCCATCTCATGGATGTTCTCCATCTCAATTGCTATAAATCCCTGTCACCAGAGCTGTGGAATCCACTAGGTCACTTGACAATATTTTAATCTGCACCCTGATTCTATGGTAAATGATACTGCATAAAGAATGGACTAGATAGAGGGCACTGAAGTTGTTTCAGGTACCAGTGTAGTTCACCTTGCCTCAGGGAGCTGGTGAATGCCATGTGTTCTATAAAATATGCATAATTTTGGGGAGGCATTCATATTTAGACATTAAAGGCATTGCAGTTATTCCAGTCATGACCATGTAGTTGGCATCTTTAAAGAGCACAGGAGCTCTCAATAAACAATTTTTAATGAAAAATCAGGTATGCAACTATGCTGACATTACACAAGCCTGGTACAAAATAAACAAGAGTGAAGAGGGTCACAGTTGGCCCCTTTTCCATAGAGGACTGCCCAGATCATTAAACCTGCCTGAAAGATCCCTTCCTGTAAACTTCTTGAGATCCAGTTTGATTTGAAACATCATATAAAAATTTCTTGGAACAATCTCCTCCCCAGTAACACTTCTGTAATGCACTGTCTGTAAAAGAACAAGGATTCTGCTGCCCTGGAGTACCCCAGGAACTGGTACTGGTTCTGAAAAAATGTAAAACAACTGAAGATGTGTAAGGGAATACAAGTAGAAGCATTTGAAGGTTAGCTTTCTGAATTGACATTATTTATTTTAATTCTTCCTGAGAGGCAGCTGTTTTCTAAGGTAAATCTAGACTGTTCAGGAGCCGCTAACTGATAGAGCCATTAGGTGTTCCTGCCCACAAGCTCCCATCTCTCAAGCATCACGTTTTACAAGGCTGTCAAAAAGTAAGTTCAGATAAAACCTATGAAGGTTAACTCAGGCAACTGAACGTGATAGCAGACACATCAGCTTGCAGATGTGCAAGTGTTCCTATATTTTCCCATGCGTGTTGTGTCCCAATTTGCATGCTGTGAAAACCAGAAGTTAATTTCAAGGGAATTAAACAGGAGCAGTTTGTCATTGAACAAAGCAAATCATCCATAGAAACAAAAACAGTCAAATAAAATCATAAATGTAAAAGTTACATACTAGTTAAAATCTAGATCTGATCTATCCAAATAATGAAATCATTGCTTCTGGCTTTTTGCTACAGATTGGGGGTGAGGGGACGGCACTCACATTTGGGGCTGGGATCTCGGGGGTTACTGCATTGGGAGGGTCAGGACATGGGGAAAAAACACAAAGCCAAGCAGTGGGGAGGGGAAAGGGAAGAGGAGGAAAGAGAAGAAGGAGCAGAAGGTGCACTTACTGTTTGGTTATCTTCATACAGCTTCAAGTCATATCCACTCAGCTCTACACAGAAAATTATTGCTGTAACCCCCTCGAAACAGTGGATCCATTTTTTGCGTTCGGATCTCTGTCCACCCACATCCACCATTTTGAAAGTCAGCTCTTTGAAGGTGAACTTGTTTTCTACAATCCCTGTGGTCATGTCCCGAGAACGCAGAATATCTTCCACTGTAGGGATGTAGTCCAGTGCTGCAATCCTTTCTAGGTCATTTAAGTAGTATGCAGCGTTATCCTCTAGGTGGTACTCGTTGGAGCGGCAAAAGCACTCCTGCACCCCGGGGTCTGCCCAGAGCCGTTTCATGACCCCCAGAAGCTCGGGGGTAATCTCTCCTTTGCTCTCAGCTGGGCCTGTCAGGGCAAAGAGCTGCACGGCATCATACGCTCTGTCGGGATTGTGAAATTCTATCTTAAGGGTGGCCAGAGCCCGAATGATGCGTGTGAGGGAGTCAATTGCATTGTAGATAATCAGAGGTTTGTATTCTTTGCAAGCCTCCAAGTTAAAGCCACCACTGTGAATGATTTTCATCTGCTTTACAATAGTACTCTTCCCAGAATTGCTGGTACCCAGGAGAAGGAGCTTGATCTCCCTTCGTTGTCGCTGACTTTCAGAGCGCAGGTGGCGGTCAATCCTACGGGACCGCCGCGCTGCCTCTTTCTCCTCAGAGCTTTGCCGACATCCCATGGTATAGCAGGCAGTTACAGAAGGGAAAGGTTGGAGATTGTCTCACTCTGTTGGCGTCTCCAAAAAGGATCTGTGGTGCCTTTCAGTTCTTGTGCCAGGTACCTCGAACGAAAAACACCCTCACTACCCAATCAATCAACCCTGGCAATCCAAGATGCCTGTACCACCTAATTCAGTCCCAGCAGGGGTGCAAACACATGTAGGTATGCAACCACAGAAATAGTCTCTTCAGTAGATCTCATGGCACTCCCCTTCCCAGTGCATAAACAGTGGCGCATTCCTGTTAATGAAGGGACACTTCCCTTTGCCACAGTTTGGCTAGATCCGTCAAATACTCTCTTCTCTTCTGCATAATTATTTGGCTGCTTTCTGTCCAAAGGTAAGGAGCCACACGTTCACCTTCTCTGCTCTAGCCCTTGCCTTTCCGTTGTATTTTCTGGTTGCTGTGGTGATGCTGCTAGATAAAGCTGAAGCTCTTTTCAGTGGTGCTGTACTTGTTTTGTTGCTCTTCCCCCACTTCTTCAGCTGATCCAGTTCAGCTCTGTAAATCTGTGCTTTTCACCTGCCAAACAATGGGAAGAGAAATGAATGAAATGAGAGGCTCCACTTCCTTGCTGCAAACCACTCACTTTCTCCTCCTCTTCTGGGCTTCTAAACCTTTTATTATCCCAAACAGAAAATACAGATGGAAAAATATGTGAAGAACAGCAAAAATCTCAACTCCTTGCAAAAACGTAGGGACAGCTGAAGCTTGCAGACCTAAGAAAATGTGGTTTCTCAACAATAGTAAATCAAATCTCCCTTTCAGCCTTCTATGTTTTATTATCTAAACCTACATGAAAACAAACAGTGCTGAGCTGTGCCCCAATTTCTCCCTCAGCAAGAGCTTATGGCTGCACAGTCCTGTTCTGGCTGGTTTTCCTGAAGCAGAAAACGAAACAGATTCACAACTACTTTTCCCAGTCTCGCTATTTATATCAGTATCTTAGACAGATGTCCTCCTGGATTTTCTTTCATCTTTCCTGTTTGCACTGAACATTTAAATTACTAAATTAGGAAGCAAAAGGAGGTGATTAACTTTGCTTCACGATTTTGTAAAAGGGAGAGTTACTGATCTTTGCAGAATACAGAGCTTTCTCCTTGCAGAACAGGACTGTTACACACACTACCTGCATCCTGCTGACTCAATAAAGCCGTGCACTGCTACAGCAGACTTGGCGAGCTGCTTGCCATGGCCAAGCTAATTGTTATTAAGCCATTTTTAATACAGGACAGTCTGAGACGTAGTAAAAGTGAACAGTGACCACAAGACAAATGTTTCATGCAAAATGCACAGGAAATGCCCTCCCAAGCAAGGGCTGACAGCTTCTCAGAGGCTGTTAGAGCAATTATTCTTTCCCAAATGAGGGGTTAAGCCTACTAGTTGGAACTCTGGAGAAGGCAACAGCAGGAAGCAGTTACCTCTCCCAGAGGGAAAACACATTAACAACAGCTGATTGGCAACAACTTGCCTCTCTTCTAGGAAGGGTCCACTGCTCTCACTAAGCTCTGAGCTCAGGGGAATCACAGATGTCACAGCTCCCTCATTACAGGCTGTCCCCAGCCCACTTTGGCACCTCTATTGCTGTCTCTGTATTTGTGTTTAGAGGGTCTTGAGTATTTTTGCAAACTAAACTACATGCCACTGAGGTACCCTCAGGGCTAGGCTTAAGAAAGATTTCAGAGTCTACTAAAGGAATGTAACTTCACCTACATTTTAATGAGACTAAGTCTTCCAAATTCCATTTTCAAAGATGCCCTAAAAGTCTTTGGAAGTTTTTCCTGCATGAAATCAACAGCATTTCAGTGACAAAGTGACAAAGCATTAAAATACACGCTGAAGAGGATGACTCCAGTACTATGAGGAGGACAGAATGATCCAAGCACCTTTTGTGAGAAAAGAAACTGAACTACAACTACTTGCAACCTCATGTACTTTGCTTTCTTGTTTTCTTGAGCATCACAGCTGAAATGTTAGTGAACAAAATACATTTCAGCACTGAATTTACCCATATGCATTCTTCCTTTTTTTCCACATCACCTGCTTCATAGGAGACCCATTCTGTGATTTCCTTATCCAGAAACACAGCAGGATGGGCTGGCCCTTATTCCTACTTGGCCTTATTGCTCTGGTTGAGAAATATGAACTTATACTTTGGTGACTTCTGTTTTAGTGTGTAACATGTATTTATTAATGCATATAAATGTAACAGGACAAGTTTTGTAAGATACTGGTTTATGGTTGAGGATTTCAACTCTTGGTTTTTGTCTTGCCAAAAGTCATTATCAGCCAGGGATTCCAGCGAGATCTTGCATTACCCTCACCATAGTAGAAATTAATTACATCAATAACAGTTTTAGATAACCTTTAGATAATGTTAATTGAGATATAACACAGCATTAAAAACTTGGAGGTGGGGGCTTCAGAGATACAGATGAGTACAGTTACATCAGCTGCAGTACTGGAGGAGGGTTATACAGTTAAAATAAAGAAGGGGGAATAAATTCTCTATCTAGGATTTCATTCTTTAGGCGGTAGAAACAAGTGAAGTGATCTCAGACTCTTCTGCTTAGCAAGAGGTATTACTGGTCTGCTGGTATTTCTGTGTTCTTTATCACAGCGGGCTACCCTAATCCTAGTTTCTGGATTTTGTATAGCCGCCTCTCTGAACATGTTTAAAGTCACTTACAGATCTCTTCAGATTTATGATGGGCTGACAAGTGGAAAGGTAGTGTGTGTGTCTGCTTTCAGATCCAAGTCCCCACTGGAGTGCATCTCTGAGGTCTACTGTTCTGTGACAGCACCTTGACACCAGGCAGGTTCTTGCAACTCACTGGATCCCTTCTCAGCAGTTTTCAGTACATAAACGTGAAGGTATCTGGGAAGGTGGAACATGCATGTATGGAAGGACAAACAGTTATGGCAATCATTGTTAATCCCTAAAGAGAATGAAGAGACAGTTGGGATGGATGGATGGATGGATGACAGTTTTACATCTGTGTTCCTGAAGTTTCCTGGGATGTTAGTCTGGGACAGTTGAGCTTGCACTCACTCACTCTTAAATACTTTCCTGATTCTATATTTATCTTTAAATCCCTTCCTAACTTTAACCCTGCTTAAGGGAGATACACTTTTGAACCAGTGTAGACATGGATACAACTCTTGACTACTGGGATGAGTCAATATAGGTTAGGGTTGGTTCTGGTGTATTGTGTAGTATATTTTAGTTAGGAGAGGATGAATAGATGACTTGCAAACAATTGCAAAATTCCACAACTGGACCACAAAAAAAAGTGATTGCTCAAAAAGCAGTCTATGACAGTATGCTGATTAAAATATGTTCCAATATCCCCCTTGTTCCCATCTTTCCTTCAATTCACAGAACACTATTAACATACACAATTTCAGAACAGCAGCTTTCGTTCAGTTCTGAAGATCTTCTGTACAGTATTTCAGCTTCCCCTTTTCTTCCTTGCTCCAGTTTAAACCTGCCTTCTCACTGCAGTCTTTTACTCTCCATGCTCTTAACACCTGCCTGCAAATCCATCCCAAATCCACATGCATGAAATTGCCATAGGATGAGGTGTAACTGTTTTAATTGAAAAAGAGAAGATTTAGATATTAAGAAGAAATTCTTTGCTGGGAAGGTGGTGAGCCACTGGCCCAGGTTGCCCAGAGATGCTGTGGAAGCCCCATCCCTGGAGGGTTTCAGGGCCAGGCTGGATGGGGCTTTGAGCAACCCAGTATGGTAGGAGGTGTCCCTGCCCAGGGCAGGGGGGTTGAAACTGGATGATCTTTAAGGTCCCTTCCAAGGCAAACCACTCTATATTGTATGATACGTTCCAGTTCCGAGAGCATATTGATCATACTTGCCCGCATGGATCACAGTCTATGAGCGCGCTTGGAATTTAAGCGTTTTGGGGCCCTTAAATGTAAAGGTGTCTGTAAAGCTGTATTTATCTTACTTCCCTTTGCATGTCAGAAAGACATTAGCACATGAAGACCATATTAATCAGCAGAAAATTAAAATAATTACAGAGACATTATTAGAATGGTAATTAGCAAAACTTTGCTTGCGCTAGTCTGGGACAGTTGAGCTTGCACTCACTCACTCTTAAATACTTTTCCTGATTCTATATTTATCTTTAAATCCCTTCA
Organism: Jacana jacana; assembly: GCA_013400555.1. Taxonomy (NCBI): domain Eukaryota; kingdom Metazoa; phylum Chordata; class Aves; order Charadriiformes; family Jacanidae; genus Jacana; species Jacana jacana. The sequence continues at coordinate 19,483 of VZTM01034697.1, read as the reverse complement.
CATCAAAGATGTGTAAAGGTAAACCCCAAAAGGAGTTATACTTCCTTCAAATAATTGGCTTTTTCCAGTAGTCATAGAAGATGAAAAATAAGAGTTGTGGAAGTTGGCTTTTAATGAGTAACTTTACAGCCACACAGAGAATGAAATTACTGCATTAGATATCAGGCCAAATGCTTGTTTTAATTATATAAAAATTAGAGTTGGCTCCATTAATCATGCTTATTCTGACACTTTCAGAACATTTAACTGGTTTTCCTTTAATTCTCATCATTGGAGGCTTCATTTTCATGTCACTGCTAGGACCACTGGGCAAAGAATTTGTGATATTTTCTACAAGTTTCTGTGAACAAAGACAAAAAAATTTGCAAGAAGCACATATGGGACTCCACAATTATGGTAAATCTGCATATAAGATAACCAGATATTTATTTTCTTTCCCCCAACAATCACTTATGACAAACAGTTTGGTAGAAAGGGACTTTCAATAAAAAAATACTCCTTTGGGACAGCTGGTACATTCTGCAGAGTATTTCCTGTTGCTTATTTCCACAACACTTTGAGATGCATCATTCAAATCCCACAGTGCTGCACAGGTCAACTCTTTTGCTTGTTGGTTCTTAATGTTTAATGCAGAAAAGGGTAGAGTAGTAACTCCCTATTGTAGGGAAGACCAGAAATATGTAAGCACTGTGTGAATGAGTTTATACTATTGATTTTCCAGTTTTTTGGCTTCTAGTCATTCCATACTGCAACAATATTTGGATATTGAAAAGGCAAGTGTTTCACAGCTGTAAGGTTCTAATTAGGTAGAAGTCTTTTCAGTTCCTCTAATGGAAGCACATTCCTCCCTATCACTTCCATTCACTTTGCACGTTTCTCTCTAAACTTTGTTTAGAATCAGATTTTACTCTGTGAATGATTGCATTATACTGCATGTGTGCATCTAAACTGATACGCCTGCTTCTCCTGACAGCTGAAGCTGCTCAAAATGTTAAGAAAATGTATTTGTCAAATCTTGTCTATCTTGTCAGGACTGAAACGGGTAGTTCTTCCACAAGATAAAATTAACATGCCCCAAATCCTTAGCTAACAATGATCTATTTGGATTATCAAATAAGTAATGCCAAAAAGTTCATTTTTGGAATAGAAAAGATACTTGAGCAAAATTCTGCACTGGTTTATTAGATAGATCTATTGAAGCCCATTTACCTGAGCAGACTGTTTATTACCAGCACGTTCTTCTGCCTACACTTTTAAACACTGTCAATAAAACCAGTCATCGTTTCTGGTTTCATACCTAGGCTTGCTCTTTGCCCCTACCCATCGCTTCTGTCTCGCTCAAACTGAGCTGTGTGTTTGCAGTCATAAACATTTATCCCTTTTCGCAGCATGTGCCCAAGTAACGGGGCTGGGGAGGCAGAATGACACTACAACAACCCAATTTCATGGTAATGATTTCCCTAAGAAGAAGCTGAGTAGTGTCTCTTGTTGCATTAGCTACTGGCACGTTATCATGGAACGCAGAGTTACAGAATCTGCCTTGAAAGAGGTACCACCACCACAACCCACCCCCTCTACCTCACCCCCCCCAAGATTTTATTGAAAGGAGCTGGCTCCTGGGCCGAGAAGAAAGCCAATTGCTGTGAGTGTCACAGGCAATATAGAGACTGTGCCTGCAGGATGCTGCTAACAGCAGGAATTTCAGGTGGCATTGCAGGCATATTCTCCCTCAAACACAGGTGGTACCAGTAGTCAATAATCTTGCTTCACCATCACCAGTCTGCACACACAGAGCTTCAGAAGCCTGATCTTATTCAGCTCATTACAGTAGCCAGATGATATGTGTAACTCTTCCCCAGCAGTACCTAATATAAGAAAGTAAAATGAAAGTTCAAAAGTTTGCAGCAACTTTCCACAGCAGTTTTAGCTACAGTTGCCAGCAATCAATTCAGGGCTGATGCTTTATCCAGTACTACAGAACATGTACTACCCGAGGAAGAAAACACAACCATACCCCAGCTATACTTCACTGCTTCTCTCTTGTTCCTTATCTGAAAGTTTAGAGGGAGAGGACCTGCCTGTTCCAGCACTTACCCACGTCAAGGCAAACACAAGCAAACGTAGCAAGAGGCGGCACAGCACACATCTAAGACTCACAAGTGTAAGCCGACCTAAAGTCATCAGTGTCTAATGATCATACACATCCACAGAGAATTCCAGTACTTTAACAAAACCTTATTGTTGAAGGGTTTAACTTTCAATCACTTCTTACACTATTAACAAAAGAGAAAGACATGAGGGAGTACGATATGTAAGGAAATACCCCAGGTGGTTTATTGAGGCAGAAGTCGAGCGTTCTATTAAGGGCTGAGGCTAATAAGGAAGGGGGAAATTGGTTCAGACTTTTGAATCCAGGAAGGCAGCCAGAAAGAGTCCCAGATGTGCCTGCAGTATAAATGCAAGGTTGAAATAATTTCACAGAAGTTAGTTTACTGATTAATGTATGGTGATTAACATGCATTTATTACAGAATAAAGTGGTTTTAAAACTGGGGCCACAGACATTACTGACATGCTCTTTAGACAACTACTGAAATCTGAAAGGAGGAAGGACAAAAGCTGACAGAGGAAGAAAAAGACTGGATAAATTTTTTTTCTTAATGCTACCTCTTATTTGACAGAACAACTTGTTACACTTGGTTGACAATATTATGTTGCTTTTTTCCATTGCTTAAAGCCTTGGGAAAGTATTTAAGTTGAAAATATCTCCATCAGATATCTATCTCTAAATAAATGTCTGGGGAAATTTTTCATACAAAACATGGCTTGGGCACTTCCAAACAGCACGCCTGGGGAAAAGCTGCTTCAGCCACAGTAGAAGAAACAGAACTTTTCTTTAAAATCCTGCTACACCTTCAAACTTTGAGCCAAGAACACAGAATTGGACAGATGAGGTTTATGGTGTGATTGTGCATTTGCCATTCTCACAAAAAAGGAAGCTTAACTTGGAGGCTTTGAAAAATTTTAGTTTTAGCTAGATTAGAAAACTGTTCCATTTCAAGAAACCACTTGCCAGGAAAGCGTAATTGGACCTGCTGGTCTAGAGGCTTAGCAGAAGGAAGAGGAAGGGGGGAGCAAATGGATTTTATATTAAGGAAAACTCAAAACAATATGTGTCCACTGGAACTGGTCTCTCCAGAACCAGAAGCATAAACCTGATCATGAACTTTCTGCCTGTAAGTATTTGTGGAAATCCCTGATATTCCCTCCATCAATCCCCATAGTCATGGTGTCCACTAGCTAAGTATGGCACCCACTCAAAACTGAACATACTGACTTGATGCAAGTTCTAGGAACGTGTAAGAACCTATAGTGAAAACAAAGTATTCCATATAAATCAAGCATTCAACCCCTGCTTTTATCAAGATAGATTTTGATCTTTAGCTACTGGCATTAAAGTTTGCACCAGTTCAACTAAGATCTAGACCACAGCAGAATACAAGAACCTATTAGTCAGTTTTAACTATGCACACCCCACTTACTTCAGGAACATGGAAACATAAATCCTATAAAGCATTAGTACCTAAATACTTGGTAGGTATTTAAATCATGACCTGCTTTAGCAACGTCTACAAACTAGCGTGAAACAGTGAGAAGCAGCATCTGCACAACCAGTACATAACGCTGCCTGATTCGTGAGGAGAGCCAAAAATACAACAGCTCTATTCTGAGCTGCGCTGCTGAAAACCCGGAGTAGTGTCAGTGCCTGCGTATGGAGTTGCCTGTGCTCCGTAGCGATGTAACTGAGACTGGAGTCTCCCACAGCAGTCATTTCAGAGGTGACCTTTAGACTTCCATAAAGAATGTAATGTTACAAGAATATTACAGTGGGTGTGCAGAAAAATCCTGGCTGCTAGACGAGGGCGAGGAGAAACAACATGCATAGCGTCTGCTTTAGGGACATACAAACATCAGACTTATTTAAAAATCTGTTATAAAGCAACAAGCCAAATGCAGTACCCACTCAGCGGGCACCTCAGGTGATGACAGTAGTCTAGGTTATGTCTTCATCAGAGTCGCTGCTCAGCTTTTCTCATCGGAGTTCCCATAGTTCCTATCTGGGTGATTCACGAGCTAAGACTCACATACCACAGGGTTGCTGTTTCACAGGTCTTACCAAGCTTAAAGAGATGACTTTATTGCATTAAAAAAAAAAAGGTAGTAAACATTAGGTTTGGTCCTGAATACAGTGGCAGATTTCCTATTGTTCATTCAACCTTATTGCACAGAAAATCTTACGAAAGCATAAGGAAGTTTTGGTAGTTATCATAGCAAAAGAAAGTTAAAGAGGTATTTGAAACAGGATAATAACCTCCTTTAACCTTGTAGAAGGAAGTTTCTTTTCCTATGCATAGAAGGTCACATAACAGAGCAAAACTGTGCTGGTTTTAGAGTGTTCCAGTGATGGGTACAAGCTAATCAAAGGCCAAAATCAGAATCTATAGTAAGAACCTGAGATCTGGGATACAGATAACAGCGTCCTGAAAACAAGAACTTTGTTTAACATGATAGGAAAAAGCAACCAGTGAAGACTCAAAAGTTGAAGCTTGAGGCCAAGAAGGGGACAAGAAGATGTCCCAGTAAATGGGAACCATGGAAACAACAGGCGAGTTTCACCTGTGATGATGGATTGCTGGGACTCTATTCAGAAATAAATCACAGTAGTTCTACTTGTGTGTTTTAAGGGAAAGAACCAGAGGAGAAGCCAAAGCAAAGGGAAAGACTGAGAGTAAAGTCACAGAGGCTAGGTAACGTTTCTAGACTAAGCTGAAGAAAGATGGGAACTGAGAAACTGCTGAACCCAATGAATGCAGAGGGAAGGGATGGCAGTACAGGAAGGAAAGGTGAGCCGAGAAAAACACATGGACACATCTTGCTGTATCATGTTGGCAGAAATCAGGAGAAATCTGTATAGAGAAGAAAAAAGGCCAGAGGGAAAGGATCGACTCAGACATTGTAAAGATGGATCTGCACATATGGAATTTAAGCACACTAGCAAATAATAAAAAAATAAGTAAGAGAGTTGGGAGTAAATCCATGGTGGAAAAAGTCTTCTGAATCATCAGATTTCCACCAGAATGGTTTTGCTAGAGAAACAACGTTGTTGAGAGGGAATCAGGGCTGAAAATTGGCAAGAGAGACTTTGCAATGAATGGCACAGCAAAAGGTTTTGGAAGGAGAAAAGCAAAACATGGGAAAGAGTTTGAGTAGAAGTGATGAACACTCAGGTTACCAAAAGGTGAGCAGGAGCACGGGAGGAGTGGACTGGCGATGGCAGAGTTAAAGCTGGGAACTAAGCAACAGAGAATGAGTAAGGTTTCACTGAGAACAAACCAAAAGAACCTTGCTGAACAGACAAACAGGCAAACAGACATAGGCTGAATGAGTATGCAGGAGCAGCAAGTTACCAACATGAGATAAAATCAAGAGAGGAATACAGGAGAGCCCTGTGAAGAGAGGACAGCACAAGGGAGTTGAGCACAGTAGCTGAGAGAAAGCCTGACTGGAAAGAGTGATGGGATTTAGGAAGAGCATCAAAGAGCTGGTCAAAATGGAAAAGAGTAGGAGAGGGAAGCAGGAGTGTGGAAGAATAAAGCCAATAATTCTCATGATGGTCTAATTAAGGGAAGGACAAAGCAAGCCTGACAAATCTGCTGAAGTTGTCAGCCTCACCACAAGACATTGTGGATTAAAATGCTGTTCCTAATACAACCACAGAAAGAAAAGACGAAAGACTGAATATCAGCATAAGAAGCAGAGCAATTATCAGGGATAATTTTGGTTGGTAGGGTAGAGAGCGATTTCCAGCCTTGGGCCACAAATAAAATTAATCACATGAACTGTGTCAGAAGACATCTACATCAGAACTGTGGATTTCCCAGGTTCCACTTTAACAACTCAAATTAAACGTGATTTTTCCACAGAAGGGGAGATGAGGACTGGAAAAAGTATTAGACCACCCCAGGGCAAAAAAAACCCCAAACAAACAGAAAACCCCTCATAATATCCCAAGATGCCAAACAGAATCCAGAGCATTCACTGAAGTGTGATTCATGGGAGATGGGAGAGGACTTGTATGATACCGAGCAGAGATTACAGCTGCAGCCTACGCCTGGTCTCATTCTGCTTCTCTTTTGGAATTCAGCAGCTGTGAGAGTCTCACAGTCCTGCTGCATGTGAGAGCTTCAGCAGGTACAGCTCAGACAGCTGAGCCATTATCATAGCTCCTCTCCTTCTCCAATTCAAATGACTTCTATAACCTGAATATGAAGAAAGTTGTCCATGCTCTGGTTTTGATATGAAGCTGCTTTGGGCCCAATCCAAAACCCAGATCTGCTTCTACTTCACTAAACACAACTCTGCAACCAGGAGCATTTAAGTGCAGCACTGTACAATGGCTAGTTAGCTCCTGGTTTCAAAACCTAAGCTAATACTTGTTTACAACATTTTGCCACCTAAATATATTAGCCCAGTTGCAGCTGGCTTAGGCACCTGCATTCAGCGCTACATTGCACAGGGCAGATGCAGCTTTTTTTGGTAACAATTTAAGCAAACTTTAGTTGTCTGTGTGAAGAACTGCAATTCTACCTTCTCATCTTCCCTGGGTACCCCCTAACCCTAGAGAAAGCTCCATCAGTATTTATGCTCTTGGTCTGGGAATTCTTAAGCAGAAGAATACTCCATGGTCAACTTTCCCCAGAAGTACCCCTAATTAAGCCACCAGAGGCTTAACTCCTTCCCAAATTGCACAGGGACCCAGAGTGGCACCTTTAGTCACAAAGGACAATGAGAAATCTTTGAGCTTAAATTCAGTTCCAAATTTTCAACTACCAAAAGGCCCTCTTTCTCTGTAGTACAGATTGGGCATGCCTTGCTGAGCTCCACCTATTTTTTTATCAAGCACACGTCTTCACTGGAACTCGAACAAATCCCAAAAACTCTAGAGCAAGGAACTAGAGCAAGGAAGGAGAGTATCCTCAGTCATCCAGAAACAATCCTCCATCGCTTCCCTGCACTTTTCAGGGTTTTGTGTTCATCCTTAAGATCAGAGACACTGATGCTTTGCTAATGCCTTTATTCAGTGGTCTCTCAGTATAGAAGTTGTGCGTTGGGCTAATAAACCACATTTTTAATACATAACAACATACCCCAACAACCCCCAACAAGTAAACCACACACACAAGCTTACATGTTTCTCCAATTTTCATGACAAGCCTGAAGGCTCTAATATTGCATTCTGTACTTGTCCCCCAGAATTCCAGTTCTGTGCTGCACAGCTGTATTATTGATTTCAGTAAGCCAGCTTAAGCTGAATGTTTACAGTTGCTTTCACTAAATCTGTAATTGTTTGCTATATCATTTCAGGTCACACACTACATTCAAAACTTGCCCAGTTATTCAAAAGAGAAAAGCTTATCAACTTCTGTATGTTCAGTACATACTTGAGGAGCCTTCTGTGCACAGGAATTCAGACACTATTGCTGCGAAGCGCCTTTACCAGTACAGTTCTCTGCAGACCTAGGTAAAGGAAGGAGGTTTTTCACTCACAATAAAGGAAAAAGGCCTTGGGTATCCTGATGCAGCAACTTAGCTATGGTTTTTCCTTCACCAACACCCCCTTGAGAAAGGAACCCCCACAACCAGCACAAACTGCTGCTAGAAGAAAAGCTAACATCCTTTTCAAGGCTTGGCAGCTACTAGGATTTCTCTTCAGTCTCTCCTCTCCAATTCCCTCTCTCTGGAGGGATGATCACACCTTCCTCACACCCCAGCTGCAGTCCCTGCAGTCACACACCCACCACCATGAGCCAGAGGACTCCCAACTCGCTCCGTGCAGGCTCCTAACTCAGGTCTATGAGAAGCCCTGGGTGTTGGGGTGTTAAACACACACCCAACATCTGAGAGCACAGGAGTGGTTAAATTCCTTTCATCGACTTTAAATGTGTGTTTCAATAAGCACGCTGTTGAGAATGCAGTGAGAGAAGGTGCAGTTTTAATTATCTGAAGAGGCTGAAGGCCTCATTTATCTAGAGAGCATATTGAGAGCAGCAGTGCAAGCGTCTCCAGCAATACTCTCTGTGTGGTTCTCACTGTGCATCGCCCAGAGAGGTTAACTTTCTGAAATTATATTAGGTTTTTCCTCTTATTCAACCTTGTTTTCTTCTACTAAGACCAAGAAGTCTTCTACTTGGCCCTAAATGAGGTTGCAGTATGAATTAGAGGAACTCCACTTGAGTAGCTGTGGTGAAATAGCAGCCTACGGTAAGTGACGCTTTGGGGTAATATTCCTAGATCTTCCCAAGTAGAATAAACACCGCTATCATTGTTTAAGGGAAAAGCAAGAATAGAAAACCCCAAGCCCTGTGAAGTGCTGTGGTTGTGATCCACTTAAGTCTTCAAGCTGACTTCAGTGGGTTTTGAAATGAGCCTGTATCCTGTTTTGAACAGGACGAAAGTAAACATGCCGTATTTAAAAACCCTGCAAGCAGAATACCTGACTGCCAGCAATGCAGGCAGTGCTACTGATGAAAATCTGGTGTTTGGTTCATGATTCATACTCTTCTTGTACATGAATATCTACAGCTGAAAACTTCTGAAATAAGAGATAGGACTTGACTAGTCTAACTTTCAACTTTTGCACATTCTCCTCATTACTGTATTACTAGCAGATACCAAAGCAGGAGCGGTCTCATCCTGTTTTTCCCTAAAGCCCACGTTCTGTTGTCACACACAAACATTCCCTGTGTGTGTTTGCTCGCAGGTCTAGTCAGCCTCCTAAGAACAAAAGCCAGATTTGACCACATGGATTTTGAGTCATGCTATGACAAAGCCCAGTCAGGCTGGCTTCACATATTGGTGGGGCAGGACAGATTTTGTCAGTGCTGTGGATCGCTTTCAGGTTATTCTAAGAATAGACTTCTGTCTGTAATAAAAATACAACAGTAGGTATTTTACATTAGTGAATATGCATTATTTTTAAATGCATAGATAACAAAATGAGCTGCTAAATGCAAGTCCATCTTTTGAGGAAGCTTGCATGGATTGTCCTCCAGGTGTGTACAGTAATACAGGAGTGCCCTGGTTTAGGTTTGGCTGGGCAAAGTTGGTATTTCAGCCTTGCGCCACTTCATAAATAGTTATTTTTCCCAAAACCTGAAACATATAAATGATAGATGGATTGATTTTTGTCACTAGAAGAAAACCAAAATCCAATCACATTTTGTCCTGATCCGTTATTCTCAGCCGTGCAGTGGTTACCACACCACTGGGAGCAGTGCTAGCAGGTGTAGCTCCCAGTTCTGTAGCACACACTGGTGATGATGGTGGTGGTCTAACATTGTTAGTACCTTTTGTGTGGGTGTGGAGAAAGAGAGGGAGGAGGGTAATGACTACTTCTATTAAGTTTGTGTTGCCTATAAGGACATTTTCAGCATTGAGACTTTCTTTCCACCAATTACAAATTGTTTATCCCTGCACATTCCATGCCCATGCAGCCACAAGTTTTATATAAACCTGTGACAGCATTTTTACTGGTTCTTCAGTGCAAATAATCTGTGTCTCCTACTGTACAAGCTCTCCTATGTTGAAGTCAGAAGAGCTTCCCTTTTTCAATCACACCTCGACTAGAACTGTCTCATCTTCTTTAAAGTACCTAATTAATTAGTTCACCATTTTGTGACCCTTATTGTTTCACTCGTTACGCTTGAAGCAGGTTCTTGACTCAAATAGCAAGAACTGATAGGTTGGTTTTTGCTACTACACACATGATCTGGCGCTACTGTCGAGAGTAATAAAACCAGATTCTGCAGGTTTTTCTGCATGAGGCACTCCTAAAAGCTGAAGTGAGAGTTTTACAAACCAGACAAACCTATGATAATAACCACACAGGAGAGGTTTAACTGCAGCGCTTCAAATGGTTGCTCTTTTGTTCTTTTTACTCTCAGTGACATCTCTTCTTGACTCAAACAGCTGTGGCACTAAAATTATCTTAAAGCTGAAAGGTGCTAATCGAGCTTTTAGTTTATTCATTATGCAGCAATGGATCCTTAGTTATTCATTCCTAGTATTACCAGAAAAAAATTGCTTCTGGTAACACTGTATCCTACTATTAAGATGGCACATAAAACTGACATTTTTCCACTGAGAAGAAGCCACAGATTCCTAACTATTCTAGTTCACATTCTGCATTTCACACACACGAGATATGAGGGGGAAAAAACCTGAAGACTTACCACCTTATTGCTTTTTTGCTCACTAAAAATCTGCTGTTGATGCTGTTGTAACAACAATTCTGGGAAACAGGCACCGATCTGGGACAAGAAGCAATATCTATGCTGGAGGTTACTCAGAGCACATCCACGCCTCAGTGGGTGGTCATCCTTAACTTCTCAGCAAGGTCTATTGGGTCAAAGCAGGGCAAAAGCTAGAGAAGCTGCATGGATTCCAGCTTCCAAACCCACCCTAAACTCACAAAGCAGATTTATCAAGTGGGGGCCAACATCCACAGTGCAGAGCGAAACTATAGTTTATCTTGAAAACTTTAGTACGAGTATGAGGACACCTCTGGAACCACTCAGGTTTCTCAGCAAGCGGGGGTGAGGGTCTGCATTTTCAGTGACCTGCTCTCAGGTACCATTAGTTAAGTATCGTACCACTTCTGGCATGATAATGATGTGTAGCCTTCCAGGATAACTGGGCTGCAAAGCACAGGTTTTGGTGTGTTTTGGTTCATTTACAGCTTACTTCAAGACTTTTAAATTGAGGTATTGAGGTCAGTATTGTAGCTAAGAAAAGATGACAAGTACTGCCTCCTAATGCTATCTGTGACTTTTAAACAGCTTTTACATCTTCATTGTTACAAGGCTGAAAAATTCTCCACAGAATGCATTTTAGAAGTAAAGAGAATAACTCATTATCTAATAGCAACCCAAGAAGCAACATAGATAACATTTCTTACCACTCAACTCTGGGAAAACGCTTGATAAAGTATCTTCCCACCTCTCCCAAAAGCACAACTGAAAGCAATAGCTAAAGAGCTCCCAGCTGACAGCTTTCAGCCCAGCCCACCTTAAAGCAATTTGAATGTTGTTTCAGCCTCTTCCAGCTGGCAGCCATCCCATTGAGCAGCAAGGCCACTGACACGCACACTTACTATCACTCTTCTCCTCCCAAAGTGTAGTTTGCACCAAGCGCCTCAGGGGAGTAACACGACTGTTTTGTGTCATCTCTTTGCCCACTGAAGACTCCACACGTTAGGGAAATGTCCAGTAAAAGTTTTAACTAGTTTTGCTCTTTTAGAGACACAGGAATGGCACAGAAATAGCAGAACAAGAAAGCAGATTGTCATCATAATACTGCTTCTGTCTCCTGGAATTGCTGAGATTTGGGTTTTTTCCTGGCTGTTAAGAATGAGGTATAATTTTGGTTTAAGATTCTCGTGTCTGGCGTTAAGTAGTGTAAACAGGTGTCCTGTACAAAAAGGATTTTAACTGTTCTTTCCCATCTTTTGTGCTGGTTGGAAGATGGGGGCTCATCCAGAAGGGGGAAATTTCTAAAGGCTTTTGTAAAAGTGAAAAGGAAGGGACAAATCCTAGAAATTTTGCACATCTGCATTATTTTCTGAAATCTTTTAATCTTGAACTTCTACTGTTTATAGCTGTTGACTTGCCTCTGCCCAGTCCTAGTGCAAGCTGAAGAAGTTCTTTGTGGTAAAAAATACTGGATTTCATAACTAGATAACTCTGAAAAAATACATTCTTTTAAATTAGATCTGAGGAAATATGGACTCTAGAAAGAATGATTCTGACAATACAGATGCAGACACCTGGTAAACAAGGAGATTGATATGCTCTTAATGTATCTCCCTTAAATATAAATCTTCACGATGTAGGTAAAGACAGATGATAACACGTCGAAGAAAAATTCCATTTGCACATCGTATCTCAGCTGAATCAGGAGAGTGCTGTACAGACTGACAGCGTTCCATCTGGCCTCCTTTTAAAAGAATGTATGTTTGCAAGCACTTCATTATTTTCTTGAATTGACTTGTTTATGTAAGTTTGCAATGAGTTCAGTGAAAAACTGATGGATAAATCATGAAACCATAAAGTATCCAAAATCCAAAGTTACATGCCTTGATTAATCACAGACTACCAACATTGGAGAAACACCACAGCAGGAATAAGATACTGTGCAAAGATACCAAAATACTGTACCTTTTTATTCTCTCTGCTAATATTTTCCTGTTTTACCATAAAGTAGGTGAAACCAAGTTAATTTCTCAGGACTGTGCACATTCCATATATTATTTACTCTGACATGTAGAAACCAAATGCAAACATCGAAAAAGCAACTTCCAATTTTATTCAATTCCTGTATTTCAAAGTTAGTCCTGTACTGGGTCACTGTTAAGTGCTTGGCTCTATCTTATAGGTCGTATTGGTCATACTATAGACTTCTGTTTGGTCAGCTTTTCCATTTGATTCTTATGAAAGACTGGTGGAATGGTGTCGAAGCCATGTAGAAGCAACTAGAAAAGCAACAAGAATTAGTTCAAAATACAGAGAACCTCAGCCACTCTTGACCCAAACAGGGGATCTGAAGTTTCAGATCTTAGTAGGGAGAAAAGGTATTTTGTAGTGCAGCCTTCATCATAGAGCCAGGCTAGAGCTGCTGAAATCTCAGCAGGAATTAGAACAGTTTCCAGGTGTGATCACAAGAGGCCACAATATTGGTGGCAGTTTTTGGTTTGCTTGGCTGCAGAAGTGGGGTAGGGTTGCCAGGCCAACAACACAACAGGGAGAGAGGCTTCTCTCATCACAGCCTGGGGCAATATCCTCTGTAAACATTTCATTTCAGTTTAGAACCCGCTTACAGTGGCAGCGAAGGGGACTATAACAGAGCCAATAATCCCCTTCTTTGTCTATGTGGTAGGTCATTATCAGTGCTTGAACTTGTACCACACAGACCTGCACTGCTCGGGACTGCAGTGTACAATCAGTGTACAATCTGTGTACAGTCAGTCCTCCTTGGGAAAACAGAGAGTTGTGATTTGCAGTGTTAAAAGTCACCGATTCCTACCTCTTGTTGCTGGTGAGACCTGACCCTTTGATTTGTTTAGGCCACTGTCTATTACCTTGACCCGTGAAGTCAAATATCGTTGTGTTATAATAGGATGCACTGATGTGCACATCAACAGAAGTTCTTGCCACATTTAAAACAATTGCTAATCCCTTGGATTAATACATTGTTGAAATTAGTAGCCAAGAACTTGTTCCTGTAACTTAAAAAAAATTAAATAATTCTATAAAGTCTCCAGTATTCTACTTCTTTCTGCGAGCACGCTGGCAAAGAGCAAACTCGACACACCTGTGTAATCACCGTCATGAGGCAAAGTTCAGATTTGCTTTTGGGAACATTCCCAGCAGGAAACAATCAGAGGACTTATGCACAGCTAGTCAGGGGACAGAAACAATATGATAATAGAACAATTGTTCCAATTTGAAATAGGCTACCTTAGAATTCTAAATACCAACATAAATGTCACTGCATTATAAATTAAGGTGCGTTTATCTGTTCATGGACATAAATGGATTGAAAAAGAGGTTAAAAACATGTCTCTGAAATGACTGATTAAGGTGAGATTCTACACCAGTGCTGAGCAATACAAAATGAAAGCTCGATAGGTTGTTAGCAATTGCAAGAATATCTGAATCTCTGCCCGTTACAAAATGGCTTCTGTTATTGCACCCTGGCTCTGCCAAAGTGTAAAGGCCTGGCACAGAGAGCCAGCTGGGGAGAAGCTCTCCCTGCCAAGGGCCCAGTTGCACCCAAGGTATCTCTTGGGACACTCAACTGGGTGGCAGTAGAGAGATACTCCTGTGCAACTGCACTTATTCTGGTGTATTTTAGGTTAGAATGGATTGGGTTAGTATCATATGCACGCATTTACTAATGGATTTTAGTGCTTTAAATGATACAGAAAAAGACTTCTATGTAGGATTGGTGTGGATCCTGGCTCGTAGCATAAACACCAGGGACAGTTAACAGCTAATATTGTGGACTTTATTTCCTCCCAAGGCATCCTAACTGAAAAAACCACTCTGATTCACATAGACGTATCAATGGATGTTATATATCCAAAAGAAATTGTAATTTGTTAATACATTCCAAATATTTGGATTGTATGACTTAGGCTGGTAAATACCCAGAGAAGAAGCTTTTTACTTAACCAAAACCACCCCAATCTAGTGACTCAAACTGTCCCCTTTTCAGAAAGATGTTCCTTTAGGTGATACTTTTGAACCACTCACATATTTCTCTTTTAAAGGAGGCAGGATGATAACCAGGTGCATACCCCATCTAAAGAGCAAGCCCCCCACCCCAGCCACCCATCCAGCTGTGTTTACATTACTGTGCTGTGACACTGTCATCTGAACCGATGACAGTTCAGGCGAATGGTGTTTCTTCCTGCCACAACACAACTGTGTCAACTGTACTTTGTGCATCAGCACTCGATCTGCTGTCTAATTGTGTTTGCATTGATGCGGTTGGGGAAGGCAAAGGCAGCTATTCCACAGTGTCTCAACAAGGTTTGAAAATACAGAAAGATGGCACACAAAGCAAGGGTAGAAACCCAGTGGGAATGTAAGCTAGAATACTGTCTGGAGTATGAGGAAAAACTGGATAAAGAGATTTTGGAGTACTTGTAGTGTTTTAGCGACGTCTGTCCTCCACAGTACGGTAGCACTGCTAAGATACGGTTCGAGGAAGAAACCACCGTGGAGGTCTGCTTACTGTAAAAGAAAACAGGCTTGGGAGGGAGGGAGTAACAAGGGTATTATTACTTACAAATATTTATGGTGAATCATAAAAATATCTTCATAATTAACTAGTTAAGATTGGTTAAACACTGCAATATAGACAGTAAGAGTGGGATTCATCTGTCCAGATTTATCACATGTGTGTAGGTGGCTGCCTCTGAGCCACTCGGTGCTTCCTCTGTGGGCAGTGGAGAGAAATAGCCATTTCCAGAGGTCAGTTCATCTCAGACTAAGAGTGGTCAAAAACCACTCTGATAAACTGGAATCTCTCTTTCCTTCCATCAGCTGTAAAGGAAGACATAACAACTGCTCCATATGTATGTGTCCATGTTAGAGGTATCTAAAAGTGATGAAAATAATTCCTCCCAATTGCCAAGTCCATGGAATTGCTACTTGGTAAATCTCCTGTAAAAATACCCGATTAACAAGTCATAGTTCCTCAGACATTGGTATTCACTTTCTAGCCTTTATGGAGTGCCCATGGATGTGGGCAAAATGAATACTTGGAATTTGAATTCAGTTTTTCAGATTTGCCTCTGTGTGTTTTTCTATTGGCCAACACGATCACTGGTAATTTCACAGACTATTTCTGTAATATAGAATTGTCTGGAAATGTCATCACACTTGTCTTTTTGATGTGATGACTTAGCAATCCAGAGGAGAAACAGCCCTCTGATGTAAGGGGCTTAAAGACAAAACAAGGGCAGAGGAAAAGGGGATTTGTTGGATGGCCAATACTAAGTAATAAAGTGAGATTCTGGGAAGAATCTGCCGAGTTTCTGCTGAACCACAGATAATACTCTGAACTACATGGGAAGCTGTTGCCTTCTGAAATGTTGCCACCTGATTTGTTAGCTGTGATTTTGAATGTATTTAATAGTCACAGACAGAAATGATGGCCCGTGTCAATGCTCAGTTCCATCCATCCTACTTCAGCAAGGAAGGCCCTTCAGGGTTAGTGAAAAGCAACAGTTGTGAGAGAAGAGTATTTTCTCTGGAGCTTTCATGTCAAGGGTTAAATTCTGTCCTCGGTTACACTGGCAGGAAGGTAAAAGAACTTAAATTGCTAATATGTATCAACAGCAGGTTTAATATCAGAATAAATAAAAGCTGAACTTAGCCCTTCTCTGGCATATTGTGTACTCCACGTCCCTTAAACTGGCTGGGGACCTTGAAAATCAATTTTAGTTGTTTTGGATTGGTCTAGCTTCTCCCTTTTGTGATTATTCTTCTGTCAATACAGTAGTTGAAATTTGGACTTCTTAATTACCTCTTAGGCTCCGGAAAGTTTAATGAAAATGTGAACTTTGAATACAGCATACCAAAAAGTCAGATTCTCCTCTCCAGCAGACAAGGGCATCTGTTGTAACTACTAATGGAGGTGGATTTATTCTGGGGACTTTGAAGATCCCAAGGAACGAATCTTAGACTTCTTTTTAAATAAAACTAGGATGGGTTTTTCTCACCAAATATAAATAATGTGATTGTATCTAAGTATGCCAATAGTCTGATTATGGAAGTCCTGTTCGATAAAATACAATGGAGAATTGCTTGTGTAGTAAGGTCTTGCTGCTTACGGTGGGTAACGTCAGCCTTGACAGCATTTGTGGGAATAACACTACAGTTTTTGCAGTAAAAAGAATACAGTTAAAATCACTGATAATTCATGAATGAGAGTTTGCGATGTGAGTTACTTGATTTGTCACTGCAACGGCGACCTCTCTGACACCAGCCAGAAAACTGCTTGTTCAACGTTGTTGCTCCTGGAAGGCATGGGAGAACCTGAGCAGTGAAACTCTGCTCACTTGGAGCCTGGGCTCTCTCCCACTGAAACCAGTGACACATCTTCCAGTGACTCCTGTGAAAGCAGGACCAAAACTTTACCCAGAAGTAGTCAGATTCAGCTCTCCCCTTCAGTTAGGTAAATCTGGAGAATCGGCTCTGAAATAAGTGGGCTTCCTGTGATTTACCCCAAAGGAACTGAGAGTATTTCTCTTTAATTCACGGGGCGGGAGGGAGAACAAGCCATATACTGCCTCACCACTGTGCAGCCACCAAGACTCTGTCTGCTGTCAAAATCCTGATCTGCTTAAGCTGGAAAGGAAGAGCTGACTTCACCATTTAAGGATTTAAGCTTTTATTGTCTACTGAATTTTCTGTTATCCTTATCCCTCTACTTATCCCCTTCCCCACTGCTCAGCAGGTAGATTCCTTAAGAAGGAGGGGCAAATTTCTGTTTTCTGGGTCTGTCCAGATTTCTTACAACCTAACGCACCTTATTCCACCACCATGTGATCTGACCTGGGACAACCAGAACACTTTCACTTCAGTCTTTCAGAACTACCTGGCAGGTTATTTTTAGATCATCATCATTAAATTCGAAGCCAAGGCCTGTGGCTGGACCCCAGAGCTGCACTGGAAGCTGGCTAAATTGCAGGTGCTACCTCCAGAGGAGTCACTCAGCTCTTCACCAGCGGCCAGTGAAGTGACAAGCACATAATCCTCAGACAGAGGTGTAGCATTCTTTACGTAGCACAGAGTTTATTCCTCTCTGCAAGGTCCACCGTCAGAATGAAATCTCCACAGCCTTACACAGAATTAATCTGCTTTCCTTTCCTTATAAGCACGCATACGCACACACACGAGGGATTCTTCTCTGAAAATGCAAGTCAGTGTTCTGGCAATGGGTGATATAATGAGATTTTCCCCTAAATATGCCATATAACCGACACGTTTGCTTTTGATCCCACCCATCCCCAGCTTCTTAAGGACGGGAACTTCATCCTTCCATACCCACAGGCCTATCCTGCAATAATGTCCTCTACCCAAGGGCAGGGGGGGTTGCATGATACCTTCCAACCAAATGATTTGATGGAGACAGCCAAGTTAACAGCAAAAAGCTCTCTGTTCTGCAGAGCCGTGTCTCTTCAGCCAGTAAATATATGCCCTGTTGAAGAAAAGCCACTATTTCTGCCTGTAACTGCACCGAAGCCTCAGCTCAGACTTCAAATGTCTGTATCCATGAAGTCAGCAACAATTTCCCCTAAGGAAGTTCAACACCCACTCTCATTTTCACTCCTCCGTCATCCACAAGCAGATGGTCACGGTACCGTGTTTTTCTACCTGGTGTCCTGTTGTAACCCCTGTAGCTGAAACTGTGATGGCCACCCAAAGGGTGTGACCCACAACGGCACAACATACAGAGCCAGAAGAAAAAGCCAGTTGTGGGTGTCAGAGCATCAGTAAATGCATATGGAGAAATGCTGAAGGGAAAAGTAGTGAATTTTTCTCAAACCCGCACAGGACTGTGCTGGCGAGATAGGTCAGTAGCCTCTGGAATCAATACTGCAAGAGCACACCTTAAACAGCTTCTACAGTGCAACAGCCAGATCCAGATCAGAGCAGTACCTGAGCAGAAATGTAACTGACATGTACTCCTGTAGCTCTGGGCTGACATCGATGGCTTGGGGATTTTGTGTCACCCGAAATGCAAGCACTGAGATACCCAAAAACTTGTGGTTCCCAACAGCAGCTGGGTGGGAGCCGTCCACGGGTGCAGATTCATCTCACAGAACCTGCCCATTCCTTCACATGCATGAGCACACACCAAAGGTAGAGCCTCCAAGCTCTGCAGAGCCACCCGTCCTCAGGAAGAGCAGATGTGAGGATTTATTACAGAAACTCAGCAGCCAGGAGCCTTTCTGAGGGCACAGTAGCCAGTCTGCATTTCCCTGGGAGGAGGTGCTACATAGCGTGGAGGTTCTTCTCCCGACAGGCGGAATCTCATGGATTATCTTTCCGAATCACTAAGAGAAGGCAGCGGGTCTCAGCAAGGCGCGGGTGCTGGCTCCCAGTGGGTGACAGTCCAGGCGAGGAGAGGGAGATGACTCAATTTTGTGAAAAGGGGATCGAGCTGAAGCAGCAGGGGATAGAAGGCCAGTATCCCTTGAGAAGGTCATTTTCAGTGGATCACCAGCCTGCTCCCCCCCTTACTATTTTTTCTCCCCACACACAGTGAAATATTTCCTCCTCTCAGTGACATCGTCTTTTCTACCACCCAGCAAAGGCAGAGCTTCTTTCAGAGCAGCACCTTTTCCCTCCTGCTTTTACAAGTCCCTTTTTATTTTGCAAATACGTGCAGGGGGGAAATACTCGTGGCTAAACCGATTTAAGAGAGAAAGAAACGGGGAATATCTCACTCACCTCCTCAGCTCCAGGCAGGCTCCGCCGCCTCAATCCATCAGGACGAGCGCTCGCATCCGCTGACGCTTCTCCTCTCCGCTTTGGCCCTTTTTCACAGCAGCATCTATGGTTTGCAGCGAGCAGGCACACCGCGACTGCAGGCACTACCTCCGCAGCCCGAGCGGCAGAAAAATCCTGCCCTTTCTCATTTTCTCCCTAGAAAATAAGATGTTTTGGTTGTTTGTTTGTTTTTTTTTTAAAAAAAAATAAATAAAAACAAGACAAGGGATGGGTTTTTAAAAGCGCTAATGGGAAGGCTGGTCCGGCGGCCCCCCGCGGGAGGCAGGGAGGTGCTCGGCGCTCTGGCCGGGGAGCCGGGCAGGGGGAGCGGGGCTGGCTCCGGAGGAGGAGTCGGAGGCT
>VZTM01034696.1:61353-72736 GCA_013400555.1 Jacana jacana | reverse complement strand
GTTGTTTTCTTACTCTGTTTCTTTCTAAAGTGAATTTGATAATGCAACTAACTTCATTTGCTGTTTGACATTGATATTCTATATGCACAAGGAATAGAAAAAGAGTGTATTAATGGAGACTGTAGTATTGTGATTTTCTAGCAGCAGAATAAGAATGGATTTGAAGAAGAGGAAATATTTCCTGACTCCGAGTGCTTTAGCTGCAGGCTGATAAATAGCGTGGTTTGGAATCAATTTCAGCATTGATCTGAAAGATAATCCTCCTCACAACAACCACATCCTGAGGTTTTTACTGTCAGGTGTGAAAATGAATGGCAGGTTCTAAATAAATAAAAAGAAAAGAAAGAGAGAACGGAATGAGGCCTCCAGGGAGAGGGGTAGTTATTTGTCTGTCACACATGAGCTAATACTCTGCAGACATTTACTTAGGAAAAAAGTGAGCTGTACGCGGAAAGGGTATTTATTTTCTTAATTGCCCAAACGATGCTCTGAAATTGAAGAATCAATCATGTTTATTGTTATGTGTGTGAAATTAAAAATATACAGTGTACGGTAATTTAACTTGCGGCGTAAGGAATCCATAGTACATTTCTAATCGATATTCTGTACTTCATGCTAGCTTGGTCATGTAGGGCACTGGGAGGGGAAGAAAAAGCTGTGGATGTAGACTCAGCTGTGCAACTTGGAATGCTTGTATTCTATAAATGCTCCACAACAAATAAGGATTAAAAGAGGTACCTGAGAGAATGCATGTTACTGTTCGGAGGTGGAATATGTTTAATGTAGTGCCTAAGAGTTTTGGGGAATCAGAAATTAATGGTTTTATCTTTGCAGCTAAAATATGATAGAGGAAGGAGAGAAAAGATTTTATTGTCCTGTCAAAAGATGAGAAGCTCATCCTGTCCCATAGGCCACAGCTAAATAGATTTAAAGCACTCCATTTTATCTAAAACCCGATCATCTTCAAGTCTTTGTCACATCATCATACTTAGTTGAAACACAGGGGCATTTTTGAGTGAGACTGAAGTGAATTACACTTCTGACAAACTGAGCAAATGTTTCCCAGTGGTACAGAATGTGGCCACACCGCAGCCTTCACATCCTGTTTGAACTTAATGTCATACTGTGAACTAGTTCAAGGACATGAGAATTCAGAGACAGCAGCTTCACTCCCCTTATCTAAAGTTTCCCAAGTTTTTTTAAATATTATATCTTCACATCCAAACAAATTTCTTTCAGACTCGGCAAGTACCATTACAATGGATCTGGTAAAGACAGGTAATTTACTACAATATCTGTATCTTTGTTATAAATTATGACATCTTCTTTCTTGCATCCTTTAAAGCAGTTTGAAAAGGAGCAGTCAGTGATGATATTTAAAATGGCATGCAGACACCTGGGTTTCTCCATCATCAAAATGAATTTGGTTTCACATCTGAGATACTGCGTCAGTGTTATGCCAACGCTGGTAGCCAGTGTTGTAGTGGATTTAAGGGTCTCCTGCCTCCCTGCAAACAGTTTCCAAACTGGGTTGAGATTGTTGCTATATTATATTATCTCAGGTTTTCAGGAGCTTTTTGGATATTCTTTTCACATATTATTCCAATTTGTAAGATGATTATTACCATGTGATCCAGCTTTTCTCCAGTCCAGTAGAACATTTACCTGCAGGCAAAAACCTGGCTTTTGTGAAATGAATGGGAATTTTTCCACAGGCTTAGTGTTGGCCATGATTTCACTACCTTCAGTGAGGATCAACTATGGCAGAGACAGGACAAAAGTACACACGTTTTTCTGATGCAGGTCTCAGGGACTTACTTCAATTTCAGAGAGACCACAAAGTTTGTACCAGTTGAAGAAGTGGAAACTGCTGTATTTTCTGAGATGTGTTTCAGTAAAGCTAAGCCTGAGGCATAAAAGCTAGGTGATGATATGTATTGTTTGTAACATAAAAATATTTCTACTCAGTCTTTTAATGAATATAGCAGGACGCTTTGCAAAATTAGAAAAGAGAAGGTAAAGATTGTAAGAACACTACTGGGCCAGTGAAATCTGTCTTTTTGGAAGTGAAACTGGAATATAGAAAACATTTGAATTGTGCAGAATACGGAGAATAAATAATACCAGACAAACTGATGAGGGATTTTCAAATAGCAAGAAAACAATGACGTCTTTGGAANNNNATTTGGCCAGGACTTTTATCCTGGGAATGATATTCTTACAAGCCACTATAAATTTTTCTGTGTTTCGTAGTCATCAGGACCTAATTTTCATAACCTCCAGTGGCAGCATGTATGCTCTTTCTGCTTTGGGAATATTAGATTTCTAAAATGTCCAAATAATTTTACTGATGCTTAATCTTAAAGCCTAACTGAGATTTAACTGATATAGAAGATATATCTGCAAGTATAGGGTCGTTGCATTTGGCTGTAAACAAGAACCATGCCTCATCTACATGCCTTACATGTTAAATTGGATAATAAACTGCTGTTTAATAGTGTATCTGATGCAAGCAGGTGTTTTCTGTGAGTATATGAGTAAATTTGCTGTTTATTAATTCTTACTTTTGCTCCCTGTTGGAAAGTGCTGAGTTTCATTGGTGAGTGAAGTAGTTCATAAGCACCAAATTTTACTAATCCCCCGTGCAAACATCACTAAATCAAAATGTAGATTGGCATAAATAAAATAATCTCACTTCAACAGTTAATTTCAAGGTGAAGTATACTGAAAACAATGTTATTGTTCCAAATATTAACTGAAGCTATTGTGCTTTTGATTTTCAGTTCACTTGACTATAATAGTGAAAAAGCACACAAAAGGAAAGTGAAAATAATTTAGTTCAAATCATCTAGGAGTAGTGCTGGCAAAACCCCATTTTATTAGCTGTTTAACTTCTTTCTGGGCTTGGTTGATGATATTGGCTTTTAGATACTGATGCAAGTCTGGATTAATATTGCTGGTTTTATTGATTTAATTAGTCATATGCCCCTTCGATTCCATTAATGTTTTTTATTGGCTGAATCAATACAAATTGTATTCGTGTTTCAAAGCATGAATATCAATTCTGGTAGGCCTTCTGCTCACTCTTCAACGTTATGGCTTATATAGAGGAAATGACTTGTACTTTTTCAGATTTTTAGAATTATTTTTTTGCTTCTGTGAAGGATGTAATTTCATTATTCATAATTCCCTTCTATGAAGTAAACAATTTCTGAGTATAATGCTCTCAACCTGCTAATTCAGATCAAAAAAAATTAATGGTTTGAGGGGTGTAACCTGATGAAGTCTGTGTCTGCATTTTAGTAATGTTTAGGAGAAAGAAAGGAAAAACAGGGGCGGTATGGTGGAGCGAAAATATTAGAATATATAAATCCTATATGTAGAATATTAGAATAATAAGAACTGTTGGAAGTGAGATAAAAATATGCTCTGCAGGGACATTAGCTTGGAAGTGGAATGGAAAGTACTTGTTACTTAATGTATGTTCATGCATATCAATGTTGCATTGTTGATCCATCTGAATCTTTGCCAGTTGCTTGATGAAGATCTTGATGAGTGACAGTGAACAATGGAGATGAAATTAAAATCAATTTTAGACATTAATATTTAATAACAACATAATAACATAAGACTGGAATAGTGATTTAAAGTAGAGCAATCTAGAGTGAGTCCTGAGCAGATGGACACCAAAATGAAAATTCCTGGACACATTTGTGATTGATTCACAGTGCTGCTGGAAGACTTTAGGAAGGCTGGTTTACATTAAAGAGTGCAACAATTTCCTCCTTTATTCAACAGTTTTTCATTGTGCTCAGTTGCTTTGCAAGGGGAGCATGAGCAGGCTCTCCAGTACTTCCTCCTCTTTGCCATGAGCCTTTGATAAAGCAGATTAGCTCAATGGCGTTCACATGCTTTATAGATGCTTACCTGTGCTTGCACCATTGCTCATTATATCTGGATGATAATAGGAATGATACTAATGCAATTAAAATGGAACTGTATTTTTCTGCTGCACAGGTATACTATTACAAAGGTGTTTTTAAACAGGAAATTGACAGACATTCTTTGGAGCTATTAAAATTATAAGGGTTTTTCTTTGTGTTTGGTTCTTGAACTGAATATTTCGAAGACAGTTCTTTTGGCTGCAGAACTGAATACTTTTGAAACAATCATGTTTTGACTCTTGGTTTTTTTTAAAGTTACTTTGCTGTGAGTCTTGGGTGGATCTATTTTGTACAGCAGCCAGAATTACATGAATATACGTCTGAGTGGAGCCTCTCTGCAGAAATCATGTACATGTAAATGAAGAGAGTAATCAGTTGATAAAATTATTTCCTCTGAGTCAACTCTGGAATCACTCCTTTAGCAGCTTACTAGTAGAAAACTGAATGTTTGGAAAAAATATGTTTAAGAGACGTAAATGGAAAGCACCAATCAGTGTTAGCCATTAAAGAACCCATTGCTTTTTTAAATGAGAGCATTAAATTCTAAGAAACTTGTCAAATTCAAACTATATCTGTATTAATGAAGTTCATTTATATTCTAGGATAAATTGTGACTTTGGCTAGGCAAGGCAAAAATGTCTTTGTGACCTTTCCTCTGCAATGTAACACTGCAGTGTCAGCCTCTATGGTGGATTCTAGCCCAGAGCATTTTTAAGCTTTTCTGGGAGGAGGACCTGCATTCCTTCTCTCCATGTCTAACAAGCCACCAAAGTGGCAGAGAAAAAGTTTGTTGTATCCTGAAAAGACTGTATTCATTTACATGAGGTTGGGCTGGAGGCCTTCCAGGGGTCTCTTCCAGTCTAATTTATTCTATGATTAAATGACATGAGCTTTCATGGTGGGTTATTATGGCTATTTTAGCAGATGTGTAGCATCTTATGAGTATGGTAGTAATTGTGGCTATCAGTCTTACATCTTTAACTTTTAACTCATCTGGATAAAAAGGATGATTTCTAATAATAAAATATTGAGAGAGAAGTGGAAACAATGGACATATCCCATAAAAATACCCCAAGAAATTAGTTTATTAACTATGCCACTTCATCTTCTTAAGTTGGCAGAGTCCAGCTGATGGCTTGTTCAAATACACTCAGAACCCTTACCTATTGCCTGCTGCATTTGGTCTGGAGGAGGTAGAAAATACCTGGTTGAGAAGTTCAGAAATAGCTGACCAGTTCCTTTTGCTTAGGGCTGGATTACAGTTTGTCACTGCTGCTGCCACTACAGGGATCTGCCAGGTAATGGCAACACTGGGACTCACAGAATCACAGAATGATATAGGGTTGGAAGGGACCTCAGGAGATCATCTAGTTCAACCCCTCTGCCAGAGCAGGTCCACCTAGAGCAGGTTGCACAGGAATGTGTCCAGGTGGGTTTTGAATGTCTTCAGGGATAGAGAGTCTACCACCTGTGAGGGCAGCCTGTTCCAGTGCTCTGCTACCCTCAAAGTAAAAAATTCCTCCTCATGTTTAGATGGAACTTCCTATGTTCAAGTTTCTGCCTGTTACCTGATGTCCTGGAAAGTTAAACTGGCCCTTGGTCTCCTGACCTGTTGCTGGTGGGCAATGGGTGCCTGCCTCTTGGGGAGTGGGGCTGGCAGCGCCCACTGTTATGCCTGTGGCTTGGGCTGGCGCTGGACCCATTCCAGGTGACTGCCAAATTAAACCAACTTACAGGTTACCAGGACAGTAGCATACCATTTGGCATATTAGAAAAAAATTATTATGATAAATACAAAAGACTTTTAATGTATATTCACTATATTTAGTAGAGATTTATAAGCTTTTAGACCACTTTGGATTGACATGAGTTAGGTGAAAACTATGGCTTTGCAGTGTCAGATTCCCAGCTGCTTTTGGTCATGATATTACAGCAATACATTCAGTAAAAGAAGAGCAAAAAACCAACATGCACCTGATGTTTCTTGGAAATATCATTGATTTTTCCTGTATTGGCGGCTGACCTGGACAGGATTCAGGGCTTAGGAATTTACCAATATTGATTTTACATTTCATATGGCTTACTATTTTACTTACAACAGCACAAATAGCCTTGGATATTTCTGTGCAAAGATAACATTTGCTATGTATCTGATAGAACTGTTCAGTTCTTAGGAGTGCAGCTGTCAACAGCTGCAAGTAGCTTTTCATTTAGATGTAATGCACTTAAAGACATTTTTGCAAGATACTTTACAACTTACAGCGTTGCCTCATGCTGTTCTGTAATATCAAATCTAGTGTAAAAAGCTGTGTCTGATGCTGCTCTTATTCTTGCTCTTAGATATAACATTCCCTGTCTTTTAATGGAAAATAATTAATGGAGGAGCATTTTATTCAAAGTAGGACACAATAGATGGAAACAATAATTTTCCTTTAACGTGTATGTGAATTTTTCATGAAGTTTAATACATCTTTAATAGTCTAACATTAACATTTTAGAATAACTTCTTAAAATTGGTCTTTGTAATTTCCACTGGGAATTCACAAAAGAAAGAATTTTATTTTAGTTCATGGAATTGCCCCCAGACACGTGCCTCAAGTCAGTTTGGAGAAATCTTTGTTTCCACAGTTGTATTTTACCTCCTGGGAATTCTTACTTAAGAGCTTGTTGCCCCCAGTCTCCTCTTTAGTGTGGGTCTCCCTGGCTAGAGTGTGTTTCCCTTTAGGTACTCAGAGTTATACAACTGAATGGATCATCAAACAGATCCTGATCAGAAAAAAATAATGTAAATTCATGGACCGTGTGAATGAGGTGTTTCAGCAAGTTCAATGTCTGTTTACTTAGATAAATTAATGAAATACACTCCCCTCTGTAATGCTTCAGCTTCATGAAATGAAACAAAATCCTTGATTTGGATGAAGCTGAGCCCAAACCAAACATTTCATTTTGACCTTCCAAATGGAAAAATCCCATTTCTTATCAAAATGAGGGTTTTCTTATGGTAAGGTTTATGACTTTAGTTTATTGCTATTCCTATCAGATGAATGCAACAGGTCAGACTTCTATCTGATCTTAGCATTTTTGAAGGCTTTCAAGAAAGTCTTGACAGCAGGGTTTATCCACTGCAACTGCAGAATCCAGTTATTGGTTACCTACTGTAACTATCTCAGCCAGTTGGTGATTACACCAACAGTTGAACAGAAAAGGAAGAACAGTAGTAAGAAGCATTGCATGAAATGCAAAAGGAGGAAGACAGCTTGTTTCCTCAGATTTGACATCTTTAATTTTAAATAGTACTAAAGAATGCCATACTCGTTTTTTGAAGTACTCTGTTTCGGTCACAGGCTCTTAATGATTTCAGTATTTATGACATACTCGTTGACTTCTCTAAAAATTTATCATCGAAGGTAAACTGTGATTCAGGTTTATTTTGCTAAGTATTTGAGGCTTTGAAAGACAGAGGTGCAACAGAACAGAGAAAGTTAACGAATAACTTCAAAAAAATACTTCTTACTGACAGAAAATACTGACAGTTACTCGTGAATGAGAATGTGTTAATTCATTGACTCACATAAAGGTACATCCAACTGCTTAAAATGCAGAAGGAAATGTGACAGACTCTTTTCTAACCCATCCATAGTTACCAGAGTTTATTTCATGGCACAGCTGTGGTACAGCATCAGTTCTTATGACAGAAATTCCAGTTTTCAAGGCTTTTAAGATGGTAATTACTTTTACATTCTTTTAAGTTTTCATGTTTTATTTTTCCATTCATTTAGTGGATTTTACTAACTAATAATGTTGCAGGGTTTTCTCAGCTTCCTCCTTTCATCCCATACTTATCTTACTACCTTTCTCTGTATAGGCTCTACAGCTAGACAGAACTCTATAGGATGCCAGTTTCTTACACCCAGAGCTCAGTCCTTTAAAACTGTATCCACTTGGCATCTTTTGGTCAAATCAGGGACCTCGCAAGACTATAACTGCCTTTTCTAACCAGGCAAGTCTATTCTGAACATAAAAGAAAATGAAAAAGCAGGATGTATTAGTATTATAGTCAGTACGTCTACTCTGATTCTGAGATCAAAGACCCAAAATTTTACTTTTTGACGTTGCATGTGTTTTGTAATATGACATTAAAGATAAAATTGTTCTGTTCTCCCCAAGAGGAAAGAAACCATGCCCTAGCACCTCAAGCAGAAAATATAAAATTCAGGCAAAATAATTACAGATTAGAAAAGGAAAAATGGAGTCAGTTTTATGTTTGGTAAATCTAATACTTTGGGTTTTTGAATCATAAAGATCTGATGACGTAACTCTTAGCTACCTTCTTCTTTTCTTTTTCATTTGTTTCCCCTTAATTTTTTTAGGGGAAAAACAGTCTAATTGCCTCATTATATATTCAGTTTCCTGGTGTTATTTGTAGTATACTATCCAGCTCTTAAAAAAAAAAAAATCAAACAGCATTTGCTCTGCAGTAGTCTGTTATTTTTTCCTGGAGCGTTATGCTCTCCTGCACACACAAGAGAACAGGTGTTTGCAGTGGTTAACTAGGAAAGCCAGAACAGGAGCATGTGAAAACTGAAATGATCAAGATGAAAAGAAGCAAGAAAAGTGAACAAAAAAATATTATTATGGTAAAAAATGACAAAATTCTGGCATACTCTTGGCTGAAACTATTCACATGAAGACAAGCAGATGTGTATTCATAAGATTAAGATCTAAGCATGAAAAAAGAGATTAGAAAAAGTTGATTAGAAATTTTTCAAGAAGGAAAAGTGTCAGTCTAGTATGAAATTACTTATTAGTTGATGAAAATGTTGGAAACCCATCTGCTTTGCCAGTTTTTGAGCTCATGTTAGCGAATTAGAGGCACTTTTATAACATTTAGTTTTCATAATTTGGAATGTTTATAAACAGGTAAATAAAAATAAAATTGCAGTCTTCATCAGAACTTCTGGGAATGCTTCTGGGAGCTTTGAGGACACTGTGAGTCATGGTCTCATGGTTTTGGGTTCTTGTCCAAGAGCAATACTTTCAAAGAACAATTAGAGAATATCCTCTTTTATATTGTATTCCTCTGGCTTTTGGGCATGTTATTGTGTTGGGATTTGATTTTATTTTATTAAAAATGTGCTTCAGCACCCCCTGGATATAGATAATTAGGTGATATATTGAAGTTGTCTGGAAAAACAGGCCCTCAACAAACTGACATTATATATAGTGTAACATGCGTTCCAAGAAAAGCTGCCATTGACTTCAGTCTTCAGTTGCAGCTGTCTTTCTTTTTCTTTTTTTTTTTTTTCCCTCAGAAATCAGATCCCAGGGTCTAAATTGAGCACTAGAAAAAGAATAATGCACAATTGCAGACCACCTCATAAAGTGTTGTCAAAGAGAATGAGGAGCATCCATCTCTACAACAATGTAATCTAAGGCAGATATCAGATATGTAGTATGTAAGCCTATGTATTTCAAAGTTCAGCAAAGCAATCAGAAGAGAAGCAGGACAGTAAAAAGGAAAGTGTTAAGCAGCCCCTATGACAGGTTGTAGTTACTTTGTTTTCCCACTATTGACCCGTGCTAAGGCTGAATTAACAACTTAAGTAATGTTCAACATGAATTCATTTTGCTCTCCTATTTTACTGTCCTACCAGCATTTGACATGATGTGTGTCAAACTTCCCACAGTTCAGTAGATTTGAAAGACTCTGGGTCATATGTTCATTAATTGTGGTTTTCTCTCTGGAACTCATAGTGTAATTAGAAATCTACTTAATGTGATGGTAACTGTTAAAGTCAAGCCATTTGATCATTTCATTCTTGTTACAAAATTGTTACAATTCTAAACTATGCATGCAGAACACTCAAAATTCATATTAAATTAATTTAATTAAAGTTTAATTTATGGTTGCAACAGTTTCTAGAGCCTGAAAGCTAAAAGCACAGCTTACATTTAAAATATTTTAAAACTTGGGGTGTTTAATTTTCTTACTAGAAAAACACAGATTACATTATATAGAACCTGATAGTATTTTCATATGATTTAGGAAATTAAAAAAATACGTAGCCAAAGTAATTTTCAAATGCTTATGTTTGCAGCAATATTGAGTAACAGACTGCTCTCTGTTGGGTTTGAGCATGTTGTGGAGAAAAGCATTTCTTAATGGTTGGAAATCTGGGACCTTTTCTTGGCTGTGATGCTGACTTATGTCTGATACTGTATATAATTCCTCTGTGCTTCTGCAGCAGTAAAATGGGCAAAACTAACCTTAATTAGTATTTGTAAAATCCTTTGGCATAATTTGTGATGCCAATAGAGAACTGTGTTGGAAAGTTTATTGAAGATGAACTTAATATTTTTGGAAGTCTTGCTTTTTCAATTATATACCTATATGACAGATATCTTTGAACGTCAGACATGACTTTCAAATTCAAAGAGCTTTTAAAAATCTGACTATAGGTGATATTTAGTATGTACATTGTCCATAGAAGTAATATGAATAGTTAGATGTATAAGTCATGTCAGGAAAAAAACCTGCATTATTTGAGAAGCAACATTTAAGCATGCAGTTCATTACTATATTAGAGTGAGTACGTACCAATCTCTTTCATCCCATACTAGGAAGTCCTTTCATATAGAACCTGTTCCTTAGAAGATACTGGTGATACGTGAATTTACTTTGTGAATAAAATTTCTCTTTGCACTGAAAAGTTATGTTTTAGAGCCGTAAGTATTTAAGTGCCAAACTGCTATTGCTTCATGTGGAAAAATCAGTGCAGGGTGTACATGAAATGAAGGATTGTGGAAAATGCACTTCCCAGAATAGTGGATGATACAGAAATAAGGAATAAGTTGTTTTGTCTTTTTTATTTTTTCCTTCTCCTGCATCTGAGTGGTCTGTTCTGTTGAAATGGCAATTTGTGCATTTTGTTGTTTCACCTACTTTGCAACACCACTGAGAATTTGCTGTATTTTGCTGTATTTAATTTCCCTGATTCTCAGCTGGCATCGTGTGTTCTTGAAAGACTTGCCAGGGTAGTTTTTCTTATGATTCCTGAAATTGAGGGAGTTTAATTGATTGGCATTAACATGATTTGATCTTTACATTGAAAAAATATTCTTTTTGACCTTGCTAAGTGTTTTATTCAGTTTTGAGATGTCATCACAAAGAACTTCTAGTGTTCTGAGATCTTGTGTTTCCCATTGTCTTGCATTTCCAGTTCAGTGTAATCTTACAATTTTTGGTGAAGTCCCTGTTTGTTCTGCAAATAGGACACTTGCAGGATCAGACCTGATGGCTTCTTTTGAAAAGAGTACTTTTTAAAATGCCTAAAGCAGAGAAAATTACTTTTATCTCGATCTGGAACCACTAAGTGTAGATAGAAATTAAAAGTGGAAAGATTGTCAGCAAGATTAGCAAATGCTTTGAAAATTGATTT
>VZTM01034696.1:231-61343 GCA_013400555.1 Jacana jacana | reverse complement strand
AAATGCTTTGAAAATTGATTTTGTTAGTCACCAATCTTTAAATTATCCATAAAGTATTTTCCCAATAAAGAGAATGGTAGCCATGCAGATATTATCATTGATATAAAATTGAAACAAGTATTTTTACTTGATTATTGTTTGCTTTTTGTCTTTATGATAACATTTCTTTGTAAATCTCAAGTTAAGGAGAGAACTGGTGTTGCAAGGGAGCAGACTGAGAGAGTGCCTGTTTTGCATGAGATGGCATTAACCTCTGAAAAAACTAATGGAAAAAAACTTCATTTAGTACTGGTTGCAATATAGAACACTTAAAATAACTGGATTGAAGAAAATTAATGTTTGACATAAAAGGCCACATTCCTTGTTATTTTTGATATTCAGAGATCTCATAGCACCTTTTCAAAGGCAAGTAGCATTCATCGTTCTTGTCACTGTTGAAATCGTGTCTTTTTAATATTCTTTAGGAGTTTCAGTAACAATAAGATGCCTAAAAAGAGATAATTTGCATTGTAATGACAGACATCTCAATAAAAATATATTGGCTTTGCCATATGGACTTCCTCAATCCAAATTAAGCAGACTTTCTAGAGGTTGGATAGGATGGTGTCTACTTGACTTGAAATGCTATGTGGTAGTGTTCCTTTGTGCTATTCAAAGGCTGTCTCCTTTCTTTAAAGAGAAGATTGTTACATTTCAGCATGAGCAATGGAGTCATTTCCATTCTGATTAACAAAGTGCTACACCTCAGAAGAAATGCCATCATTACAAAATGAGGGGAAAAAGACAATGAATAGCACAAGGAGTCAGATGAAGACATAAAAAAGATTACAAACTGCATATTAATTTAATTCTATTGAATCCATGGTATACACAGTTTAGAAATAATAAAAGAAAGAGTAAGAAAACAACAAGGAAGCACACAAAACTTATGTAAGCTTTATCAAACAAGATGCATGTGGGACCAAAGAATCTAAATTAAAATAGACTAACAAGGAATTGAGCATATAAAAATCTAAAAGATAATTATTCATTTTCTAAAGTCAAGCAGTAGCCTGAAGCTAAGGAATGAAAGTTTAGGTGAGTTATTAAGAGTAGGCACTTAATATCTGAGCAGTAGAATACCCTATTGAAAGGAATGGTTCTACTACATAAATGTAGGTACCTAATAGCAAACTGGGATAAGGCAGTATTTGACATNGAGCTCTGCCATTCAGCCAGTTCTCAATCAACCTCACTGTCTGCTCATCTAACCCACACACCCAATAACCTTCTTTTCCACTATGTGCTTAGAGATGACATCCAGAATGAACTGTTCCATCACCTTTCTAGGGATGGAGGTGAGGCTGACTAGTCTGTAGTTTCCTGGGCCCTCCTTCTTGCCCTTTGTGAAGACTGGCATGTCATTAGCTTTCCTCCAGTCCTCAGGTGCCTCTTCTGTTCTCCATGACCTTTCCAAAATGATGGAGAGCAACTTTGCAATAACATCTCCCAGCTCCCCTAGCAGTCATGAGTGCATCCCACCAGGGCCTGTGGATGTGTGGGTCTGCCTAAGTGGTCTGTAACCAAATCCTTCTTGATCAAGGGAGAGTCTTCCTTTCTCCAGGCTCTCTTTCCTACATCCAGGGTCTGGGATTCCTGAGGACTGGCCCTCAGGGAGCTGGCATTAAGTACTGAAGTAAAGGTGGCATTCAGTAACTCTACCTTCTCTGCATCCTCCGTCATCAGGGCACTCACCTCATTCTACAGTGGGCCAGCATTTACCTTGATTAAATAATACACAAATAGGGCTGCTATGATTTTATTTATTTAATCTTCTGTAATTCAGATGTGAGATAGAGATCCAGGCAAACTTTGCTAAACAGACCAGTATAGGCCTGAACCCTGCGAAAGTCAAATGCATTTAAATTTAATACCAGCTTAAATGCTTACCTAATTTGGATCCCAATTTTGCCCACTTTAAAATTTCGTCTTCATAAGTAACTCTACTATCAACTGCATTTCTATGATATGGCAAATGTTTAGAAATAGTTGGCATCCACCATATCTTTATGTATTTTATATTTAAGAGGGATTCATTGTCTAATTGTAGAAAGTATTCCTTTTAATGTTAGTCAGAAACTATTACTTGCATAGGACATTTGTAGATGGATATATAACAATTAGTCATGGTGAATTTTGAATCTGATTGAAATCACCTTAATACATTAATTGATGATATACTGATATTAACTATTTTAATTTTGCTCTCTGCCTCCTATAATGTAAGAGGAGATCACCAGAACTAATAGGTAGTTACAGCATGTAATTACTTTATTCCCACATTTGCTCACCTCCCCACCTCCTGCAAAGCAAAGGATGGTGCCATTTTTTAGCGTGATAGGCTAGGATCAAACAGGAAAGCCAACATGGAAGTGAAATCAGGGTAATTTGCTCAGAATCATTCAGAAACAACCTCATGTTTAAAGTACATCTCCAGTTCTGCAAGTTGTTCTTCTGCCATAATTGTGTCTTGTGCCCACAGTACAAGGAATAACTTGGCCTGTATTAATTCATGTTGTAGTGACTAAAATATACCTTTTATGTAAGAAGACTTTGGAGCAGGATTGCCAATGGAAACACTTGTGCACCAGTAATTTTCCCAGAAAACTTTGTTATTCAGCAGACAGTGCTCTGATGAGTGCAGGTAGATAAGAATGCCAGGGGCCATGCTATTTACCATCTGTCAGCTGAAGCTATTAATTGCAACATAGACCTTAAACTACTTCCAAAGATGCTACAGTTAACCTGGCTAACTTACAATAAAATGTATTTGCATTATCAGTCATAACTAAGACATGATTTAAGAAGCTTTTTATATAGTCTTTTAGTTCAGGGTTATTGTGTGGTTGATAGCCATGACTGCATTCTTGAATAGGATCTTCCAGGAATTAATAGAATGAGAATGGGGGAAAGGAGAAAGCCCTGTGCCTGTGTTGATTGTTGAAGTTCAGACACAGCCACAGATCACAGTACAGAACCCGCTCTCAGATGACTTAGTTAAGGTCTGTTTACTGATTTTGTGTGGGGTTTTTCTTCTTTGAGATAACTCATGTATGGCAACTGTCTTGAGATTCAGAAGACAAATTGTTCTATCTTTACCACAGTTGTGACTTCTCATGTCATATTTTGTCCAGGTAGTCTCCCTGAACTGCTTGTACAAGTAGGCTTCTGTCCTGTGGAATGCATAACATCCACCTTCTGTTTGACTTTTTCCCCAGAAAGTAATGATTTAATGCCTTCTGATCTACACATCTTTCAGGTTTCACTGAACTTTAGAAATGTAGGCATTTCTACTCCTCTTTCAGAATTAGATTGAAAATCGATGAACTAAAAAGTTATTAGAGGGAAGAAAGGGCAAAAAGTTGTTTTGGCTTGTTTCCTGAAGAAGTCAAACTAAAACCAGATTTTCAGATGGGCTTTAGTTATTCCCTTCATATTCCCAGCGCCTTATTTGCCCTCACAGTCTGGATTTTCTACTTAATATCACTAATATGAGGGTATCCATAGTAGCAGTGGCCAATACTATTTTGTCATTTTTTTGCCATGATTTATAAAATCAGTGAAAAAAACAGTTATTTTTATTGTAAGTGATCTGTCAATATATTCAATGTGCAACTCCAAACCAGCTCTATTCTTGAACATTGTACAAAATACCTAAATCACCTAATTGTAGGGCAGTGCTAGAACATGCTTGCATCATCTTCTGTCATAAAAAGTCTACATCTAGTGTGTTAAAACTTTGTGTGAACTGCTGAAGTTCAGAAGAAGGTAAACAAGCTGAATAGATGTCTCGGTATAAATAATTGGCAACTCCGTTGGGCTGTTGGTAACGTAGGCTTCTTTCTTTTATTTTTACTTTTCAACAACTTGTCGATGCAACTGGAAAACAGAATTCTGTGTGCAGGAAAGAAACACTTCCTTCTAGGAAGCTAAGGAAAAAAGATTAATATGAAAAACCATCACCCCTATAAAGGTGAACAATCTGGTCACCCAAAGCTACAGAATGGAGAGGTGATCAACGTGGCAAGGAGAGGAAGGTGAAAACCATTCTCCCTAAGATTTATGAATAGAAATGCTATCTACTCAATCGGGCAGCAAAGTAGCAAACTGTAATAATTTAGCGGTTTTATAGTTTCCTTTCTTTATTTTAGAGGATTGTTTACATAACTGATATCTGCTTTGACTTAAATAATGAAATTTTTCTCACAGTGTTCATAGAAGTTGACACATGCAGTGAGGGATAATGCTTGAGAATGGTTTCCCTGTAGAGAGGGAGGCAATAAATAGAGGGGGTTTGAGTGACAAAGCATTACTGAACCAATGTATCAGTCTTTGAAATAATTGTTGAAGCTGGGCTGGCAAGGAAGTCTGTCCTTTGTGAAATTCAGACTGTACTCTGTATTCATTAGTCACTGTAAAGTGATACAGAGGATATAAAGTAATAATAAAAAAAAATAAAGAAAAAAACAAGAGCGGTACAAAAGAAAATATTTCAATTATACAGTAAAAAACTATTTTCAGAGTTCCATGATCACTGAGCCCTGATCCCTGAGATTGGAGGGCAAAGCTATTGGCTTTGTTAAGACTGATGAATTAATTCAATTAGGGCCGCTGGAATTCAAAGAGAAAGCCCTTTTACTGCTTCTAGGCTGGTAAATGGAAGAGTGAAGTAATTGAACCAAGAGTCATTCAAAATACTGAACTACTGATTGACAGCATGTGAAAAAAACACAAAGTAAAGTATTGGGGCCTCTAATATAGTCCTTCATATTCCTTCCTTGATACACTCAAACACAGAAAATCAAATTCTACTTTTCTAGTACACAAGGATTACATACTGCTGGGCCACCATCTTATTAGATATAAAGTCATCCAAATCCATTGATTTTAGTGAAATTTCTCTTCCTGTGTTTAAATGTCTAGATGTGTATTTGTACTGACCTGCATGTTTCTCTTTATGATGGTACCCAAATACAGCTCTTTGGAGAAGAGTTCTCATTGAGAGAAGTTCTCTTTGGAGAAGTTCTCAATTCTACTGATAGTTATCTTCTAATTTGCCATTTGGAGAAGGTATTTTTGTTTCTTGGAAACCGACATATTTTTTTCAACAAGGTAAGTATTGTTTTATGTTCTGAATGATAGCAAGATTAATTTTGGCACTAATGGAAGAGAATTGGATATCATTAGATGGAATCATGTACATAGTATGTGCTCATTATGCCTATGATAAATTTTTCTAAATGACTCTCTGAAGACTTATATGTATGGGAATATTACTTCAGAGTAACTTTAATGCATTCAACTTGCATTACCTGGCAACCACTCACATCTTTTTAAGTGAGTTATTTTGTGCACCTAGTAAGTAATCTTTGGAACAGCATGTCTCACAAACATGAGTTTGTGTACTTAAGATCTGCTGGCAGTTCCCCAAACATCTTTACACCATGACTGACATGTCTCTGTATCTACATGTATTGAGGACAGCTTGACCAGATGCCACTTCATTCAAATGCTGGCAGTGATGCAAGCATTCGATT
This sequence comes from Jacana jacana, assembly GCA_013400555.1. Lineage (NCBI taxonomy): Eukaryota > Metazoa > Chordata > Aves > Charadriiformes > Jacanidae > Jacana > Jacana jacana. The sequence goes on along the minus strand of VZTM01034696.1, from coordinate 55,767 downwards.
TTCAGTACTAGCAAGTTCATATTCCTCTTATAACAGCTGAAACTTCAGTGGAATCCTTTTTGGATCTCTGCACAGCTTGAGAAGTAGGACAGCCTTTTGGAAAACAGCTGGTAAAATGAGACATAGATTTTTGCCTCAAGAAGGGACACTAGAATGTAAATGTCCAGAATACAAGGAAGTACACAAGGAAAAGCAGCTGTTCCTGGAACTAGAATAAATCATAACCCAGAGTGAAGGGATATAATTACCAAGAATGCTGATGTATTTGTTCATATGGAGGTGATTGTCCCCCTGATGAAGAGCCTGGGGCATACATCTTATGAGGAGCGATGGAGGGAGCTGGGACTGTTTAGTTGGAGGAAGAGCAGGCAGAGGGGAGACCTCATCACTCTCTACAACTACTTGAAAACACATTGTAGAGAGGTTGGTGCTTGTTTCTTCTCACAGGTAATTACCGATAGAATAAAAGGGACTGGCTGCAAGGTGCAGCAGGGTAGGTTAAGGCTGAGAGCAAAAATCTCCAGTGTCGGTGGCAAGGCTCTGGATAGAGTTTCAGAAAGGTGGAATGTCCACCCATGGATAAAGCCCTGAGCAGCCTGCTTGGACTTTTAACTTAGCCCTCCTTTGAGCTGGGGATTTTATTACGTGACCTGCAGAAGTCACATCGAACCTAAATTATTCTGTGAGTCAATGATTCTGTATTGTTAAGGTCAGTTATCAAGTTGTTAGAAGAGGCTGATTTTCCTTCATGCAACTGATTGAAAGGTAAATGGGAGCATGAAGAAGGCCGAGTTGCCAGGGCTGGGAAAATTGGATTCCGATTCATGGAGAGGTTAGCAGTGAGCAAGTGGAATAATAATTTTACTGAAGAGGGAACCTATTCATGATATGTTATGCTATCATTAGTTTCAGGGAGAAAAGAAGTATCTTTAAAACCCTGAATAAATTAAGAACGGAGTGGTTCCAAATAAATGAATAGAAGTCTGTAATATTTTTGTGCTCATTAATTCATGGGACTGTATTACGATACTAAGATTCGTGGGACTATATTATGATCCTCCACCATTAGCATTTCTGTATCTGCCGTTCAAAGGAAGTTTCTTTGCAGAGCTACTGTCTTGCCCTATCACCCCTTGTGAGTTGTGTCATACCCAGAGGTTTTTTTGATCTAGGCTTTTTATAATTGTAGTACTGAAGGTAAGAGTTATCAGAACAAGGAGAGCATTCATTATTTCATTGTGGAACTTATAGATGGAGAAAAAGACACACATAGGTGAGAATGTACCACTTTGTCCCTTATTTCAGTACATGCTGCCTGTGAAAAGTCAATTAAATTAGCAGAATGGAATAGTAGAGTGACTGCTATTTTGTCTCATAGAAACGACTTGATTGTTCAGTATACACATGTTTTTCTTCAACTTTTTTAGTTATTTTTTTCTGACTGTTAATTGTTTTTTCCATTCAGCCAGGAGCAAGTCTTAGAAGTGCCACTTGTCTGAACTGCGCAAATGTAATGGATAAAAGTGCAATTTCCAGGAAGGGGCAAAGGATCCTACCAAAGCAGGGCTTTAGTAGTGACTAGTACTTGACAATTACATTAACTGTTTCAATTAGACAGAAATCTTACTGTAGCAATACATTTCACTTCAGATGTTGATGTGGTGTTGCATTACAACACAGTCAGGCAGCCTGACTGAAGTGAGTCAGTGAACAAATTAAATAGCTTACTGCTTAAACTGTAAAAGAAAGCCAAAGTAATATTTTAGCAGGTGTCTAGAAGGTGTCTTGATACTTGAATTACTGTATTAAGCACCGATCTAGCTCTTGCATTAAAAAACAATGCTATTTATCAAATGATTTCTTTTTATGTATTTGGTGTCATGGAACTATTTGGAGGATTGAACTGTTCACCATAGCGTACAAGAGACCTGATAAATAAAAGCTATGGTATAATTGATAGATTCAGATAAACTGAAGCTTGACCTCATTAATGTTTATAAATATGTAAAGGGTGAGAGTGAGGAGGATTGAGCCAGGCTCTTCACAGTGACATCCAATGATAGGACCAAGGGGCAGTGGGTGCAAGATGGAACATAGGAGATTCCACCTAAATATGAGAAAAAACTTCTTTACGGTGAGGGTGACTGAACACTGGAAGGAGCTGCCCAGGGAGGCTGTGGAGTCTCCTCTGGAGACATTCAAAACTCGCCTGGACGCATTCCTGAGTGATCTGATCTAGGTGTTCCTGCTCCATCAGGGGGATTGGACTTGATGATCTTTCAAGATCCCTTCCAATCCCTGATATTCTGTGATTCTGTGAATTTCAGGAACGTAGGAATGCAACATTAGAGACATCTTGAGTTATTTAACTGATACCAGTTAAGTTACCAGTCAGTTACCAGCAGAAGTAGGGGGGTGATTGTCCCCCTGTATGCAGCACTGGTGAGGCCACACCTTGAGTGTTGTGTCCAGTTCTGGGCACCTCAACACAAGAGAGATATGGAGGTGCTGGAGCAAGTGCAGAGGAGGGCAAAGAAACTTGTGAAGGGCCTGGGGCATAAATCTTATGAGGAGCGATGGAGGGAGCTGGGACTGTTTAGTTGGAGGAAGAGCAGGCTGAGGGGAGACCTCATCACTCTCTACAACTACTTGAAAGCACATTGTAGAGAGGTTGGTGCTTGTCTCTTCTCATGGGCAATTAGTGATAGCATGAGAGGGAATGGCTGCAAGCTGCAGCAGGGTAGGTGTAGGCTGGACATAAGGAAAGAATTTTTCCCAGAAAGAGTGGTCAGTCACTGGCATCGGCTGCCCAGGGAAGTGGTGGAGTCGCCATCCCTGACTGTGCTTAAGAGTCGATTAGATGTGGTGTTGAGGGATATGGTGTAGGTGAGAACTTTGTAGAGCAGGACTCATGGTTGGGCTCAATGATCTCAAGGGTCTCTTCCAACATAAATGATTCTATGATTCTATTATACCTGAACTATGGTGTGATCTCATAATGAGAGTTTTTGTAGCCTGTAAATATAATACATAAGTAGATGCAGCTTAGAACATGTATATGTCCTTAATACAGTATTTCCACTTTGAATATTTATGTATCCTTAATGTTGCAGGGACACCTCATCTATAGGTTCAGGAAGAGCTCTGCTGGCCTAATCATCCACTGGGATGTATATGCTATATCACTCCACGTGATTTAGCTAAAGGCAGTACTGAGGGACTCAGACCAGTAATACCAGAAACTGCAGGTGGTTCCCTGAGTTTTTCTTAGAAATCTGCCTCTCCTTTTTTTTTTGTAAAAAAAGTAACTTTGCTATCCAGATTTTTCAGTCTGTGAGCAAAGTGTGAACGTATTTTGTGATTGTGTTTAGAGCAAATTATGTTTCCCCCAGTGCTAAGAATAAAAAACATCAGTGGGAGAGTGCTCCTGATTTGCAGGGGCAGGAGCTGTGGACCTTGTCAGGTAATTCATAGAATCATAGAATCATAGAATCATTTAGGTTGGAAGAGACCCCTGGGATCATCAAGTCCAACCATCAGCCCTACTCTACAAGTTCTCCCCTACACCAGATCCCTCAACACCACATCTAATCTGCTCTTAAACACAGTCAGGGAGGGTGCCTCCACCACCTCCCTGGGCAGCCGATTCCAGTGCCTGACCACTCTTTCTGTGAAGAATTTTTTCCTAATGTCTAGCCTAAACCTACCCTGCTGCAGCTTGCAGCCATTCCCTCTTGTCCTGTCGCTCATTGCCCATGAGAAGAGACCAGCAACAGGCCAGCAAAAACCAGCAAGAGACCAGCAATTCAGGTAGATGTTCATTCCCACTAGAAAGCAGATGGCAGTCCTCATCTTCTGCACTCCTATGTTCTACTATCGCCCTAATGTGTGATGTCTTTTTTTAAGCATGAGTGGTTTTAGAAGTTGTCCTGCTGACTTAATTACTGAATCAGCTTCAGTTGTATACTGTGAGAAATCTATCTTGAGCTTTTCTTGACAAAGGAAAATTAAATTCCTCTAAAGTGAAAGGACTTAGTGATAAATGCTAGTGATAAGGCAGTCATAAGAGAAGAGTCATCACTCTGGATCCTGAGATACACCATAAGGAATAAATGGTAATGTGTAGAACCATTTAAAATGCATAGATTTTAATACCAGCATAATCCCATTAGCAGTCATCGGATTTGACCTATTGAGCAGCATTCAAAGAATTCTGCTTACTAGTTTCTGCTTTTTGCCCAAACCTTGGGCCTGGACCACAGCATCTCTTCAAGAGAGATGTCTGGTCACAATTTAAGGGCTACAAATCATGGAGTATCTCTTCTGTACCTGGGTAAATTATTTCAGTTGTTAATTGTCCTTAGCAGGAAAAAATAATAATATATATATATATGACTTAATTATAGTCTCCATTTATTGGCATTTAAGTAAATTTTAACCTCTTCATGGATGAAAAAAACAAACTGCAGTTTTGTTGTCTAATTATAATGGAGTTTATTTCTAATTTTTAATCATTCACACAGCTCATTCCCTCCATCTTTTTTTTATTATCCTGTTAAAAGCAATGACAGCAGAAATAATTACAGCATCCCAGCATTGATCTTTCTTATTTTATATGCTGCAGTTATAAATTGGAAATAGAGGGAGTTATATTCCTCTGTTTGGATGTTCAAGATAGAAATATTAATTCCACACATTGACAGGATGGCTTGAAACTCAACAATTACTCAGAGCTACAGTTAACTGAATGCTGTTTTGCCTCCAGTTTCTTATGTAATACTAAATGGCCCCTTAACAAAGAATACTCTGAGGTATGAAGATTCCTGATTTGAAGCCATCAGTTAACCAGTTATATATGTTGTATAAAATTGTAATTTTCTTTTGAATACTTTGGACTGTTGAGGCAGATTTATGTAGGATAAATACATTTTCATAATGGTGTATTAAAAAATGGAAAGTGGAGTACCAACTGACAGTGCTTAACATTAAATTCTCCTGTGCTTATTTTCAGATTTTTAGAGCAATATTACTCATTTTAAATCTGTTCTGTTAAAGAGGAACCAGTTCCCCTAATGAATCAAAAATGTTAAGGCTCTCCTACTATTATCTTTTTTGCCTTTTTACTATCTCTGATTCTCAGTAGGGAACTTGTTTCATTCCCTTTTCTGTCATAAATCTTCTTCAAAGTCTAGCAAAAGGTATTTTTAAGACCTGATATATTGTGCATCCTCTTAGTAGTCACCATGCAGCAGGCCACAAAATAATGGGTCTAATTTTCCTTTTCCTCCAGTGCAAACCTCTTGAATTTCATAGTTTCACATTTCTGCACCTCTCTGAATTTTAATTAAGTCTAAATTTTGTAAAATAAAAAACTAACAGTTTCATGTATAAAAAACACAATTCCAGAATGAAATCCTGAATGTTTCTTCTTTATACTTAGTTTTAATTTGGTGAAATACTGTTTATGGTGGTGAGGGTGCCGGGTCTTAGACATATATCATATTCAAAACAATTCTGACATTTTGCACTATGAAATAATGATCATAATGATTTTTTATTTTTTTATTTTTTTTTTACTCTCCTCTTATGATAAGAGAGTTAACACTGTAGATCAGTTTTAAGTGGCTTTAATCTACCAGCCCCAGTACTATGGTTTTTTGGTTTTTCCTCCAGCATTGGGGAAGGTAAATTGTCCATAAAATAAAGAATACCAGTGGAAAAGCTTGGGTATGAAGGACAATCTAGCCTTTTTTTTTTTTTTTTTTTTTAAATCTTCCTTGAAATCAATTACAGGTCAAAGGGGGAAAATGGCAGTATATTAATGTGGTTGCATCTGAAATTTTACTGGATATCTTCTGAGTATGTTGTCACATGATGTTCTTAGTCTTTTTGTGTAAAAACTGTCATAGAGAAATTTATATTTGAGAAACATCAATATACAGGTTATATTAGTGGAATCAGTGTGGTTTATTTACACCTGATTTGTCCAACTCTCTACTGATTTCCCTTTCTATACTTCATGTAAAAATAAACCATATGAATAAAAACTGCAGTGTAGGCCAAAGATGCACTTTTAAGTAATTGGATGTTGTATTAAAATGTCCCTTGGTTTCTTTTTTAGTGATGCTTCTGCTTAGAATTGAGCCAATCTGTCTTCATATTTCCTCTTCTCTACCATTATAATTGATCTGGCAGTTTGCCACGTTTAGACCCAGACAGTAATCACTTGGCATAGAGGATATTCGGCCTCCCTAATTTGACTGACAGAATAAATCCTGGTTTTAAACTGCTGTCATGTGGTTTTTATCAGTAAATAACACACATTTTATTCTGGCATGTGTACATTGAGATAGACAGCTATGTCTTTTTAATGTGCCTAGCCAGCAGCAGAGGAGGAGTCACGAAAAGCAATCGTGTTTTCATCAGCTCTACTGTAAGAGCGCAAACCTTGAAAGTGATTCTTTGGAAAAAAACCTCTAAAGCTTGAAGAAATCTGTTAAGTTTTCTTTTAGAGGAAGTCATATGTGTGCTAAACTGACTAACCAGCTGAGGAAAAGGGGCTTTACACATACAGGTTATATAAAGCATTGCAGAATATTTATATATATATTCCATACAATGGAATGCATATAATACAGTCATTGAAAAACATTACTAGTTTTGGGAAATGTATCTGTGCATGTATAAATAATTTATCTATTAGTAGTGGTAAAGCTAATATTGTGCTCAGTTGAAGTTGCACCCAGTTCTGTTTTGCCTGGGAGAGGACAAACTGTTTGGATGGCATGCCTACTGTTTCCAATTACATCCAAATAAATAATTGTTTGGTAATGAATAATCTGCTGTCAATAAACAGCAAAGTCCCCACTGCCATCAATATTATGCTAAGTCAAATCACTCTATGCACAAAGATCTCCTAGAAGCTCAAACTGAACCTTGTCAACACTGTTTGGGAATTATACTGCAAAATAAATCAAACAAAGGCAAAACAGTTGTTACATGGTTGCACGTGAAACCATCAATTTTGTTTAAAACAAACAGAAATAAGTCATTACAGTTGTAGAAATAAGTATGTTCCAGAAAACAATTAATCACAAAAATGCATACGTTTTTCACTGACTATGAAAAATTTGGGTTTACCAAGAGTAAAATATTGAATGAATCCCAACATTCAGGGCATTAAAACACAGCCTTCTGAACCCTTTGGAGTCAGAGGAGCTACTGAATTTACTGGATTTTTGTTGTAGTGCCTTAAATATAATTTTTCATCTCTGCTATAGTTTTCAACATAAATACCACATTAAAAATTAGCCTTAAGCTTGCAGCATGTTTATCAATGAGGGCTGGGTCCAAAACGTTATTAAGCATAGTTTGTTTGTATTGCGAGCTTGCAGATTGATCACTCTGCCATGTTACTGTCTTCTGTATTCACTCATGTGTTGGTACCGGGGTTGTGTTGGATGTGTCTGCCACAGGGTATGACCCTTCTCAGAGGTGCTTTAGTAACCCAGGTGGGTTGCCAATGGAATTTTGCAACCTCGGGGAGAAAATATGCTCTTTCTGCATTGAACAGAGAACTGCTGTAACAAGCTGGGCTGTGGGAAATGGGAGGGGGAGGCAAGTGAGATGCGTTCCTGGTGATTGCATTGCTAAGAAATGGAAGTGCTGCATTTTGTAGCTGTTGGATCTTTAGGAAATACAACTTTATTCTCTGTGTGGTTTTTGGTTGGTTGGTTGGCTTTTAAATGAAAAGAACGAAGGATTGCCATATCTGAGCTTAGAGGTTATGAATGTTTGGATGTTGTAGGCTACTTTGTGAATGATAATTCACCTTGTATGTCTTCAACCTTACAGTCATTAAGAATAAGGCATCCTGTTTGGTGAACAAGCATGTGTAATGCTAACCGGAAGGCTAGTAGCTTTTTTGTTTTACAAGTGTTCAGGTTTTCTCCCATAAAAATGGGGTTGCTTTGCACTCTGAGACAAGTCTAACTTATGCATTAAGATAAATGAATTTAATAATTGCTTTATGCAGAGCATCCCATTGTTCAGATACTGGTTTGCAGTACCTGAGCTACATGCATGATTGTGTATCTCGGTCTCTAGAAACCTGCTGAAGTTATGAGTGACTAAAAGAGGATAAAACCAGAATGTCCAGTTCCAGGCAGGATTCTTTACCTTCAGGATGTCCCATTAGGACATCCTAGCATTATCTTCCTAGCATTATCATAGCATTGGAAGAATACCAGATTCTCTTTACAGAGGGAAACAATCCACCCAGATATACCTGTGTTTAGCCAAAATTATGAAATTAAAGTTTAGTCTGAGACTAATCAAGTGCCCTTTTCCCCTTATTACCGTCTTATTTTTTTTTATCACAGGTGGGGTGAGGTAGGTTGCAAACATGTGATTTAGATACCTTATATTGCTATATAAAAGAGATCTGGAGCAAACACCAGAAGGTAATCAACTATATTCCCTTACCTAAAACCAGAATTTTTTATACCTAATCACCAAAACAGCCTGTAGATAGAAGTTTGACAGTCTCCTGCATCTTTCAACTGAGATATGCTGTTTGTTAGACTTTGTAGCATTTGACTATCTAGAAATTCAAGCACCTTCTCTGGCAGAAGGAAGATGGGAGACCTTTAGTTTATTTTTATAACTTCACACTTGTCCATTTTTATTTTCCTAAGGAACCAAAGAATAACTAAATTTCTGAAAATGTCAGATTTTAAAAATATTACTTAATAGTGATTTTGTATAATACTACCTTATCTTTTTTGGAATTTTAGGTCATTACACAGGATAGATATAATGATGACATGTATGGTCAGGCAAATGTCAGAGCTGTATTATCACATATTATCACAAAGAAAGGCATTGCTTCCATAGCAGCAGGGAGTCTTCCTGGAAGTTCTTGACTCTTCTGAGTCCTCTGGGAAACCTTTGTATCCAACTCTTCTGCTACTCTTTTGTATAGCAGCTTTTAATTACTACAAGAAATGCAACAGAAGAACCAGCACGAAAAAATATTTTGGTTTATTTTTATGTACGGATCACAAGTCATGATACTTAATTTGAATATTGCTGGTACGTACCGATACAATGCTTTTTGTATTGTTGTCCATTGTTGGCAACCATGGATAAAAACCTTATCTTTCTGGAAAAGAAAAACTATTGAATAATTATTCTCAAAATTTGCAATCATAAAGCTGAAAAAATTCACTTTACTGAGAAATAAGTTCTGTCATTTTTGAATGAAAATGTTTGAGTCTATTTCTCAGGTTTATGTAATTTTCTTTTAAGGAAAAGCAGTGAGTAAGACAAATCTATCTGTTAATCAGTTCAAGATTTGTCATCATTTATCAAATCCTTAATATTTAATGGGAAAACCTGTATTACTGTGAGAAAATAGCATTTCAAAAGTTGCAAGGTTACTTTTCAGGCATTCAGCTCAAACAATAACTGAGAGCATCATGATGTGAGATTTTTCTTGCGTGCCTTCTCTGTGGATGATTATATTTATTATTCTATGGAAAAAATGATGAAGTTCCACACTATTTTATGTCTTTCTTTGCTGTGAAGAAGCACATAATTTATAGTAAATATTACAAAAATATTTCAGAAGGTTTTTAGCTAGAGCTGTTCCTCTTGCATCACCTCAAAAGTGTTTTCCATTGTGAATTATTGTATCAGGTCATATTTCCACTTCCTTTTTTGGATTTGTGTCTGCTGGCATAACTAGTCAAGGAAAGCAGGCTACAAAAGGCATCTATGCATTTTAATTTTTTTTTAAAAACACACATCAATTTACAGGAAAAAGAGCTTACCTCTTTCAAGGGGATTTGCACAAAGAATATTACTTAATCAAAATAAGGCTTCATTATGAAATCTGGATAAAATAAATATATTTTATAGCAGAGGCTTGTGTGTTTTAGTTTCTTATGCTGAGGTACATTTGGAACATAAAAGGAATTTTCAGTGAAGACAGAAATATACTTTCTTATTCATAGAAGAGTTATTTAGGATATGAAACCAAAAGCACATTGACATAACTGAATTAAAAGACTGCATTTATATGCAGTAGCATTGAATGAGTACTACATTCTTATTAGAATATCAGCACCAGAGGATGTTCCTATACATCCTTCATATTGTAGTTTAGAAACATGTGAATACATCTGAGTAATACCTTTGACCATAAAATCCTACTTAGATTATGAAAGTATGGGAACTGGTGTTGACAATACAATCTTTTATCTTGTTTAAAGTGGGGCTAAGAAGAGCCTATCTGGAGTAAAATATGCTGTAAATCACATTTCCGTTTCCCTATGACCAGAAGAAAATGTCCTTTATCAGGAAACTAATCTAAATAATGCAAAACTCCCACATTAATTATATTCTAATTCTTAAAAGAGCTAATAATAGCTTCTAAAAAGAATATAAACTCATTTTTATTTTGAGATAATTTATTTTTCATAAAATCTGTTAGGTATAAAAAAACAACATTACTTCTGTCTTGATTAGAGGTGAAAAGTTTTTGGTTTTAGAGTAACTGTACACTCCTGACCATATATAGGTATGTATTGCATGTAAAAGTATTCAATGTAAGTATTCTATTCTATTTAATGACTGTGTATTTTAAATATCTTCCCTTTAGATTTTCTCAATGATCTAGTAAGTTTTGAAGTTGTATTTGTCAGAAGTGTGTATAAAGAAGAAGCTATATTAATTGTCCTAGCTGTCTGTTAACTGCTCTACGGATTAATTTAATATAGGGGGGGAGAAAACCTCACTGGTGTCTGTGAATGCATGAAATGCATGAGTTCTCACACAGGTAGAACCATGTATTAGCAAAGGGTGCCATATGCGTTCCACAATAAAGATTAGGCATTTTTGGTGTTTTCACTCAAACTTGCTTGTATGTTCAAAGTTGCCAAGCTGGTAGTTTCTTAGTTTAATATAGTTGGTTTATAAAGCCATTTGAAATAGCCAGAGAAGCAGTTGTTTGGGCTTCTGTTATAAAAGTTGAGTCAGTTGGCTGTTCATGCCATCTGGACAGAAGAAAGGGAGGTGGGAGTGACGAGTCATGCTGAGTGTATTATCCTGTGCCATTAACAACCCTTCACTTTTCAATGGGCTAGAGAACTTATCGTGAAAACCGTCATAGCTAGTGAAATGAAAACAGAATTGAAAAAGGTTGAAGTGGAGCTGGGAAGACAAGTGCAGATGGGGACAGTAGTTGTCCTACAGCCATGGCTATGGCAGTGCTCAGACAAGGCCAACGTGCCTCTGAAGGCACATGAGCAGGGGTGGACCTCCTGCTGCTCTCTCGCACAGCTCAGTCTGGTCTTTTTTTTTTGTTAACTTCCCTTACACTGACTTTTTGGCTGGTAACTTGGACTTCCAGGTTTCTTTTTACTGACACATGGAGCTTATAGAGCTGCAAGTAAATTAGGTGTCTGAGGTGTCTTTGGGATGGCGTGCTTGAAACCCTTGGTCTGCATCTCTCTGGGTCATTCTGCAGCTTCTGGAAATTTAAACATGTGACCAAGGGCAGAGTAATGGGAGTAAAGGGCCCAGAAACATTTTTTAAGACTTTAAGATGCATTGTACTTCTAAGACACATTTCCTTCTTTTCTGAGAGATTTGGAGCTACCTGTACTTATTTTTGAACAATACATCTTGACTGGGCTACCACAGTGCTAATCCACCAGTTAATCCATGGTAATACTGATAAGAAATGTATCTACAGAACTTAAGATGTGGCCAATATATCGCTTTCCAAACACATGAATAATATTGCTGGATCCAAGTACTGTGAAGTACTGACTAGCTCGTTTGTGGCTCACTATTGACAGGCATATTAAAACCAGCAAATCATAGAACCATAGAATGATTTTGCCATCTTCAGCAATGTACAGGATTGATAATCCTAACACCTTTTCTGACTGTAAGACTCCTTTCTTTGTGCCTCAAAGAACAAATTAACTCAATTTTTCTTATAATCTTTAAAATCTTTAAAGTAGGAGTCAACTACAAATAACTGTATGCAATCATTCACTAGGCTTTAGTTTAATCCAAGTAAGAAAGTGATAGTGTAGCTGACTGCTGATCATGCTTTATGATGGTGTTAATTATCTCATGGACTCAGTACAGTCTTGACAGATTATGAAGGAAAGCCTCAGATCCCCCCTATTTTATCTTGTCTGTTTTCTTACAAGTCTATGATAACATTTCTCATCTCAATGTAAAACTTATTTCTTGCATTATTCTGGCATTTATAACATCCACATTTGTTTTATGCGTCTAATGTGTACCTTTTTTATCAGGTGAACTGGGACAATAGAGTATTATTAATGTAGTTTGGGCAGTTGAAACTTTTTTTAGTAACTCAGGTGTTAAAAACAGTTGTTAAAGTCAACACTTTCACATCAAATGTTAAGTGCTTTCATTTCATGATGTTACACTTTTGTGTAGCCAACAGCCAATCTTTCCATGTGCTGGAAGGCTGAATCACCTGATTTTAGGTGTGCAGAGTTTATCAGTTTTAAACTTTTTATATTCTCTTTATTGCTATGTCAACATAACCTGAAAATGTAATTTTCTGCAAGTATGGAGAGCAGTTCTCTGTCCCTCTATCCACTCTTCTTGGTTGATTTGATTACTGACCAGTTTCTGAGTCTAGTACAGGATTATAAGATTTTTCGTCTTTGGTTCTCGTTTGAATGTATTTACGTACACAGACCACTATATGTGTTTCTGTTACAAGTGAATATGAAGTTTTTATGAATATTCGAATAAAAACCTCCTTAGCTGGATGCATTATCAGCAAGTTTCTACTACCAGGACTCTTTTTTTTTTTTCCCAAAGGAAATCCAGACAGTGTGATTGCTCATCACCTAAGCATTATCTGTTCTACAGGAATAATCAAGAGATCATGAATCATAAAAAACTGATCTGAAAGAGACTTCAACCTATCATCTAATTCCCATTGCCCTGTTCTGTCTCTCTTCAGTTAGCTCCACAAATTTTTTTCTTCATTGATGTTTCTTTAATCCCTTGATGGAGATTCCACAATCTTGTGAAATTATCTATTCCAGTAGTACTCCTCTCCCCTTGACATTTCTGTTACTTTTCCCTAATGTCTAACCTGAATCTTTCTTGTTGCAATTAAACTCCTTTACACCTCATTTTATACCCCATGGATATGAAGAACAGATCAGTCTGATCTCATCACAGCAGCCTTTCACAAACTTCCAAACTCTGTACCGGGCTGTCCAATGAGCAGAGGCTCAAGGGCAGTGCTCCCTTGTGTTCACTTTCTGCTGTGAAGTAGGTCTTCCCTCAGGAGAAAAGGAAAGGATTCCTCAGAAGCAGGATTTTACAATCCAGTTTACTGATACAGAGATGTAATCCATCTCCTGCTGAAAAAAGGACAACCTGCTACCACATAATTTTTCCAATTTTCCAGGTCAAGAGCTAACTGCCTGTTAGTGTTCCCACTGTCACACTCACCCGCCACACAATATATAGCTGATAATGTCCGTTCCTGAAACTTGGGGAGTTTTATGAGTTGATGTGTGAACTCTGGAAGTTGTACTTTAGGACGTAAATCTGTCCTGAAGATGGTTATGTGAGTCCTGATGAGGAAGCACTGAGCAATATGGTAGTGCGTTACAGTCATTTAGTAATTTTAGTTTCTTAAAACAGATTGAAAGTTTGAGTGAACTACATTGCCTCCAATTCCTTACCAAATTTTAAAAGATTAAAGAAAAGAAACTCCAGAAAAAACACTGTGTAGTATTTGTGGTATTTTTTTTTGTGGGGCAAGGTTATGAGGTTTTTTTTATTGCCCCATTCTGTTTTTGCAAGGGGTGGAGAGGTAGATATTACCCTTTTATCATATGTGCTATTTTTGCCCATATTTTTAAATTAAAAAAAATATATCTATAAAAGAGATTTTAATACAAGACTTAAAATTCAAAAAAATTCATTTACCTCTGCAAATGTTAGAAATAACTCAAGTTCCAGGCATACTTATAGCGTGTAGTTGTCCCACTAACTACATTATTCTCAATACAGCTTTTAGGGATTGCAATTATATCCGTGGTCCACAAATACACTAAAAAGAACATAGATAACTACAGAATTAATATTATGGGTATGTATTTTCAATTTATATAATTCATACATGAAGAATTCACAGTTTGAACACTCTATTTATACATAAGCAACACCTGTCCTAAATAACAGTTTATTCAGAAGAACAGTAATATAGAGGGAAAAAAAAAAACAGTTTGAGATGAGAAAACCATATTCAAACTGGCATAAAGTTCTTCGTAATGATTTCTTTATGAGTGGCAACTTTGAAGGGTGATTCAAGTCAAGTGGACGGCATGCCCCAGATAAAATTTTCCTTACCACCAGCTCTGCAGCTACGCAGAGCTATCAGTGACCCTGGCTGTGTTACCTGGGCAGTATTTTCTGCAGAATGCATTGTTACTGGGTACAGACAATGATTTATTTCTGACTTCAGGCATACAGGCTAGAGAGGATTGTTTTTTTCACCTTCAGAAAATGTCCCACATATACCTCACCCTGTTTCTCAATGATCCACCACCGTGTAGATAATGATGCATTACACCGTCTGGCCCTGATGCTCATGTCCATTTCAGAAGTGAGCTGTGATTTAGTAAGAAAGGCAGGTGCTTAACTTTCTTAGAACAGATTATGTTTGGTTTCTTAGGAATTATAGCAAAATGGAATAGCCTTGTTGCAGGAAACAACAGCTGAGCACATGCTTTAAGATAAATCAGGGTTGAAGAGATTTATTGATTGATTAACAATATGTAATTAACTGGCAGTCGGTGAACTATACTTAGAGGATCAATGTCAGTAATAAAACAGATAAAGCACAATACGAGACACCTAGAAACTGTAAACATATTCTTACAAGTTGCTAAACGCTCTTCTGTGCTTGTAGGAAGTTCTCGCCACACTCAAACCCTTCACACAGCTGGATATGCACAGCCCACAAGCCCTGACACTGTGGGCTACTGGCACTGTGAGTGCCAGTCCCTGTATTTACACACACCCCCTACATGTGCCCACGCTACTGCCTACAATCCACTCATCAACGTGCTGGGGAGAAACGACCCTCGGAGGCCCTACTTGTTGCACCCCGTACTGCCAGCCTACTCGTTGGAGGGCAGGTACGGATGGCATTTGATGGGGACGATGCTTTGTCAGGTCTACGTGGATGTTGCAACGCTGGCAGGGCAACTTCTGGAAACACCAAACCCTGTTTGGCAGCTGCTGGCACCAAGGTTTCCCCAGTCAGAAATTTTCATGCTTTTTTAATATTTCCTTCCTAACCGACTCCTCCATTTCTCAGAAGTCTCTTGGTAAACCTTGGCTATTCTTTAGTCCAGGTGGTGATCACCTTAAGTAAAATGTCACTCTTAATTTCCTTTTAGCATTGTCAGATTGGGTGCAAACACCCTCTCAGCAGAGACAGTTTTGGAAAATCTATTCACACACACTGTGAGTCCCCCATCGCCCGCTGTTATCCAGGCCATGGCAACAAGAGCAGACTGCCCAGATTCCCCCACACCATTTCCTAAAAACGTTGGTGCAAAACTGTGCTTTACCTCACAGAAATAAATCTGGGGGGAAAAAGGGTAGAATCATACAGTGGCAAAATAAGCAGCATAGAAATCTAGGATGGGCAAATATGGATTTAAAGGTGCAATAATAATTCCCAGATTTTAATACTGGCCTCTCGGCAATGGAATGTAATATTTCCTACCATGGGTTTGTTTATTAATACCTTCCCATGGTTTCAAGGCATGTCTATACCTGAATATATCTTCAGCCTGATGCACGTTTAATTTAATGAGCTTTTGGATTTTGGTCTTTTTGAATGCAGAAGGTAGATGTTCTCCCCCACAATATGTGACTGTAGCTACAAGAATATATCCCATAGTTCTTCATGCAAGAATGTCCCATGATGAATGAGGACATAAAAGAACCATAAAGCTGTAAAATTGTGAGCATTCAAAGAAATGTATTTTTCGAGGAGTATTTTTCTTTGCTATTACATTAACCTAGCCTGGTTACTGGCTACATGTTTAAGTAATCTAAGCAGTATAATTTACTGATGAGTTATGAATGGTTGAATTACCCTGTTCCACTAAATGTCCCCATTTCAGGCTTCAGTTTTCACTGTGCTTTTTTGTCAAGGCTTAGTGACCGCGTGTATCACTGCACTGCTAAAAGATTCTGTGTTTCCTCTTAATGGATGCTTTGGGCAAAAAACAAAAGGTGGAAAAATTACTGCTACCTAATGATCAGTGGTAGGTTCTGTTCTGTGATTCCTCTGGGTTAACTCAACCAGCTAATCAGTAGGGCATAGTTAATGCAGGGACTGCCACTTGAAATGAAGACTAGGGAGCTATGCAGTTTTTTCCATTAGAGAATTTCAGTCTTCTGTGCAGAAGTAAAAAGGTAACGTTGAAATTTCTCTTCAGGCATCCTTCTTAGATTGACTTAATTGAAATCACAAAGGACATTTTGAGCTTTTAGTGGACTCTAACTAACCTGTTGTGGTAATGAACATAATTATTGTGGCTTTCTTTTTTTAACCTGCAGCAAGTTGTGATCATTGAGCTTTGTCTCACATTATTCTTCTGTATTAGTAGCATGGACATCATCATTAGTACATCATCTAGATGTACTAAGAATGAAAGCATTAGTACATCATCAGAAAGAAAAAGGTGTAGTCACTTTTTTCAAATGAGGATACAGGTATCTTTCAGATGTTTATTATTCTTTTTGTGTAATTGCATAAATTTACAATTAGTATATTAGGGGTGGATCCTATATGCTTTGTTTTGCTTAGAAAGAAAATTGTGCTTTTTTTTCCAAACAGGATCTGCTGGCATACACAGTCCTGGATTTTCAGCTTTCCTAGTTTATGTTCTGTTGATTTTAGATTGTGAACTCTTTATGGCACAGACTGTCTATCCCCGTTTATGTTTATACAGTGCTTCACATGATGGGAGTCCAGTCCTAACTGGAGGCACCTAGGGAAAGTACCATTCTTGACGGGTTATGTAATTTATAACATACAATATACCTATCTGAAAACAGTAAGGTTTGAGATAGATAAGCAGAATTAATACAAACAGTTTACGTAATAAAGACAAGAGAAATACATTTCCAAGGATATCTTACCTTCATGACTGTGGATTTGAAAAATGAATAATAGATGTAAGATAGGCCCTTTTTATTGCCTACCTAATACCTCCAACATAAAACTGTAATTGAGCATAAAAACATAAATTCTTCTAGCACAAAACATTTCTTATTAAGATAAACCTGTCAGTATGATGATACAAGCAATAACCTTGGATTACATGAGTGTGGGCTAGAAATCTTTATAACTAATCTCACAAAAGTCCTCCTGTATTGACTTATATTTTAAGAATCAATTGCTTCAGATTTTCATTGGATTGAGAAATTGGTTGAGAAGGCCAGAATAAAATGCATATAAAATACTGATGTCCTTACTTCTGCTTTCTGAAAACTTCAATCATGCAGTTTTAGCACAGGCACTATTACTGCGATTTGCTCTTTTTTTGTTGTTTTCATACCATTTATGTGCATTCAAGTGGACCTGAAAAAAAGCCAAAAAAGCAAAAAGCAGGGCTTGACCTAATTGCAGATTTGCATCTGAAATTCTGCAGTTGTAAATACAGTACTCTCTACTGTCTCTGCAATCTACATTTTAATTTACAATTTAGGATATTAACTCCATACATTAACTCCATTTAAAAGTAACTATCTGGTGCCATCGTCTTATATTAATCATTCATTTTTCTGAATCAAACCAGAGCTGATTCACTATTTTTTATATATCCTGTATTAGACATAAACATATTTAATGTTATAATGCAATATAATAATAATGTGCATAGTAAATGGCTGTTTCTTGAAAAAAAGGTGTCTCTCCTGGTACTTGAACTTCTACATAATGACAGTCTGAGAAGTCCTATATAATGTGGAATAGAGACTGGAAGACGCTCTGTTTGTTGGCTCATATTTTTTTGTTACTGTATATGGGTTTATGTTTTTATCACCTGCTTCTTGAAAGCCAAAATAGAATTGTCTTTCCACAAAATAGCAAAAAATAAAGAAATTATATTGTAAAACCAGCAACAGAATATTTTAAAGTTTCAAATGATTACTGTAACATTTCAACTAATATGTGATTTCATGAAAGCTGAATTTTTAAGCACCTAAATTTATAGCTAGATTTTATTTGAAAATGTCCCTGAGTGAAATGGAAGTCATTAGTAAGTATGTAATGCAATGAAAATCAAAGAAGGGTCACAGCACTTTTAATTGGAAAGATTCAGTTTGTGTTAGAGACAGTATGTTTGGTCTCCCAGTCTTTTTTGTGGTGAGTTTAGTTGGTGTAAATGAAATGAAAAATAAATATCCTAAACATGTAGACAAGCTAAAAGAGAACCTTCTTTTTACCTACAGTATGTACGTGTAGGCAGTAAGATACAAATTAGTATGTCGTTTTTGTTAAAAGCCTGTTCTCCAAAAGTATTCAGTCAGCTTCAGTCCTGTCTTTCAGTACATTTAACCGGGAATAAGCTTCCTCAAATGCACTTCATCCCTGTTCTAAATGAATTCTATTAAAGAACAAGGAAGCTCAGCTCCAAACCTGTAGAGTTTTTTGGGTTCTCTGTGTGCTGATTTTTTACCAATGCTAGGTAGATCCATTGCTTTTAAGATAAGCATAGAAATGGTTATTATGAAGAGGACTGTCAATTTGTGTGTCTTGTCTGTCTAAAAACCAAAATGTTAGTAGCTCATTCCATTAATGGGGATCCTATTGCAAGTAACACTGAAAGAAATTATATGCTCATTTCTTTCTCAGTGTCATATAGAAATAATTTGATGGGTGTGGGCATGCAGTAAGTGTGTATAACACTGGTTTTCCAAATGCCACTTTTTCAAACTGAAAACACATGGCACTTGTAATCAAAAAATGGTGCTCAAACCCTGCTTCAGAAATTATATTGTACAAAACCACTTAGAAAGTGGGTATTCCCCATAAGAAATTTGAACTTCCCCCTAGTTTAAAACAGTAGAAACTTTATTTAAGTAAATGGAAAACTGTACCTGTACATACAGTTTTCAACAAATTTATGCATGGAGCAAATGTCAGGAAATTCCTTTGCTCCTTTTCCTTGTTTAACCTGCCAGTGGCTGTGAGCAAAGAAACAAGGTACCATGGGAAAACCCTGCAACCCCCTGGAAAAAAAAATAATAAAAAAAATCATCTTCATGTGATGCAATTCTGAACCAAAGCAAAAGTGCTACAGTCTGGGAAATTTTCTTCCATTTCTAATCTATGGTAGTTTTTTTTCCTGTGATTTGATAGTTTTAGTTGCCCTGAGGCAGTTGGCTCTACTTTTTAATCTCCGAGTTCTCTGACTTGAAGCCACGTAGCCATGGCCATTATGTTCCAGTGATTTCACTGTTGCAGATTTTATGGCTTGTCTCAATATACTGAATTTATATATATGGAATTAATTAGAGTGAGGGTATCAATAGTTCAATTCCCCATCCGGCAATTCAGTGCTAGTAGCAATTTAAATCTAGGAAGGAAAAGAGTCTGTGTTACTTCATAGGGAAGGATCTGAGTGAGGTGGTGGATGGATGGATAATTAGACTGCAGGTTCTTCTGGATAGCAACTGTTCCTTACATTTGTGTTCATTTAATGTTAAACAGAACAGATCTCTGATCACGCAGCAAAATTAATGGAGTTCAACTGAAAACCACTTAAACTCTGTATCTATTAAAGACAGAGGTCATTTTGCTGCAAATGGCAGTGATGACAAGAATAAATCCCCACATATAAGCAAAAGCCTCTAAGGTTTAGGAAAGCTTCTATAAAAAATGTTATTTGTTTTCTTTAAATATAAATATGGCTAATGAAAGAGAAACAATCCAAGTGAAGAGAAACGGAATGCTGACAGGCTAGGTGGTCATGAAGATGACAGTACCAGAGTTTCTCACAGTCTCACAGCATCATTTACTGCATTTATCATACATAGAAGTGACCTTTCCAAAAACAGTTAAAAATAAAAGAAACATTTGCCCTAGATTTTTCTAGCAGCGTGTCACTGAATGTTTACATTATAAGCTGAAAATAGTTTGCTAAGTAGTCAGAATTTAAGAGCAATTTAGATTAAACCTTTTCATGCTCGTTTGTGCAATGCCTCTGGTATTTTAGCAGTATAAAAAGATTTTCTTGGCTTCAAACCATTGGATCAGGCTGATTTTGACATCCTTAATCTCTCTTTAAGAGCATTAGATTTTTTTTTTTATTTAAAAATCTGAGTGATAAAAGGTAGAAAGAAGTAATTTTCTAGAAATAGTCCTTTTTAAAAAGTAATGTCAGCAAATGCTGTGGATAAAAGAAATGACTGAATTCTAAGCTAATGGTGCCAGAGGTAGCACAGACATGCGGAGTTTGCAAGGTCTAACAGTATGGTTTTGAATCAAACGTGCAGCCTTGAGCTGACTAGTCCACATGCTCACAAATGTGCAGGGAATCCAGCCCCAAGCTAAGAAGCCTCATTGCAGGGAAAGGCAATTCCAGAAGAAATAGTTTTGAGGGGTCTGCAGCATGTTAACTCAGAGCTAAAACCATAACCCACTCATTAGTAGCATTGACTGTTCCTGGTGCAAGAATAATACTGCTACCAGTGTGAGAATGATTCTTCAGTTGTGTGGCTGTTTAGGCCAGTGACTCACAAGAGTTAATGATTAGTACGTATTACATTTAATGAGCCGTCCTTTTGGATATTAGCAGGAGTTAAAGGTGCTTTCGCTTCCACCATACAGCTATTGGTAGCACCCAGGTGCACTCCAGGTTATGATTTAGTGATGGTAAGAGAGAAAATCATAGTTTATAAAATCTTCAAACACCAACATTGGTGAGGGAAGAAAGAATGCTAGTTACCTAGCTATAGTACATCAGTGCTACAAGGTGATCTGGATGGTACATAAATTTGGCTAATATGACCAGTATCTGTTTAAATAAAGATTGATGCCAGGCCATGCGTCAATGAAACATTTGTTGTGCCAACTTTTACAGGACTGTATTTGGAAAACAAAGAACCTAAGGGTCATAAAGGATGCTCTTCAACTGATCATGGCCTCCAGCGTGATGTGGTGGCTAATACAGCAAATGTAATTCCTGTATACAGGCAGAGGAGCATGAGTTAAAATTGCACCTATATACAGCATTAATTAGAGCATTATTGGGAAGTGATGTTCATTTCTGGTGTCTATATTTTGAGAAGAATGTTGGTAATTTGGAAAGAATTTCAAGAGCAATATAAGATCTTGGAAACCTGTCCTATGGTGGTAGACTAAAGACAACAAATCAGATTTTTTTTATCAAAAAAGACATTTGTAAGGTTACTTGAACATAGTCTTCAAGTATTAACATGAAAATGAATTACCTTATTATAAAAGGGTTTTAAATCTAACAGGCATAGAAGATGGAATACATGGAGGCTCTGTACTGCTCCTGGCCGCGGCAAGGCTCAACTAGAAATATTCAAGCTAGACAAAATTAGGCTAAAAGTAATGCACATTTTTACAACGAGGCTAACCGATTTTGCAGTTTATTTAGAGGTATGAGGAATTCTCAGTGACATAGAAATTGGCTGTCTGAGCAATGTGTGTTATGTTTCAATCTGAAGTTATTAGGAGCGTATAGGAATCAGTTGGGTAAAAATGTATTGCTCATTGTACACGAAAGGAGGCAGCACACAAATAATACCTCCATGCCTTCACTCTGTTAAGTAAAATTCTGGCATCGTGGAAAACAGTGAGACGAGGATTTTAACTATGAAGTACTGAGAAAAAACTAGAGCAAATTTACCAAAATTACAATACTGCAATATTTGTTGATAAGGTGTCAATAAAGCATGTTATATACCTGGAAAACACAAGTATAAATGTGAATGATGGGCTCTAAAGTATTTGTTATCCCTTAAGACTGAGATAATAAAATTTATGGTAAAATAAAAAGTTTAAAAGGTAAATTCAGTGCAAGATTTATTAAATAGGGTATAAAGCAGACAACTTGATAGGCCTATAAGAAAACTAAAGTACTCTGCCACTCTGCCACCCTACCACTACAGTGCCACATGGATATACCAGTGTTGCTCTCATATGTGAAGTATCAACCGTAACTATGCATCAGAAGATTAAACAAGCCCAATTGAGCAGCCTGCCAAAAGACCTAATTGGGGCACTCCCCCATAAGTTGTGCAGCGTGGATATGGCGTGAAATGCGATGCTAGTAAAAACCTCACATTTAACACTCCAATATATTGCAAACACCAGAATGACACGATGGTGACATTTCTCTCTATACTGGAATAGCATATTGGATAAATTGTAGGATCTCATTGCCTGTCTGTGACTAATTCCTGCATGAATTTTGGCTGGACCTGCATAATTAGCCACCAGTTTATAGCAGAACCTTCTACTATTCTTTAAATGCTGTTAAATTTCATCTTTTACGGTTTCAAATTTCTAGATCACCTAGCTCTTCTTTAATCCTACGCTGTCTGATGATGCCTCCCAACTTCAGAAAGTACAAATTGACAAATTTAAGTGTCTATAAAGTCAGAGTCAAGGAATTACAAAGCTGTTAATCCCAAAGCCAATCCTTATGGAATTTATTCTATCATAACTGATTGTTTTCTCCTTTTTAGCTTTTAAGGTCTTACATTGGAGTAATACAAGTTCTACATTTTCATTGCAATGTGTTAGCTCCACTGGACTCCAGACCAATTAAATTTTCATTTTCCAATCTTAAAAGAAAAAACAAACAAGTAAAAGACCACTTCCTGTTTCATAGAAAGATACGTATTTGGCTTGGCACAGAATTTAACAACTTTGTAAACTTATGTTGCCTTTTATCACATTTTTCATTAATTTTATCGGTTCAATTATACTTTCCTTTCAAATTTCTTGTAAAGCCTTTCAGCTCTTAAGGTAAGATTAATGAGCCTCACCAAGATCACTTATATCGGTTTCTTAAATATGCTTGGTACTTGCTACTCTGCAGTTATAAGCTGTTTTCCTGAGTTTGTTAGATTTGTTAGTAATACTTGTTCTTGGATTTGTGCTTTCATGTTCTGGTTTTCCAGAGACCAGAGGTGATCCAGTCATAGTGGGATATTAAACTCTCTGGACGGTGTTTCATGCTGAGATGTTGTATTCTGTTGTATTCTCATTCCCATTAGCCTTCTGTATTTGCTTGGTTTTGATTATTATTTTTAATTATGTATCAGATAATATAATCCAGAAAACCAAGAGAAAGGCCTGTTCATTATAAGGAATGCTGGATACGTACTAGGATACATCTATTGTTATGATCATTTGTATTCAAGAAAGACTAATGGAGAATGAAACAATAAAGAAAAGCCTCTTTGGCGTTTCTGGGCTGCTCAGATTAAGGCAGATCCAGTTAAACTGTTTGACTACTTTGGGAAGATTCAAATACCTAAGTTAAGATGCATTCATTTAGGCATCTGCAGGGCTACTTGGCTCCTGTTTGTGTCACCAGACATCCAGTCAATACAGACAGTGCAGCGTTGAGGGTCATGAGAAGCAGAGAGGAAATAGTGACTCTTACCCAAAAGCAGGCACCTATGACTTGATTCTGTTTCCTACACATTCCTGTTTCTTACCTGCTTTCCAGGTGTCACCACCTGGTGAAGTGCATGGTCTCCCATATGTCCTGTGCCCTATCTGCAAGCCCCACAAGCAAGGGGATATTGCGGTGCATCTCAAGTGACACAGAGTACCTTCTCTATGGGAAGGGAAGTGCATTTCAGTGTGTAACATTACTGTACATCTAAGCATAAAAAATCATAGAAGGGACCTTAAAGATCATCAAGTTCCAATGGTTCCCCCCAGCCATGGGTAGGGACACCTCCTACTAGAACAGGTCGTTCCAAGCCCCATCCAGCCTGGCCTCGAACACGTCTTGATGGGGGCATCCAAGACTTCTCTGGACAGCCTGTTCCAGTGTCTCACCACCCTCACAGGAAAGAATTTCTTTCTAGTATCTAATCTAAATCTCCCCTCTTTCAATGTAAAACCATTACCCCTTGTCCTGTCACTAGATTCCCTGATAGCTCTACTGTAGGCCCACCTCATATGCCATGATACTACATGTCTGTCTCTCACCTGTCTGCAGTCTGCAGACATTATGACTTCTGCATTTCTCTTCTATTGCTGAGAACTGAAGAGAGTCTGCCATATACATAAGACAATAAGCTGTCTAAAGCTGTCTAAAAAGCTGGGAATCACAGAATCTTCATGGTTGGAAGGAACCTTCGAGATCATTGAGTCCAACCATAAAAGGACAGGAAAGACAAGGATAAACATACTTCCTTATTTCTGGAGAAGGAAGGTGTAAAAGGGAACACTAATATTTTCAGCATGCTTTTTTTAGTAGCTATATTTGTTACACATTTGACATGAATTAATTCTCTGTATTTTTATTTTCCCAATAATTGATTAATTCCATAATTGATCGATTGCATATGTACTTATTGACAGAACTGGTTAACTCCATTACTGATTATCTATGTTATGGATTCATAATACTTTATTTTTCTCCATATTTACTTTATACAGTACTTGACTCATCATATAATTTACTCCACAGCTTAATTAAATCATTGCACTATACAGCAATTCCACGGTAATTGCTTTCAAGGTAATTGATTCCTTGTCAGTGTAACCAATCGTAACTCACCTGTCATTCTTCACAGTCCACTTTCTATTTCTTCTTTCCTCCTCAAAACTGTCCTTTTTTCCTCCTTTTTCTGTAGTTCCCATTAACTCTATGCATCATTCTTTCCACTGTCCATGAATTAGTTCCCCATGTCTTTCCCGTTTGGCTAGTTATCTCCTGCTGCCAGTCATGGTTATGTCTTAATTTTCTACTAATGGAGTTGGCATTTATACTATGAGAAATCATTTTGGTTTCGTAGGAATAGATTGCTGATACCCAAAGGCTCTACTTCAAAAGCAGCCTATGCTGGAATGAAAAAAAAAAAAGATATTATTAGGAAAAATATAAGCTTGCACATTTAATTTGTTGTTGGAATACCATCCTATACATTCCATCTAACAGCAAAATGCTTACATTAACATTGGAGGTCTTTCCATGAGAGTCTGTAGAAAGGTCAACAAGTGTCATCAACTTATGTCATTGATATTGAAGCTTCGTAGTGGATTACCTTCATACTGAACTGTATCCTTTGTAGGTGTTTTATACCTTACACTGAATATTAAGAAGGTGGAATTGAATTAAATTAGACACTTTGATTATTACAGTTGGTTTTCTGTCTGGGAGAGAATGTCTCTCTAAGTAGACTGAGGATAGAGACTGATAATATTTGTAGTAGATCCAAGCCCACATTGGTTACCATGTTCATACGATGCATTCAGTGAGGTTCCATTTACTCAGCTGCTGTGTTTTATACACTGGGGCATTGAGATGACTGAGGCCCCGGTGCAATGCTCACAAAGATAATTGCTAGGATGTGTCACATAATCTGAAGATGCTTTATATAATTAATTTCTAACATGTTTTCAAATACTACTTCCCTGTATGGAGGATGTATGAGATGTATCTGTGGCCAGCCTTAATGGCTTAATAGGCATGAGTCAGATGGGGAAATAGTATGCAGTATTTCAGGAAACACTTAGCAAGGGTAGGATTGACCAAAACCAGTTTTTCAAATTGAAAAAAAAGAGTCACTTTGTCAGAGTCATTTATCCTACCACTTTATCTTAATTAACTGCAGATGTAGCCTGGGTGAGTGTTATGTTGCCTGTTGTGTCTGTGATAGTTTAAATGCATCAAATACTTTCGTGGATAAATGATTAAAGTTTTACATGGCTAAAACTAATCAACTACTCAAGACCTGATCAGCTGTTATTTTTGCCAGTAACCTTTCCACTGCTAATGCAATTTGCTGTAATATATACCTACCCCTTTTAGGTGGTCCAAGGTCATCAAAATAGCTTCATCATTGTCAGCTTCCATGTAGCTTCAAAGACTGCTGTTCTTATTTCAGACCCAAGGACAGGCTTCTGTGCCTTAAAGCCTCTCTTCATCTGTCTGTAGTAGCCTATAGGCATCTGGTCTCCCTAAAACTGTGTTTTGATCCCATCTTTAGACTATCTCAGTACAATGGCATTGCTGTTTCACAAGGCCAACCTATTCATCTAGGTTCCTTCTATAGCTACGGGGATGGATGCTCTGCAGGTGCTAAATGCTGTGCTGATCTGGGAGGGAGTCTAGAGAATTAATTTAGGTTAGACATTTTACTTTTATGTAGGTAAAGGGATAAAAATCCAGACAAAAGCTACTGAGCCTTTAAGTACTAAACTTAGTTTCTACACCACTCAAGGAGAGTGGTTTTCAAGACAATCTGAGTATGGAAGTTGATTTTTAGAGTGCCTAAAAAATGTCTGTTAAATTAGAAGCTCATTTCAGTTTAACTGTGGTGTCGCTCCACTAATTCAAAATCATAAAATATGCAGTGTTTACTTGCAAGAGTCATCTCGTATTAAAAAGAAAAAATCAGCTACATCCTGTATGTACGTACTAGTCATCGGAAAATACATATTCTTTCTCCAGTCAGATGTTACTTACACATTTTTTATTTTTTTTTTTATTATATGCATTATTTATGAGGAAATACGTAAAAGCTTGGCTATGGGGTACATTCATATTGTCGCATGCATGATAATTTTTAAAACCCACATTATTTAGTGGATAGACCTGCGAGACTGCTCCACTGAATAAATAGAAATCTTGGCACAGTCAACAGTTTGGCAAATACATGCTATTTGCATAATCCTTTTCACAGAAGTATGCACAATATTTTTGAGATCTGTTTGTGAATAGTGTTAATTAGAAAGGCAATTTATCTTCTAATGGACCCTAAAAGTGATTATGGTGTCCTCAGTTGTTGCTCCTTTGTTTACAGATTTCAGCTCAAGAGATTTTAGGGAATATTCCTTTTGTCAGTGTAGGTGTAGCGCTAAAAGTCCATGCATATGATTTTCTAGGGTGTTAAATCACGTTTCCTCCACTCTAAAGGTCTGTATTACGTTAGTTTCAATACCAAATAACTTTTGATTTATATATATTGTGAAAAAGTTTGAAAGCAGTGCTCCTCCATTCTCCCTATTTTTCTTTAAGTTATTTCTGTGACAAATGTGGATGTTAAATCTTGAACTTCTGGAAACGTTTCGTCTTGAGTTATACCTCCTGAAATGCAGATTTATGTTTTTGAACTGCTGATTAATGAAGCTATGATATTTGTGAGTGAAGTCAGATTCTTTGATATGATAATTTTGATGAAGCTCAACAGTATGTAAACTTCTTTGTCATGTAGTCTTTGTTCTGCCTTGTATCATATTGATGTAAGTCTACATTAAACGACAGGAAAATCCAGTGACTATTTATGTAATGACTATGTGATATGTTTTGTAAGATTGGATAGGTTATAGTTTCTATTAAATGAAAAAAGAAAAGGAAAAGGAAAAAAAATACAGTTTGTACTCCTATATTTGGATCTGCTTTGAGAAGGGTAACTTACTTTCAAAGTTCTGGTTTTGCCTGGCTTTCCACATGGCAGCTGAGTGTGCTCCATAGCAGGAGTCAGTAGATCCATGAGGAGTGAGGCCTGAACAAGTTGTCTGCACATTTATGCAGATTGCCTAAGGAAAAACTCGCAGTGATCGCTGTCCCCTGTTGTTATCTGAGAGAATGATTGTTCTGACAGAGACAATTGCTGCCCCAACATTTCTGTTAACATAAAGATTGATTCTGCCCTTTAGTTTCTACATGAGGTCTTAGTGCAGTTCCTAAAGTGTGGTTCCTTTTCCCTTGTACATACTTGCTTCGCTTCTTTCATGCTTGGCATTGGTAAACATATTCCAAAACACAGGAATTAAAACTGTGGACAAAGAATGCTGCTAGGTACTCTATTTCTTCAGATTGACATACTTGGAGGCCAGCGTGTGGATATATTTTCAGAGAGAGGCTACAGAAAATATAGATTAGGGATGGCCTTCAATCAGGATCTGGTGTTGAAGTATTGTTGCCATCACTGTGGGTTATTATCAGAGAAACAACATGTATTTTTAGTTGGGGAAGAGTCTAGAACAGGATTTTTTTAGTATGTGGTTGATAGATCTTTGTAGGGAAAAGCTTCAATTCCACTTCCCAGGGATATATATTCGTCCTTAGACGAATCAGAATGCTGGGAATGATTTGGTACAACAGCTGAAGAAAACATCTGTAATCCCTTCCGACAACCTAAGTTATTTAGTGTTTTTAAAGGTAATTTGATATTTCTTATTACAATCATCTTCAGAAATTCCTAGCACAAAATAAATCTATTCTTCATTATATTTAGCTTCTCCACAGTAGGGGCTTTAAGGTTTTGTAAAAGAAGCTGGATATCAGTGCCAGAGGCCAGCAAATAATGAGATGACATTCCACTAGAAAGGACTATTAAAAAAATTAATTTTTAAGATGTCGAATGCAGTCTGTATGCAAACAAAATTAACAAAAAGATACCATGCCATTTTCTCTATGTTATTTTTGTACTGCTATGAGGTTTTTTTTTCAGACAGTAGTTGTTTGAAGAAAATGCAGTTACTCCCTGAGTCGTGACAATGATTGAGAGCTGGTTGAGAATCCACCTGCTTGAGTAGGCTTGTTTTGTCACCAAATGCATGCTTCTGTAATCTACAAACCAAGTGTAAGACAGGAAAATTTATTCAAGCAAGAAATACAAACTTACCTCTCGCTGATCAGGATTCCCAACAATTCATCATTTTAATGTATGCTTTGCCTCAGCATAAAAACTTACTTACAGGGCTTCAACTTTGATAGGACATGTTGAACAAAGTAGCACTGCTTAGAGAACAAGTCCTGTTGCAGTTAGCACCGCAGTTAACCTGATGAATTCTAATACTGAAAATAATTTACTGAAAATGACCTGTCATAGTATCACCTATTCAATGACCAGATGGGAGGGAGTGAAATCCCCCTCAGACACAGCTGCAGAATCAAACAAAGGTCACAGGGTCACATTGCAATATTGAGCTTGTTTTTGCTTCCGTTCTTTATAAGTCTATGAACTTCTGACTTTGTTATTTAGTATGTTTGATATATTGATTAGTAAAGGGTTTCTTAGTTCACAGCACTGGCAAAGCATAGTAAGGCTAGAAATAAACACCTCATATCTTATTTGCTGTATTAAAAATAATCTTTGAGACAAAATTTGTTATTGCTTTTCTTTCCCAGCTGGAAGGAAGTAATCTAGATCTTCAAAGCTGATTTCGTATGGGTAAATAAATGGATGTTGTATGTCAGGCATGGGTGACTCTTCCTATCAGAGTCCAGTACTCTCTGACCATCTTCTTTTAGATATTGCAGGTACAGAAAGTTTAGTGTCTTACACCAAACTTACTTATTTGAAGTTCTAGGATGTTACATGGCATTTTTGAGTTAGCAGAGTGATAAAACAACATACTTAAATCACAATATTGGGACATATTCCATTTTGCAGAATAAAGCAATTTCTACATATGGTCAAACCACAATGTGAATATTATTCCCACTACCAGTCTGAAAAATATGCTCACTGTTATTACAGTTGGTGTTCCCAGTGGCCAGAAAAGCATACTTTGAGTGAGGAGTCAGCTCGAGCTCATTGGTACGTCCCAAGCTCTTTTTGCTCTTTGTTTTATTTTTCTGTACTCTTAGTTTGGCCAAGGTGCATATATACCCCTCCAGAGCTGGTCTGGCCCATGCAGGAAGACACTTTCTTGATTATCTCGGGGATGAACCCTTACACAGCTGGATGGTTCACTCTATTGACATAACCAGTTGATCCACTAAGCCGATTGCAGCTTGGCTGGTCCTTTTATCCAGACTAAAGCCACCTCTGCCTTCTTTTATGGAGCTAAGTTCAGCTTTCTTTGCAGTCCCATTTGCCAGCTGCTCCCTACATCCTCCCCTCAGCTTCCAAAGCACATTGCCTTTGGCCATCTCCTTTGAGCCTTCTTCCATTGTAGGGGTTCTCTGATTGATTACAGGTCCTCAAAATGATGCATGATTATAATTTAATATCTATCACCAAAGGAATGTCTTAGTGGCATCTTTGCCAGAAGTTCTTCCTTCTACAAGCAAATCAAGCTGTATCCCCGGTGCAGCTGATGGTTCTCTGAACACATGAACACAACAAGGTGTCTCACATCAGTGAATTACAGCAAGAGGTCACTATATTAAAAACTTCAGACAAGCAGGTCCTAATTGTCAGCTTGACAGCAGTCACTGTGGATGCTGATATTGAGTGAACACAGATCAGACTGAAAAGAGATGGTTAATTTTTTCTTTAAGTAAATAGATTTATAAAATCATAATAATTGAATAAAAACCGTGCAGCTGCCATTCAGAAGCTGTTGCTGAATCAGGTCAGTCTGCCAAATTATTTTGTCAGAAGGCTTTCCTGCAAGATTCATTAAATCAGCAAGAAGGTTCCTGTCTTCTTTGTATCTACAAAACAGGTACAGAATGTACTCAAGATACAGAAGTCAAGTGTCTATGTCCGCTTTTGTTATTTGATTCGTTCCATTTTGGGCCTAACAGCTGCTGTGTGAATTACCATAGGTTAACTTAGAATTTCCTCCTGGTTTCATCAGTTTTGGCTGGCAGTAAAGAAAAGAAAATGAGCATTCTTGGCTGTTTTTCCTGTATTATACTTGCGTATTTATTGCAGAAGCACCTGGGAAGGTTTTTCAGTATTCCAGGTTAATATAGCAAATACCTAGACAACAGTTAAACCTGAGTTTTTTAAAATTTTAGTTCAATCAATGGCAAAATTCTCCAGTGAGGTAGAGTGTAGCCCTTCTGGAAAACTCAACAGAATGATGAATACAGATCGTTAACAGTCCTGAAATCTGTTTTCTCACATCTTCGAATAATATCCTACCGACGCACTGAGAAGCAGGCTCCTTCCTCCCCTTTTAAAAACAGTACCTAAATCTGTCATTTTACTTTCATTGCTTTGCTTTTATAAACTGCAGTAGGACAGAAATGCAAGTACTTCTTGTGCAACAAAATTATGGTCACTTATAGATCCCCACTCTAGACCCTTTTCTGCTCTCAAATTTAAGGCCTTGGGGTTTATTTTCTGTTACACTTAAGGATGTATGTCTGTGTCGTATCTATTGAGAAAATGTATTTTCCATCCTGAAAAGAGAAAATATAAATCACAATTACAGGCTGGAAGGAATGCATCCTAGACTGGGATGCAAACCTCATGTTTTGAAGTTTTGCATTAAAATTTGAAAGATAAATTTATTTTGAAAGAATAAAAGAACGTACTTGGAAAAATTCAGAATGCTGCATACTAGCTTTTCTGAAATGGAAATATTTATCAAGTCTCAATGCATGGAAATTTCCTAAAAGATTTTCAGGGGAAAATTAACCGGTTTGTCAGAATGCTACTTGTTTTGACATTCCATAACATGTTTTCAGTCTGTATATTAAATATTATTCTATTACTTGAATCGAGTACTATTGATATTCATAAGAATGACAGTATCAGTAATGTTCTGTTAGGTTTTATATTCAGAGGATTTTTTTAGCAAGTATCCATTGGTATGTACTTTAAAGACATATATGTCTTTATCAAAGCCACAGGATGATACAATCTGTTTTAATATGCTGATATTTTCATTTATACATATGAACGTGTAGTTGGTCAAAGACTTGGGAAAAGATAAATGCTAGAAAATTACATCAAAATTACCCAGAAGTGCTAATTTTTAATAACTTAATGAACTAACAATCCTCTTTGAGAAAAACCAAAACTGTTATGATTTCATGTTGATAATTATTTATAATGTGAGCCAAATATTTATATGATAAATTCTAAAATATTCAAAATCCTGTACTCTCAACCAGATGGCAATATTACACCCGTAGCATTTTATAATTTTAAAACCTACTGAGTGAAATCTTGGCCCTGCTGTGGAGAGCATTCTGTGGTGAAAACAGGCACCCTCCCATGTGCTTTACCCATTAGTCACCATAGTCCAGGCATGGCTGACCTGAGGCTCTCAAGCCAGTTGCAGCTCAGAAGACAAAGGCAGCATTTGTAGTAGGGCTGTGGCACAGGACAGCTTAGAGATGTCTGGTTGCATGAAGGCTCCTGGACAATCCCTTTCTGTGGAAAATGAGCACATGGAGAGATTGGCCATAGGTATGTA
This sequence comes from Jacana jacana, assembly GCA_013400555.1. Taxonomy (NCBI): domain Eukaryota; kingdom Metazoa; phylum Chordata; class Aves; order Charadriiformes; family Jacanidae; genus Jacana; species Jacana jacana. The sequence goes on along the minus strand of VZTM01034696.1, from coordinate 23,333 downwards.
ACAATCCATTTTTAAATCCTACTTCATCTTGTCCTTCAATGAAGAGGCAGGGATCCTTAGAAACCCACCCATGGACTGCAGCACATTAAGCCCTGTGTCTGTCTCTCTGGTGCATGTGGAATGAATCTTGTGGCTCTGGTACTTTTGGAGTGTGGTTCGTTGGGTCAGGACTGTTGATACTACATCAGCTGTATTGCTTTTGGCTCCATTTTTAAAATAATGCTTTTTTGCCTAATTTTTGTCTGATGCACTGATTCTTAAACTGTGTGGTTGAATAGAAAGAGATTTAATGAGAATGTCAGAATGATCAAAACATTTTTCACTTTACATTACTTAGGGACACAGAAACATTTAGTACTGGTGACTTAGTGGATTGCGTGCAGGGCTAGGCTAGTCTGGTTCCTCTCCGTATCACCCAAAAGTCTTCAGACAAGGTTGGCATTTGGATGTCAGTGTTACTTGTTCCACCTCCCTCTGCAGATGTGCTTGTGATTCTCACAACAGTGGAGAGGGGTACAATAGTCTTTTAATAATTAGGCCTGGATTTGATGCAGTCAGACTGAGTGATGCCAAAAATAAGTGCTCAGGTCTGCTTTGGCTACCATCAGTGTGGAATAAGGAAGCTGGACCACCTACTTAGAATGATGAGCTTTGGAGCTGATTTATGGATGAAAAGTTTTCTAAATCCATTTTAGCTGTTATCCTTTTTCATAATAATACGGACTCTTGACATTTTCCTGTTAGTTACTCTCATATAAATACATGCACAGCACGTACAAAATGTGTATATCTATAACTATATAGTGCATGTATGTATAAAGGCTGTGTGTATATTTAAATCTCTCTCTATATATATATATGATGTGTGACTCCTAAAGGAACTACCAGATAATCTTCCCACAGTATTTCAGTATCCTTATAGAAGTTCTTTATCATGGCTGTGAAACAGTTTCACTAACATAGTATAACTGTTCAAGTGCTGTTCCTGTTTCAGTTGTGTTAATCCTCCATGGGATATATGATTAAGCTAAATAATGGTGCCTTTTGGCAAATCTAAAGAAAGACTTTTATTGAAGTGTCCTATGTTGATTCTCTGGGAATCGTGTGTTAGCTCTTCTGGATGTTTTCAAGAAAGAAAATAAGGATTTTATCTATCTGATGTTATATATTTGCCACATGTGGTATCTCAAATAAATAATGGCCCCAAGTCTTTAGTAAATGTTTTTGTTACCAATGTGACTTTTTTTTCCATAAGAATTATTATTATTATTATTTTATTTGAGAGTTACTAACTATTCAGCTGTGATCAAGCTGTATCATTTATGTTTAATTTTTTGGAGGAAAGAAAAACTAAAGAAAACCACTTTTTTGTTTAGCCTAATAATTTAGAAGAAGTGTGTCCATATTTTATTTCTCTTTTATAAAATGAGAATTCCAAGAACATTGTCACGTTTGTACCTAATACTTGACATGACCAGTTTAAATCAGAAATTTTTGTTCAGAATTTTTGTTATTCTTGAACTAATTTAATTTTACTGCTAAGTTCCTCTATATATTTTTCTAAATATGTAACCTAAATATCTAAATATTAATGACCTATTTCTGTGGTTTTTTTTTACTCTTTAGCTTGCCACTGTGTTTCATTTTTAATTGCAGTCACTATTCAGAGCTCTCACATGCCATTAAAAGGTGTTGGTTTAGTTGGATGATTGCCTTAAAACACTTTATGGCTTTATTTAAATGAATCGTATTCTGATCTTATTTGTTTCACATTCCTTATTTGCCTAAGTTGACACAGTTCATTTTCTCTATATGCTGTTAAAAATGTGTTACTAAGATGGACATATTGGCATTATAACTATATGTGTCACAGTCATTTTATCCCTAAACATTATAAAAATGTAAAAAATCTTATTGAGCTCAGTGAGGTTCTTTGCATACAGAATTATTCATATGCCTTGAATCATATACTTATAGAGCCTTTACATGGAGCATATGCTATGGAAAAAATATATCTATTGACAGATATAAAGCTGCTGAGGTCTAAACTACTCTAATTAGGGTGGGAGGGAGAATTCTGATCAGGAGAACTTGACAAGCATCCACTGTATCTGAAAATACCATAGAGTTTGTAATGGCTGTAAAGGAACACTACATGTTAAAATCTTTTGCTTTATTTTTAAAAGCCCCATATAATGTGTACTAAACTCAGACTCATTTCTGATCTGCTACTGTCTCACTTCCACCATCTGCTTTGACAAAACTATTTTTACCTTAACAAGTATCAGTAGCTGCCATTGAGTGGCCCTTTGATGTGCAGTCAGTCACAGACAAGAACAAAATCGCATAATAGACCATAATTTCCTGTCTGATCATAAGCTCAGCCTTGTGGGCTGGGAGATTTCCTTCAAGCTACTTGACAAATGCACTGGCAGAGGGAGTGACTGGTTGCAGCTGTGTGCCTCTTCTATCAGAAAGACAGAAAGGAAGGAAATCTTGAGAAGTATTGAGGTATTTGCAGAATTGAGATGGATCTTCTTCTGGGAATATTCATAGTTAGAATGAAGAACTTGGGTGGTGTTTTTCCACAAAAGACTGCCTGTTCTTTCAGGTCTCCAAATAAGGTTTGAAAATGAGTAAATCACATAGAAGACTATGTCGCTTTTTTAGCATCATTCCTCCCGATGATAGGAGAAATGGAAACACAATGGAAACATGGAAACATAACCCAAAATAATAGTTTAGTACTGTCCTACCACATTTTCTTCAGAGAGCTGAGAGACTGGGTCTGCACAGTCAATGTTTAAAACCAAAGTTAAGCTAGATTCTGCTGTTTCAAACTGTATTGCACCTCATGTGCCTCACAGGAACAGTGATGCATTTCTGTCATCTGCCCATGGTTATAAGTTATGCAAACCAGGATTTTTGCAAGAGAATTCATGGAACTTTGCTATGCAGATACATCTTGGTAGCAGTGTCACCCATTCCCAAAGGTTAAACGCAGCCTGAACTTGCTGCCTCTCACTTAGCTTTGGCCTCGTCAGTGTAAGGCAGAAAATAGCCCATGTACAGGGAATTACATGTAATCAAATACAGATGTATTGTACTGCTTGTTCAGAAGTTTTAACTTCATGCCTTGTTAGTTAGAGTGCAAATTCTGAGCTTCTTTTCTTTAGGGAAAAAAGTTTACATTTTGATCTAAGAAAAATGAAAGGGATGTTTTAACTTAAAAATTATTTTAAATAAATTTTCACTTCAGCAAGAAGCAACTGATTCATCCTGTCATCATCAGTTCAGCTGTTATTCCATATTTTAATGTATGTGGATCTTGCTTTTGTCAAAGCAAATCTTTTAAATAATTTTCTTTATCTGACATTCATGAAATGGTACCTGGACAAAACCTTTGGCTTCAGTACATTAGACGTGCCAGTGGAAACATGCTATTCCGAGGGAATTATGACCTAAACTAGATAAATGGTCGTCTTATTCTGACACCTGAGATATTTTGATCTATCATGGTGATAAGCTAAAACTTCAGATTATGAGGCCTCCCATTTAATGGTAAAATTACTTTTTATAACCTTCTCAGTTTTTAATAAAAAACCCTGGCATTTCTTAGCTTTCTAGTGAAGTATACCTTAAAGCTATAGACCCACAAGTCTAGAAATACCTAACTTCTATTACCTGTTGACCTAGATCTGACAGTGAGAGACAGAAATCATTATGTCATCTTCCTCAAAGTTGCTGGTACATGCGATAGTAAAGGTACATCAAGCAAAACAGATTAGCAGGGAATGGGTGCAGTGGCAAGAAACATACACAGTAAATTTGTGGCACAGCATAGCTCCACATGGTCTTTGCTATTTGGTGTTCATATCTATAATATAGACATGCTTTGATTCTGAGTTAGTGTTCATTTTAAAAAAGCAGAGCATAAGTGAAGTTTCTTGTTCAGTGTCTTTAGTGTTTCACCACTTTTATATCATCGTATGTAGCTGATGTACTATATGCATCACCATTTATCAGTCTGAGGCTCCCTATTGTATTTTGGCATGTCATTGAGATTTGGAGTTAGGAATTTTTCACATTTGCAATAGTATTTGAGTTGTGTGCCCAGTAAGCATTTTTTATGAACTAAGTGCTGGGGTCCATTCCCTCATCCTGCTCGGCAAGTTCACATATGTGTCTGCTCAGTGAATATGGATTTCACTCCGTACTGAAATAATGACATTCTAAATTTGGGATTTTTTACAAATATGTCCCTCCCCATCTACCTATAATCTACTTGCATCTATGTACAAACGCATTTTTATACATTTAATGTAATTAAAGGGTGATTGTAAATGACTGTTGAGTATATTTTAAATAGGTGTTTGTTCAGAGAATGTACTGAATTCATAGCATTCTGGTGTGACTCGGGGATATTTGGTATGTGTTTATTTTTTCCAGGTAGCTAGCAGTTTTATAGTAGGAATGATAGACTATTTTTGGCAGACAATTTGGGCCATATGCTTTTCTCTGGCAAAAGTGGCTGCTGAGTGTTTTCTTGTGTCAGGAACTTAGAGGTATTAAATGCAGGTGTGAGGTAAATAGCAAAAGTAGATGTTAAAAAAAAATCAACAAAGAGGAAAAGAACTTTGAAAAATTCAATAGGGAGAAAATTGTCTTTGAAATACGGTAAATCATCAACCTTAGCTAGAGGAACTTCTGTTTTTAATGAATTCAGAAGAAAAGTTGGGTACACATTTCTGTTACACAACGGGAAATTTCTTTAGCAACCGGTCATTTTATAGTTCTCTTTTGACTTAAGGTGCTAAATTTTACTGTCAGAGGAGCAAATAGCTAAGATAGTTCTACTAAAACTAGTGTAATTACTTAGGATCTATAAGAAATCTTTATACCTGCAATAGGTGTAATTTTTCCAAAATAATTTTACATGGGCCTGCCAGCGTACATTCCAAGTTGCTACATAAGTGCTGTGCGTTTTGGAACAAAGCATGTTTTTCATGCCTGCATCAGGCGGGGACATTTTAAAATTGTTTCATAACTATCAACAGTATGTCCTTTGGAAAACTTGGGAGCTGAAGCAGGCTGCCTGGAGCCACAAGTGTGAAAGCCAGGCAGTTGTGCTCCTGCAGGCCAGGGATCCCCTCTGGTGGAGGACCCAGAAGGACCCTAGAGTCCAGGTTTCACCATAGTTCTGTCCGTGAGATGGTGGGAGGAGGAAAAGGCAGGCCGTGCTGGCCATGGCAGAGTGGAGTACCCCTCACACAGCCCTGCCTGCCCACAGCCACCTGGGCCAAATCACACCTGGATGAAAGAACAGGAGCATGGCTCCCAGCAGGCATTTGAGAGCTCTTCCTCACACACACACAATACACACCTGTGTGTGATTTTGGAGCCTCTTTTGAGACTCTTAGATTTGCCGTGGCTGAAGAAATGGTACATTTCCTCTTAGCAGTGCACCGCCTTTTCCAGGAGTGGCGAGAGCAGGGTGGTGCCACCATGGCAGAGCAGCATGGCAGGCTGGCGGGTGGGCCTGTGGTGAGGGACAGATACACCTCCAGGTCAATGTGTGGTGACAAGTCAGGTCATGTCTGTGTGAGAAGCCCAGGCAGGAACAGAACAGGCTGGTCTGGGTACAGGCCCTGCTGTGGTTTGTCTGGGGCAGCGGCTGATAGACCTGAGGGCTGATGCAGGGCCCTGGACCATGGGGGAAACCCTGGAGAAGCCAGGCAGGGACAGTCAGGGCTGGTGGTGCTTCCAGTGCCCTGACAGTGTCTCTTCAGGCCATTCTGCAGAGCAATCATCTGCTCTGCTATTGTAATTTTACCGTTGAGAAGACTGGTCTCAGGAAGGAGAGGTGATGCCAAGAAACACAAAGGATCAGGAAGCAAGGTGAGGTTAGCATTTAATAGTGGAGGGCAGGGATATGATTGTCCCAGAACATCAAAACTTATTTTTCTGCTAGTAAAGAACTATTTGTCAATAAAACAGGTAAACTGGAAAGATGCTTAACAAAAAGAGGCTCTGGCGTGTAGCCTTGCAATTGAGTGCTCAGTGATGAAATATCATTTCATTTGTGCATATTGTATTTTAAAGCAAATCATGAAGTTACTGTAATGATACTGGGATCCCCACAAATAGCGTGAATAAAAGCAAAGAAACCTAGCGATTCAAAAACTAACACCACACCTATAAACACCAAGGAATGCTATAGAATCATAGAATAGCCTAGGTTGGAAGGGACCTTTAAGATCATCTAGTCCAACCATCAACCTAACTGATAAAAACCGCAACTAAACCATATCACTAAGTGCTATGACAACCCGTCTTTTAAATACTTCCAGGTTAATAACCCTTTCAGTGTAAACAGTTTTCCTAATATCCATTCTGAAACTCCTTTGGCTCAACTTGAGGCCATTTCCTCTTGTCCTATTGCCTGTGACCTGGGAGAAGAGACCGACCCCTGTAGTCGTAGAGGTAGTTCAGGTTCAGGTAGATATAGATAGCGATAAGGTCTCCCCTCAGCCTCCTTTTCTCCAGGCTGAACAACCCCAGCTCCCTCAGCCTCTCTCATAAGACTTACTCTCCAGACCCTTCACCAGCGTTGTTGCCCTTCTCGGGACCCTCTCCAGCACCTCAGTGTCTTTTTTTGTGGTAAGGGACCCAAAACTGGACACATTATTCAAGATGAGACCTCACCAGTGCTGAGTACAGGGGGATGGTTGTTTCCATCCCCTCCCTTCAAGCAATGTACATGCCTATACTGCATACAACAATGTACTGGGCTAGCACTGTCCTGGGCTATAACAATGCTTATTTCCTTGAATTTGGGCTTGCTTTCACTTGAAGTATCTGTTGTAGAAATAACAAAGTGAAAACAAAGCTTTCCATACTGGTAGGTAGCTAGGTAGGTATGATTTCTCTGAAAGTTCTAGGGTTTTTATATGTGGAGGTAATCTGTTTCTGTATAGCCATTCTAATGGTATATATTCCATTTTTATCCATATTATAATATCAATTGTATAAATTTTTATACCCATTTGTCCTGTAGTGAACAACTAACAAACTTCATGAGGTTATAATGCTCCTTCCTTAGTCAAGTTTGACAACTGCCATATTTACCATACATTTGTTTAAGTGTTGTTGTTGAAGGGTCCTCAGGTATCCACCAATGCTTCCATTCCATAGCAGAATAAACACCATAAGAAAAATGTGTTTACAATTTCCTGGGGAACTGCAAATAAGCGTAATGTTAAAATAGTGGAATCTCACTATTGGAGTTCTCACCTGGCAGTTGCCTTTAAAGCCTTAAAGCTGTTGCAGTAGTCCTACTTGAGATCTTCTGACACTGATGAATTTCACTGAATCATGCAGTCTTTGCAAAAATACTGGCCCATTCTTCCACAGGACAAGGTTAATTTAAAAGCTGCAAGAGTATCCATTTTATTTTAAAATGTAATACTTCTTATTAATACAGAAAGCTGTAGCATATAGCTGGAAACATGTCATTTAAGGACTCTTATCCATATCCAAGCACATTAAAGAACAGTATGCATCTATTTAAAATGAAACATGAATTTAGCTTGATTCTGTATCAAGGAAGTTCATGGCAGCTTTTTGCTGACATAAGCATCTAGTAAATAAGAACAAAAATAGCTAGGAAGAAACTTTTTAAGGAAATGACAACATAATTGTAGTGTTGGGTTAGCTAGCTATGCAGTCCTCCAAATTTAAAGAGAATTTGGGTACAGCAAAACTGAGTGAATTATTCACAGGAAATAATTCACTGGACAAAATTAGCTTGTCTTTTGGATTAAGAGGCATGCTTCCTGGAACAAAATTGGGTTACTGTGAGAATTGCTGAGTTTAAATTTGCCTCACTGCAATACAAGAAAGCAACTGCATGTGCATGCATAGTTCTGGATGAAAACAAGAGTAATGCTGAGCTCTTGTCTTTTTCATTTACCTCTATTTTTGGTTTAGATTACTTGGTAGTGAGGAAGAGTCGGGAGGAAACTGTTAACCTGCCTACTTGCAAGATTTTACTCAGTGTTACATTCTATGGAGTATATACATGGAAATACAAACCCAGGACATCTATAGAAGAGCTGCCATACTCATTCAGAACAAGAGTCTGTTTAACCCCATGTCCCCAACAGTGACTGTAAACAGAGAGACCCTTCCAAAGAAAGACAAAGGGCAAGCATAGATTATATTTCTCCCTGATGCTCTCAAAGCTATTTGTAATTCAAATGACAGCAGCTTTAAAATGTATTTTCATAAGAATGGCAAAAAAAATTCTGTGACAGTATCTGTTACTTTTTACTGACCTAGCAGTGATAAATTCTTCTATGGCTTCCTATGGCATATGATTGGAAGCCATACCCCTTCTAAACTCAAAACCTACATATAAATATTTACTTCATACTAGTATATATATTATCCCATTTTATCATTAGATAGGTTACTCAGCTGCCCATGGAGTAACTAGAGTTTCTCTTCCCCCCATGAGCTAAGGTTACACATCCTTCATCTACCACTTCTCTGGAAGAGCTTTCCAGACGATCTGTTGCTAGTATCATAAGCAAAAAACTCATTTGTCTGTTTGAACCTATCTCCTACAAGCCCAAGATGATGTCGCCTAAATCCTGCAATGAAAGTGAGTGCCCAGTGCCTATTTATCCTTTCCATACTGCTCATGATGCTGTTTCTACATCATCAGGTCTGTCTACCGTCTACCGTCATCAGGTAGACATGTAATATTTATGAATACTACTGTATTGTTTTCCATAAAGAGTTATTTGAATAAAAGTCATTCTTGATTTTTATTCTAAAAGGAAATAAAAAATCCAAAATCTCAATCTTAAGATTTGAGCTAATAGTCAAGGAACGTCTTAAAATGCTATTCTATTAGTGTTAGCTAGAACTAAAGATGTTTCTGTGAGAGACTGTATTCTCTCTTAAGGAAAGAAATAACCTCACTAAGGGTGGGATTTTATAGACATTGTTTATGTTAGATTACTACATTGCTCTCCATGTGTGACTACATCATAAAATCATTTGTTAGGTGAAGGTAATTTACAAATGATCAGAAGCAACCAAATTGCTCTAGCTTAATGAGTTGCCAGTTATTGCCTGCGTAGGCTCTTTTTCTGCTGCGACTGTGAAGTTGGCTTACATTAATGTGCATTAATTTTATTTCACAAATGCAACGATCGAGGGGGCCTTATGCTGCCAGTTATTGTGGCTCAGAGGTGAGTGGTAACTCATTAAGTTGTGGTTAACTTCATTGCGTGTACCTGTCAGTCTGGACCTGATGCAAAATATAGAGCAGGTCAGTTTGCCAGGAAAAGATGATACTGATACTAGTGCATCGATATCTGCAACGGCAACCTCCTCATCTCAGGGTAGCGTTTAAGGTGTTGATTTTCAGCCATACAGACTAAAATGTGCGAAATCATTAACTCTGACACACTATCTTACTCCTTCTGGAGACAGCAGTGGCTCTCTGGTTGGATCTCCCTCTTTACAGAAGAGAACTGTTGGCAGGATGTTCAGTGCAAGGGCATAAAGACTTGGGAACTTGCTATCTCAACTTGGCTCCAGTTTGTCAGAATTTGGCAAGTTTTTGATGAAAAGACATCTGTTTGAGAGTTTCCTTGGAGAGAGCTCAGGATATTTTTGCTAACTGATGAAAGGGCTGCATGAATTCCTGGGGGACTGGTTATTCTAGTGCTGATGAGATTTTATTTTATCACATATGTCAAGAAAAAAAAATCAGGCAAGTCAGTTGGCCAGAGCTTTGTGACAGTGACAGCAGCCTCCAAAGTGGGACTTGATGTAGTGGAAGCAGAATAGAAATTAAAATGGAGCTGACTGAACCGACCTGCTTTCCAGTGTACCTGGGAGCAAAAAGTGTTGGGAAGGTTTCCTACTCAGATGTGGAACACAGATGTACAATTCTGTGAAGAAAAAGACTGCAACCTGTTCCAGGCTACTGGAGTTGCTGAGGAAAGACACATCAATGAATTTTGCACAAAGTTGTTTAAATGTTTAATTGTAGTTTCAGTAACACATGCCGAGTGGTTGTTTAGTAAAAGCCTGCCACAACACTGAGCAATTCCTTTACAGACCCAACCTCAGGTTGCACGGTCTCCCAAACTCGTCTTTTCTTTCCTGTTTTTTGCTCCTCCTTAATCTTTTGCTTTACTTCTTTCCCTTTTTGCAATTCCCATGACACACTGAAAACCATATAATAACAATAAAAAGTTGTTTAATAAGATTTACTGCCATCAAATTATATTGGGTTCTGCTGCTAGTTCCTCATGCTACATATGTCCTACAGTTGCATTCCTACAGTTTCAGTAGAAATTCCAGGCAGCAAATGACATTCACCCGGGGTTTATAAAGTGCCTAAAGNTATTTTATTTTATTTTATTTTATTTTATTTTATTTTATTTTATTTTATTTTATCTTATTTTATTTTATTTTATTTTATTTTATTTTATTTTATTTTATTATTATTTTATGTATTGAAATGAAAAAGATACTTAGAATAGCTGCCTTCAGCCTATGCCTTGAGAGGTGATGTGCAGTCATGCCGTAATGGAGGGTCTTACAGAACGTTTCCACAGACCTCAAGCAGGTGATGAGGATCTTACATTATCTTGGTTTCTACCTTCTCTTCTTTTACTTATCCTTTCTGTGCATTTTCCTGTTTTTAATTTGCACTAAACTGGTTACTTTTACTGCATAAATTATTAATCATAGTTTCTGAGAAAGAGTTAATATTTGAAAAGGAAAGGATAATACTTTCTAGTGCAAAAGAGCCTAGGTGTCAGTTTTTGAGGGGAGAAGCTCTGTGTTCTCAGGTGATGTGCTGAGCCAAAAGGGAACTGCTCACCATGGACAGATACTGTCACAAGACTTTTTTTTCCATTCTTAGGGAAATACATTTCAAAAATCTTGTCATCTGACCTCAGTCGGGAAAGGGCTTTTAACAACCAAAAAAGTTTAACGTGTTTCACACCGCTCTTGGCTTAAATTGTGGGTTTTTTCTCTTTGCACGTATGAAGAATGCAGAATAAAGAGTACCTGAAGCTGTTGTAGTTGTTATGGACACAATGTAATTGCTCAGCAATAAGAACTTAAAGTATAAATTTGTGCATTCTGTTGCCACAGATCATTTATTGTAGATTATAGCCTTTTTTTGGTGTGCAGCAAAGTAGGATTGTGTGATTAACTCCTTTAGGAAGAAAAAAGACTAGGCTATTTCATGTCAAAACTAAAAAGAAAATTTGTATTTTTGCATGTAGCAATGTAAAAATATCTACAATGTTGGTTTTTGTTGGGTTTTTTGGTGGTTTTCTTTTTTTTTTTTCATTCTTGGCACAATTCAATTCCATATAGTGGAACTGTGCCTTCTCACTTCGATCACAAGCAGGGCCTAAGCTTCTCCAACATGCAGTATTTATCTTCTCCATTCAGAACTGGAAACCTCTAGGATTGATGACAGTGAGGGTTAAAGCTTTGGCACTTTTGGTATGACTTGCTGAAGAAGAAAGGCTGCTGAAATCCAGACCTGAGAAATGGACTGCTGAGATCCTGGCAGGGGTGCCTGCCCACCAGCTTTCTTCCAACCTTCACTTGAAATTCCACAGCTTCCCTGCACACCTGCCCCCTGTACTTGTGTTTGAGTTTAGCCAGTTTGTAGCAGCATTTGCTTAAATTTCCAACTAGATCTGTACTAATGTGCTGAATTGTAACCAGGCACAGCTGAGATGCAGCTACACACATCTTTAATTATCCTGATCATATGTGTAGCAACCTCCAGTATAAGGGCTGGACGGTGGCCACGGGCAATGCTTAAACTACCCAAGATTCTAGTCATAATCTTCACTTGCTTATGTTCCCTCCACTAACAATTCTTGTATTACTTCATGGGTACAAGTTATGCATCATATTGTATCCAAAGGGATGGAATTGTGCTGCTGACTCCATTTTCATAGTGGGTGCAATGACGTGTCATACTGTGTGTGTGAAACACGAAAGCCTCAGGATTGCAATACTTTATTTGGCAACTGGTGCATTTCCATAGTGCATTCATATGAATGAAATGGCTTATTGTACATTAATTTATTAATACAAGTCACTTCAGAGGTGATAACGTCTTAATTTTATTGCAATCACTTGAATACAAATCAGCTGAAAGCCAAGAAGTTGCATTCCTTGGGAACTTTAGGTCAATATAAATGCTGGGCTGCCTCTGTCGTGATATATCACCATTTCCTCCTGACCACAGCACCGACTCCTTTCTGTGATTTGTGTTGGTGTTTCATACTAAGAGAGAGAATCCAAACAGAGGGGTTCAATCAACAGCACTGGAAGGAAAATTAAGTATTTGTTTCCATGAAGTGCTGCAGAATGAAAATATGTTAACACTTACGTGGTATTTCTTGAAGTATTTGAGATGAAAACCAATGTCAAAATAGTGAAACTTCCCACAACTGGGAACAAAGATTTTCATGTAGAAGATTCATTTAGAAGTATTCACTTCTGTGTAGGCCTCCACTCCCTGGTCCAGTTAGGGTGGCAGGGAGAGGTGGAGGGCTGCATTTTCACTCCTCACTTCGGTTTCCCTAAATTGCCAGCTGCTGTCTGTGAAGAGCTGTTACACTGCTCAGCCAGGCTTCACCTACTGCCGCGTGCTAGACCATCAGTTCTGTATATACAGTCCTCTGTGCCTTTTTTGCACCTGAATGGGTTTTGTGTAGCCTGCAGCTCTGGGTATTCTGATTTTGTAGTATGAGTTTCTTGGGGAAAATGCTTGCTCAGCACAAATGGAATTCCTGTCTGTACACCCAGAACTCTCCCACTGCCACACTCGCAGCAGGGGCACGCCAAAGGAGTAAGCCTGCAGTCTTTGAAGAAGCCAGTTTCCAGCATTTGAGTCATTATGATGGATTAAAAAAAATTCTTACTGCGTAGGTACATGCTTGAAAAAATGGGTATTTTCATAAGAAACATGGGAAGTTCCTCTGGAAATACGGAAAAGTTAGTTTATCTGTAACTGTTCTGTTATGTAGCAGTTGCTGATCCTTCCAAGCAAGACATTAATGTTATCCAAGTCATTAAATGTAAGATTAAAATTATTGCATGGAGATGTACACCATAGATACTGAAAAGGCATTGTGAATTATATATATACTGCTTTTTTAAATCACTCTTTCAATTATACCACTTTCCTCCATTCAGTACTGTGCTTAAAATGTGTTGACTTAAAACTGAGATTTTAAAGGTATGTAGAGATTCAGGTAGGTACCAAGAGAGACAAAAGCACTTAGATACCTCTTGATCCCTCTGGAAATCAGATCCTTGTGATATTTACAGAGATTATATTTGACATGACAGTAAAGTCTCAGAAAGTTTCCTTTTCTCAGACAAGTTGTACTGTTTGTCACCTCTTAAGACATGGGAGTAAGAGACCTGATCCAAATGGAGCCTCCTTCCTTCAGCTTGGTTTGGCTACTTCTGAACTTGACTAGCTTGATTTATTTCATTTGGGTTTCCATCAGCACTTCAGGCCTCAAGTAAATTCTCTAATTTTCTGTTAAGCTAATATTTCATTAACTTTCAGTACACAAACTTTATTTTCCAAGTCTTTTCAAAGTATGTATTCTTTGGAAGAGGTCTCAAATGTCTGCATAACTTCACCTGTGATCTCATGAGTAACATGTACTTTTAAGAGTATCAACTTGATAGTGATGATTTAATTATCAAGTTGAAATGTCAAAAAGAAAACAATAAGTTTCTTCTTCCTAAAAAGACAGCTTGAAATATTATATTGATGAAATTCTGATTTTATTCCACAGACTGGTTTTGTATTTAATCTTTTTATGGTCTGTGCAAGTAAGTAAATCTCCCTTCTGTTCTTTCACATTAAAGAGCTGGTGGATTGCAGACTTTGTAATGGAGTAAGTGTTTAATTGAAAAATATTTCTAGATTAGAACTTTCTAGTAAGCAAAGTATTATTCTAGCATTTTTCTGAGTTAGCTCTTCAGGCTTGTAAAGCAGCAGTTGTAATCTTTGCTTTGGAGTCCAAAATGTTGCACTCACACCCCAGTTTCCCGTGTTTGCTTACGGTTACAATTAATTGTAAGACAGAAGTTTTTGCCACCTGGTACACGTTGGGAGGTGGAGGCTCTACCTGTTGGAAGTGAATAAAAATAGACTTATTTGAGGGAAGGGGTAGGGATTGTCGATGATGAACATGAATTAAACTTGCATTAAGTGTGTTGGATTTATACTGTATTTAAAAATGAATACTGCTTTACAGTAAATTTAAATGACACTCCACTCGTTTATGCTTCTTTTATCAAGCATTTTCCTCTTATCAGCACATTTGATTTGCAGAGTCAATGCACTTGATAACTTTTTTAATTTCCAAAACCAATAGCATTGGGTTTCATAAGACTAAAGATAAAGTGGATTATTTGTTAGTTAGGAATAACAATATACTCTGTGTATCAGAGTATACCTATATAAATGTATATAAAAGAAAAAATAATCCACATCGTCAGACAGAGCTTAGCATATTGAAAAAAGTATATTTCCCATTGATGTAACTATATGTTTTGCTGCTGTCCCAGAAAAAGTCATTTACGGTTAGCATTATGAGTGTTCTGGAAAGATGGGGAATGTTCAGTGCCTATTATTTATGTATGTAGGTAGCTGGAAATACTTTTTGTCATTTAAGTCCCCTGTTACTCTCTAGACCACAATCAAAATAAAATTCAGATTCCACTGATTTTTCTGAACAGTCTGAATAGTTTAGTTATTTCCAGAACACCTTTAAATAGAAATCAAACTCACTAACAAGATGTACTACAGGAGACTCTGTTAACACACTGCAGGGCATATGTACTGCACCCTGCCTGACACAGCATTATGCAATCTTACCCTACATTTTAGTACCTTAAGACGTTACTTTCATGAGCAAAACTTAAAATGTTGTGTAAAATTTTATTGGTATATGGGATATGAATCGGTGTACTGGTACATGAATTGAAGATGTGAAATAGCAGATACTTACACCTTCATTGCTCAGCAAATCAGCACCAGCGTTCTCAAATGTATTCAAATGCTCTTAAAGAATTCAGTTTTAAAAATTGTTATTTATTTAAACTATATAAATACTGTTGAGGTTGTGCTTCTGTCAGTCATCAAAAAAGCAGAGGAATATCTTTAGCTAAAGCATTGCAGTGCTAATGGGAAATAAATCGCTTGAAGATTGTAACTGGTTGTTACAATCAATACCCAAGCAGTTTAGGTGACAGGTACCCACTATCTAATTGATACAAATGATTCTTTGTTTTATACTGGGTTTTGCTAATTCCTTTGCTTCCTGCCTGTGGAGCTATTGGTTGAAGTGGCCCACTGGGGACAAGTCTACTGTTCACACAATCTCTTTGACTGATAGGAGTGTAATGAGGTTTATTCCTGTTTCATAGTTCTTACAATCATTCTGCTGACCATGAGCTCAGTGAGCACATCCAAACTCCTTACGAAAAACAGCTCTGCCTGCTGAATGGCAGGAAGCTTATGAGTTTATTTGCCAGACTGCTCTGGATGTGTAAACCAGTTGCTGCAGCTCTAAAAATGATATGACTGGTGCAGTGGTTTTTTCTGCACCGAAGGTGGATTCTGGTAGGAGTTATGTACTGCAGATATTTTAGTGAACCCTGAAAAGACCATGCTGTATTACACAACACTCCCAAACATTTCTGCTAGCATGTGGTTTTCTCTCCATCATTATCTTCTGTAGCATTATATCTGTGGGATTATATGACTGTGCTTCACTGTGTAAGACGGAATTGTTTTCCCTTGTATTATTTAGTATGTTGATGTACTACAGGAGACTTCACTTCCCTGCATTTATTTGTTGTATGCAGGGGGATGAGCACAAGAGGCACAGAAAGCGCGCGTGCCCCTTGCCCGCCCAGGTTAGGGCTGAGCTGAAAATCTACTGTGCCAAATAGCGACTACTTAGACAGCTGCCCAGCTGGGTCTCTTTTGATTATGACTGTTCTCTATAGTTTCTAACACTGCCAAGGGGAAACACATGGTTTTATTTATTGGTCACTATTCTGTGAAGGGAAATCTCCTTCAGTTCCGCCTTTTAAGGTGGTACACTGTAGTATTAATAGCTTGTCTCTGAAAATAGTACCATTGAAGAGTAAGCCTCCCATAGTCACTAGTACAAACACCTAGTGAGGAATGCTCATTCTAAAAGGTGTGTTGCTCTTGTTCAGTGTTTGTCAGGTTCAACTCCAGCCATGGCTTCCCAGTGGAGGTTGGTTCAGACGCCAGCATCCTCCAGCTGAAGGAGGCGGTTGCCCAGAGACAGGGAGTTCCAGCTGACCAGCTCCGGGTGATTTTCGCAGGGAGGGAGCTCAGCAATGACTTGACACTGCAGGTAAGTCTCCCTTGGTATCTTCACTTCTGGACTGCTGCCAACTACGCTGCCTCTGCCTCTAATGCTGCCAATCTGACTTTCATGCCTGAGATCTAATAGAATAAATAGTGCCTGGGGATTCCTTGAACTTTACTCCACACTGCTTCATTAATTCTGACCTTCTTAATTATGCATTAAAACAGCAAGCAGGAAGGATAGGGGAAGAGAGAATACGAGGAGAGAGTATGAGAGAGAGCTATGCCTAGTGAATAAATGTTTACTGACTACAGAAGCAAGCCATGCACAATTTCTGTATCTGTTCAATTTCTATCTTACTTATTCCATTTGAATCTTAATGAAGAAGGATGTGAATAAATTGCTCTAAATCAGGCTGCACAGTCATCACATTTTATAGAATTTGTAACCCAATTGTGACCCCTGGAGGATAGCTACAGGGCTGCTGCTGCTCCGTGTGCTGCTACTCACATGCACAGGTGAATGCACTGCTGGAAGGGTGGTTCTAGGTCGGAAAGCCCACAGAAGTGTACTGCAAACCATTGAACTCTTAAACATGTGAAGCTGAGAGAGGAGCTGGGAGCAGGCAATAGCAGCTCTAAGTAGGTACCTGAATTTCAGCTCCTGAAGGCTGGCCAACTGTTCTCTCCAATAAAGGCAGAGGGGTGTTCTTGTGTGGTGAACAGTGGTAAGCATGGAAAGATAGGTTCAACTTTCTCTTCCTTCTTGTCTTTGCTACCTTTACCATTGCAGGTGATTATATAAAAGATTCCTCACAGGCAGGACTATTTCAGATTAATTGGCACTCATATTTCAGAGGTATTGCTGTACTTAGGATGGCTGCTAAGCCTCACTACAGAAAGTCACTATTGTATTGATGACCTATCACTATTTCTCCTTGGGTATGATATTTATAGCTTTGCAAAGGGTTTTGGGGGGTTTCAGCACACAAAGGAAGGTGCAGAAATGAGAATCGTTGTCGGTCTCCAATACATCACCGATGTTGTATTGATGCATGTATTCATGGCATAACCAGCAGTGGGCTTCACTTGCTTACTTGTATGTGAAAACATATACACAGAAATGTAAGGATTAAAAAAAAAGTGAGTTGTAGAAGTTGTTGGTTGCTAGATTTGGGTGTCTGTGTTGTTCTGTCAGAAGCCTCTGAACCACTTAGCATTTCCTGGGAAACTGTAGGCATTGGTGTTACTGTCGTTTTATGTTGGCATGAAACAGATTTTGAGCACAGTTTTGTCCTGGTAACCAAGTTTGTTACTGGCTACAACATACAATCTCTTGCCAAGGTAAGTTAAAAATTGCTTTCCTAATATATAGTCCTGCAGTTGTCTTAATTGATTTCATTGCAATATCAGAATGACCATGTGTAGTCAAGACGTTTTATTATTTAGCAAACTGTACCTGGACTCATTGCTTTGACTCTTGGCTTCTACAACAGATAAGTAGTTCAACAACTGCTTTGGATCATATAATCCATACTGCTGTATTTAAGTGTCTTAAATATTGCAGTGATAAATATCATCAGTGGTATATCAACTACATTTTTATTTTTGATTTTTAATTAAGTGTATTTTACTCTGTTTCTGTGCTTGCAGTTTTTTCTGCTAATATTTGTGTATGTGTATTTTCTAATTGTGAAAATTTGTCAGTGCAAGAAGAGTTTTGAGTTTGAGGTGTTTGAGTTCCCATGGTAGGCTGTTTGGGGCTTTTTGCATCAGCAACTGAATGCTAGTAAAACTTGAGTGCTAGTGAAATACTAACTGCTGGCATTTATGTTGCATCTGTAATTTCAGAGTTAACATCACATACAAGCAAATGAATTAGCTCTTTTTTTCTAGACTTACAGATTGTCATGCAGAATAAGAAAAATACAACATACATTTGTACTCAGCTGATGTTTTAAAGTTATTTTGTTTTGTGGTAACATAGAATTTCTAGTAAGACCATTTTGTCCTTCCATTTTTTGTAAAGATACTGTGAGGGAATCTAGAGGTCAGGAAGGGGAACTGATAGTGTTACAGATAATGAGATTATAAAGGACATGGAAAATGCTGTGATAATTTCCAGAGTATTGCAGGGATATACAAAATACTCCATGATAGCAAACATTACTGGTTTCACAGCTGACAGAACAACTAGATTTGGCTTGACAAGATCCCAGGCAGCTGATAGAAAACATAACTGAGAATGTGAAAGCTGCATTTGTTTTCCTGTTTGGAGAGAGGGAAAAATCTTTCATGGTAGCTGAAACCTGTAAAAAAGAAATGAAGCTGGAATGGACAAACATTAAAGAGAAATTACTCTTAAGACGGAAAGTGCCAAGTTGAGATCTTAAATAAGTAATGTTATATCAACAACAACATAAAAAACTTGTGGGAAGGGTAGAAGTGAAATATGTGTGGAGACATTTAATTTGGTACCTCAGATAAGTGTTTTGTCCTTGAAAAAAGCGAGGAAGATTAGACAGGGATTCAGCTGTGCAAAGGGGAGATCAGCATCTTAGCTAGTGACTAAGGAAGGGGCAAGTAGTGAAATTAGAGCCATGGTAAGTAAAAATTGGTAACGACTGGAAAGAACGAGACCTGCAAATTTGGATTTCATAAAAGGAACTAGAGTAATAAGCTTCTTCCTAAAAGCACAGCAATTGGTATCACTTTAAGGGTGCTAAATATTCTGAAGAATGATGAAGAGCTCCCTGCTGACTACAGTTCATTTTGGAATGAATAGAAGTAATTAGTGAATAGATACCCAAAATAGGCATTCCTTCACAAGACTTTCATGAATATATGAGAACAGTGGTAAGATCTTCTTGCGGCAGTGTCATGGTTTTGACCAATCAAACAGATGATGACCACTCCCTCCTCCCCCTAAGAAAAAGAGAGGAGAGGAAGGGATTAAAGAGATTTAGGAATTTAGAAAAAAACCTGAAGTACTTTAATGAAAATATAATTGATATAATAAATAATAAAAAGAAAAATTAAAAAGTATTAAAGAAATGGGAAAAAAATAGTATACAGTATATACAAAACCATATCAAGCTCCTGGGATGATGGTTATGTCACCAGCAGGCATCAGGAAAAGTCCCAGGCTGGTCTCAGTGACTGACAGGAGCTGAATTCTGGAANTCTCAGTGACCGACAGGAGCTGAATTCTGGAAATGGAGTCAGGAGTTCTCTGATTGGGCTCAAAGGCAGAGTCCTCCTCAGACGCTGGCCACTGAAGGAAGAGAGTTGACCCTTTGATCCCTCAGCTTTTATACTGAGCATGATGCAGATGGGATGGAGTACCCCAGTTGGTCAATGACCTTGAATTTCATTGATGGTTGGTCAATTTTGGGTCACATGCCCTGTCCGCTCCTCCCTGCAAGTGTGATGCCTGGATGCTTTTTGCACTTCTGACCCTCCAATGGGGCAAATAACAAAATTCTCTTCCCTTGGTTGTTCTAGCAATAAGTATAAGCAAGGGCCTCTCTGACACCATTCCTTGGTATAATCAGGTCTTTCACCATGAGAGTGAACAGTTTTCTGAACAATATGCTGTTAATTTCAGACTTTAGTTAATTAGAAGAGGCCCAGCTAAAAAAAGTAAAATTACTGAACAGAAAATTGATTTCTTTTACCTCAAACCAGGACAGGTAGTCATAAGAGTGAAAGAAGAAGAGAACCATAACAGAGTCACCAAAGGAACAAACAGGAGGTAGCAGGGTATAAGGAACATTGAAGTGTTTTAATGGTAGATGACTGCTTACAACAATATTGTCCTTGCCTCCAAGAATGGCAAAATGAGTTGACAAGCCTTCTGGAAGCAAATTATGTAATATTTATTGATACACAATTTTGCTGAATGAGAAAAAAAATTGAAATTGACCACCCCTAATAGAAGCAGCATTATATTAGTGCAAGCTTGCCCTTTCTTGGAGAACTCCAAATCCCTTTGAGTGAAGAAGCTCTTTGCAAACAGTTTGTAAGAGGTAATCTCTGCCTTGCAGAGCTTGCAGTGTAAATGGATAAGGCAGACAAATGATGTGATGGGAATCAGTAGCTTGGCTTGTTCAGAGTCAGTAGCAAATCAGGGATAGAATTAGGTCTTCTGTTTCCCAATCCAGTACTGTTCTTTTTTGACATGCTCCAGTGAGACAGCTTCTAAATCAGAGTTGGCTTGCATTTAACTGGGGCATAGGTTTGAGGCTTGGGGCAGAGGCTTCACAGGAAGTTGGCTTTGACTGCATCCACCCATATAGGCACTTTCCTAAAAACATTTATACATACATTAAAGAAACAAACAAACATGATTAGAAGTATTATTAAACACTGGTGTGTGAACTGATGAGTCTAACTGAAAATGAGTAAAATGGCATAATGGGAATAGCACCACAGATGATCATCTCTGCAGAGGAGCGAAAAGAGAAGTGGTAAGGGAGAAATGGTGCTATAAGTACTGTTAGCATGCTGCAGTTTGACAGTGGTTCAGTGGTTTGGAAAGAGTATGCTTCATTGTGGAAGAGTTTCTGAATAGTAAACATGAGAGGTCAATCCAAAGGGCACCTGCTTCTACTGAAAGCACTTTCCAATTCTTGTGTGAAAAGCTTAAGGACAGAGAGAGCACCTTGTGACATCAGGTCCCGGTTTATATCTCTCAGATTTTAAATATTTATGAAAATAAGGTATCTTTAATACCATTGTTCTCAGTGATCAACATTTTTAGCAGAAACGGGTATTTAACAATGAAGAATCACATTTTATCAAAGAAGGTCCTTGTGTATTTAAAATTATGGCAACTTTCTTACTGTCTAAGCCCAGCTCAGAACAGTGGCACAGTTCTTGTATTTCCCTTTGTTTACTGAAGGTACAAAGGAGAAACCAGGTGACAGTGCAAAAGCTGTCCCTAACCAGCAAAACCTGTGAACACAAAGATTACAATGGGTCTTTTGACATACACAGGAAATAGTGCCTTTTGTTATAACCTACAGGCTTGCATATAGGATACCAAGTCATTCTCAGGAACATATTTGATATTGAGCAGTTTTGTGTGTTACAGAATACAACTGAGCCAGCATTTGCATATGTAAACGGTGTTTGGGTAGATATGCTCACAGATATCCTGACTGAATCAATCATCCTATGTGAAATTCGTAGAAAGACAATGATTTTTTTGTGTGTGTGTTTAAATCAGTATTTTGGGTCAATATTTGATCGACCTGTGGATCTCCTTATAAAGCTGGAAGAGACGTGTATTGTACTTCTTCAAAACAGAAAACACTAGCTGAAGAATACTTTGGTATACTATAGTAATAAAGGGAATCTAGAGATGCTGCCAGGTAATACAGCCTTGGTCAAATGAGTGGAAAACAGTACCACTCACTCTTGCACCTTTTGATGGCTGTAGACTCACCATATGTGAAAACAGAGACTCTACATGTTGAATTAAGTTTTTCCAAGACTTGTGATGGGCCTCATGGTATTATATGCCCATAATGAATGTGGAAAGTATCATGTAGCCATATTTAGTATGAACTTAAATCAAGGTTAGCTCAGGTCTACAGATTTTCCATGTCTAAGAGGATACATTCCTTGTTAATTGTTCTGGCAGATCAAGATCTAAATGTGCAAAAAAATTAGATCTTGGAGCCCAGTAACACATTTCCATTCTGCTTTTAAATGCATTGCTGTTCTATTGTTTGTATACCAAGTTTTTCATGGAAGCAGGAGATGATGAAAAAGATTTAACTATGGCTAAATAAGAGATAATTTACCTTCGAGTACTTTGGTAACTCCAGAAAGTGAATGGGCCATTTTTGAGGGGGCTGCAGTATCTAGAATGACCTTGAACTTTTCTAGTACCTTCTGTATTCTTCTGACATTTCTGACGTGTACGGATGGTTTAGGAGGAAGTGTGATGGCATGTTCTTTGCAAGCTTTCCATGGTGTGCACTCTTTACAAATGTGTATTTAATTTGTAGAAGTATCTGGGTTTTGGTATGAAGATTCATTCTGTGTTATCTGCTAAATCTGGTGGATGGCTCCATGGAATAGGGTTGCTGTTGCTATTGTTATGATAGGTGTTTTACTGATTCATAATATTTCTGACTGACCTGTGTTGCCTTTTAAGAATAATTTCCAAATAATTTCTAAAAGTGACTTTCTTTTGTTTTCCACTTTGCTGACTGTTTCAGTAAGTTGGCAGACTACTGAATTAATTTCCATTCTATTTATGGTTGTTATTGCTTTCTTATATGTGAGAACATGTTCAGGCGGCAGCAGATTTTTTTTTCTTTTAACTTAATTTCTCTTAGGCAGTTAAAATTCATTACATTAAGGCCATTAAGTGAATTTTACAAAATCTATTTCTGAAAGAGCAGTTGCTTTGCGTGGGACTGATAGCAAAACCACAATACTGTTTGCACAAAATATAGTATGTTGATAAGAAACTCCTCCTGCAAACCACTGGCTCAAGACGTATATAATGTTTCAGATAAAATTACCTTGAAAATTGCACAAATACTAGATGTGCTTTTGTCTTCTACCTGAATACTTGCATTACACAGGCACTTGTTGAATTTTTCTCCCTTGTCATGAGTGGAATCCAATTCATATATGTTTAAAATGCTTT